>JACYFF010031958.1:23191371-23216464 GCA_017589665.1 Selenicereus undatus | reverse complement strand
ATTAAGAATTAGAAAAACATCATTTAACACTTTGTAACCAATTTACCAGCAAATCGATTTAACAAAGACCTAAAGCGATTACCTAATTAAAGGAGATGGGTTTGAGCCATCCATGATTAATCAGGGTGATACCTAAGCATAAAAGACTATAACTTTTACGTATTATAGTCTTCTAAACTATCAACCGAAATTGTATTTAATCAACTAGCATGCATTCTAATCGATTTAACACAAATTTCATAAACAATAAACGCTAATCGCTAAAGAATCATGAATATAAATCAACTAGGCAATAAAGCATAAGACTTGTTTCAAAATACTAAATTTGGCATGGCTTCAAGTAGATTATACTAAGCAAAAAAATTACTCACTCATATTAAAATTAAAATCATAAAATTTATCCAAATAATTCATGTTTAACAATAATCTAGAGAACAAAAATAAAAATAAAAAATAAAAAAAATAAAATAACCCTACTAAGATGAGGTTGTCGTGATGTTTGAGGAGATGATGATGGTGATCACGATTGATGGTGGGAAGGTGATGCGTGAGGGTGTGAGGCGCTGATGATGATGGTAAGAAGATGATGATGATGATGGGTGATTAATGAAGATGACTATTGTGAGGAAGGAGGTTCAGCCATAGGGTATGATGATGTTGATGATGATGAAGGGAGTACGCGTGTTGGTGGTTGAAGGGCTGTCGTGGTAGAGGATTAGGTGTGTGAGGGAGGATGATGATGATGTGATGAGGTTGGTGATGTGTAGAAGAGGGCTGCCGTGAGGTGTGTATGTGTAGGGAGCTTGGCTGATTTTTTTGATGGGGAGATGATGATGATGGCTGATGAAGATGATGATGGGGCAAGAGGGCTATGGGTTTATATATAGGGGGTGAAGAATGTTAGGTTTAGTATATTAGGGTTTCGTTCCTCTCTTCCTTAGACCTCTTCTCCCTCAAGACTTCTAACTTTTCATCAACTCTTGAAACCCTAACCCAATTAAATAATTATGGAAATAATATTCTCCATAATTATTATTTTTGGACCGTCTTTATAGCCAAACATGTAAAACCCGAGTTTCAACGTCATCTCTTCTCCTCTTTATTAAATTAATACTAACCCTGAAAAATATATAAAATAAAACAAATTAAACAAAATAATATATATAATATAATCGAAATAATTATAAAAATAATGTATGATTTTTGGCTTAACAAATTCCCCCATACTTAAACTTTGAACATCCTCGTGCAAAGAAATCATAGACTCAAATTGACCCTCTGCCCTACTTATAAAGTCATGCATAAATATGATATTCATACTAAGACTTAGCTTGCTTAAAAAAAAATGGTTTTATTGAAAAGTGATTAGTTTTTCCTCATACAAGTGAATAACTCTAGACATCCAACTATCCTTAGAGAGTTTATTTATCAACCTCACAACATTTTTATAATGAAGTAACAAGATCAATAATTATCCATCTCTTTTTTATTATGCATACACCAATCAGGAGGTCGAAAAAGAATTTAAGATAAAAAAAAATTAGGCATGGTTTGGCTATAGAGACAATTGAACTAGGTAGAATAACTTCATTTATAAATTGATCCTAAACTTGCCTTGTATTTATTTTTCTCTTCTTCTCTCATCAAACTCCACTTGCGCACATATTCGAGGCCCATATAGGGTCTTAGAAATTGAACACTCCTTGTCTCACACTCATCCGAATAGAGGTGTTGGAGCAAATAATTCATTCTCATCTTATTCTTTCTTTATTTTATTGGCTCACTAGTATGGGAAGCAAGTTTTCCAGTGGCAGTATTACCTCAAAGGGTAGCACCCAGTAGCGCATGCCTCAAAGGGGTACTTTTCATTCCCAACTTTGACTCTATGAAAAATAGACAAGTAAAGTCATAATTTTAATGAATTATTCAACTAATTCAATAGTTTAGGAGATGGGTCAAGTCATTTTATTGCCTCTGAATCGGATATATTACATGATTAAATAAGATGGATAATCAAGAGAGTTACTCATTAAAAAGATGTATGAGGATCAACTCAAACTTCTCTAAAGGATAACTATCATGCGTAGAAGTCTTCACTTATAGAAGAATAAACTACAAAATAGCTAATAAAACAAAAAAAAAAATTCTAAACAAACAAGCCTAGCATAAACTCATATCATGCATTATTTATAAGAAAAGAACTTTTTGTTTTTTTTATTTTCTACTCTTTTTTTTCCCAAGAATAAATATCGCGAAAATTAAATGCAAGATGCACCTCCCCCCCCCCACTTAATTCATGCATAGTCCCTAATGCATGCAAAAAGAAAGAAATAATGAAAACAAAAGCAAATGTAAATAGGAACTTTCCTGAAAATGTTGGGTTGCCTCCCAACCAGCGCCTTTGTTTACAGTCGTTGGCTCCACTTTATGAAGCTCATGGATCCTCAAGTCGGATCTCTTCTATTAAACATACCTGGTCTCCTTCATAGAAATGCTTTAGCCTGTGACCATTCATTTTGAAAATCTTATTAGTAGTAAAGGATTTAATCTCTACAGCACCATGGGAATAAGTCTTTACTATCATAAAGGGTCCTAGCCACCTAGAGTTTAACTTACTAGGAAAAAGTCTCAGTTTAGAATTGAATAATAGCACTCTCTCATCTACTTGAAATTCTTTCCGAATAAGTTTGGCATCGCGAAAGGCTTTGGCCTTATCCTTGTAGATAATTGAATTGTCATATGCTTCTAAGCGTATCTCTTCTAGTTCTTGCAATTACAATTTACGCTCTTTCCCTGCTAACTCATAATCAAGATTGCATTGCTTCACAGCCCAATATGATTTATGCTCTATTTCTACAGGGAGGTGACACGGCTTTCCAAAGACTAATCTGTAGGGTGACATACCAATTGGAGTCTTATATGCAGTCCAATAAGCCCAAAGAGCCCCATCTAACCTAAGACTCCAATCCTTCTTATTTGGCTTAACTACCTTTTCAAGGATGCCCTTAATCTCTTTATTAGAAATTTCAGCTTGGCCATTAGTCTGGGGGTGATAACTAGTAGATACCTTATGAGTTATATGATATTTAGCTAACAAGGCCCCTAAAGTTCTGTTACAAAAATGAGTCCCCCTATCACTGATGATCGCTCTTGGCACTCCATATCTATGCAAAATTAGAGATTTAACATGTTTCACCACAGTTTTAGCGTCATCAGTCCTAGTGGCCACAACATCTACCCATTTGGATACATAATCAATAATCACAAAAATATAGGTATATCCAAAAGAAGGGGGAAAGGGTCCCATGAAATCAATGCCCCATATATCAAAATTTTCACAAACATACATATTATATAAAGGCATTTGATTCCTCCTTGATAAGTTTCCAGTCTTTTGGCACACTTCACATCTTTTACAGAATTCATAAGTATCACTAGAAATAGTGGGCCAATAAAAACCACACTCAAGCACTTTGTGTGATGTTTCTTTTAGGTCCAAAGTGTCCCCCACTATCTGAAGAATGACAGAAGGTTAGAATAGAATGAATTTTACTATCATCTACACATCGCCTTATAATCTGATTACCACAAAACTTCCATAAATATGGCTCATCCCAAACATAATATTTGGATTGAGCTCTTATTTTCTCTTTTTCAGCTCTAGTCAACTCAATGGGAAAAGTTTTGGTGACTATATAGTTTACAATATCAACATACCAGGGCAATCTACTAGTCATAGCATACAGAGTCTCATCAGGAAAACAATCAGTAAAAGGGCTACCACTCTCCCCTGTTTCTAATCTACTTAGATGGTTGACAACTAAATTCTTAGCCCCAGGCTTATCTATAATTTCTAGTTGAAATTCTTGCAACAATAACATCCATCTAATTAACCTGGGCTTAGAATCTTTCTTGTCCAATAAGTGTTTGAGAGCAGAGTGATCAGAATAAACAGTAACTTTAACACCCAACAAATAAGGACGAAACTTTTCAAGCACAAAAACAACAGCATACATCTCCTTTTCTGTAGTGGTGTAGTTACACTGTGCAGGGTCAAGAGTTCTAGAAGCATAATATATTACATGAGGTACCTTCCCAACTCTTTGACCTAGAGCTGCCCCCACTGCCTTATCACTAGCATCACACATTAACTCAAAAGGTAAGACCCAGTTTGGGGGTTGCACAATAGGAGGAGAAGTCAATGTTAACTTCAAATGATCAAAAGCCCTCATACAATCATCATTAAAATCAAAAGGGACATCTTTTGCAAGCAAGGCACATAAAGGAGAAGCAATCTTAGAAAAATCTTTGATGAACCTCCTATAGAACCCTACATGTCCTAAGAATGATCTCACATCTTTGACACACTTTGGATAGGGTAGAGACTGGATGATGTCAACTTTAGCTCTATCTACCTCTAATCCCCCCGATGACACTACATGTCCTAATACTACCCCATATTCTACCATGAAATGGCACTTTTCAAAATTCAAGACCAAATTGGTTTCAATGCAACGTCTAAGCACAAGAGTAAGATGATGCAAACACTCATCAAATGAATCACCATGTATAGTAAAATTATCCATAAAAACCTCCATAATCTTGGTGATAAAATCAGAACAGATACTCATCATACATCTTTGAAAAGTAGCAGGTGCATTACATAAACCAAAAGGCATACGTCTAAAAGCGTAAGTGCCAAAAGGACAAGTAAAGGTAGCCTTCTCCTGATCTGCAGGAGCTATAGGGACCTGAATATAACCTAAATAGCCATCCAAAAAACAATAATGTGACCTCCCAGCTAATCTCTCTAACATTTGGTCCATGAAAGGTAATGGGAAATGGTCCTTCTTAGTGGCCTTGTTAAGCTTTCTATAGTCAATACACAATCTCCAACCACTTTGGACTCTAGTAGGTATCAACTCTCCTTCATTGTTTTGCACTACTGTTGTCCCCCCTTTTTTAGGAACCACATTAATAGGACTAACCCACTCAGAGTCAGCAATGGGCTAGATTACCCTAGCATCTAACCACTTAAGAATCTCTTTTGGGACTACCTCCATCATAGGTGGATTAAGTCTCCTCTGAGGGTCCCTCTTAGGCTTAACATCTTTTTCTAAGGTAATAGTATGTGAGCACAAGGTAGGGCTAAGGCCTTTGAGGTCTGCTAAAGTCCAACCTATAGCTTTGCTATGTTCTCTAAGCACTTTAATAAGTTTTTCTTCCTAATCCAAGGTGAGTGCATTAGAGATAATTACAGGCAAAGTCTCATTGTCCCCTAAATAAACATATTTTAAATTTTCAGGTAAGGGTTTCAATTCCAGTTTAGGGGGTGAGATACTCGAGGGAAGTAACTTAGCATGCTTTTCAGGCAGTTCTAGTTTGTCAGGTCCATTATGATCTTGCAAGTGAAACAAGGACCTTATCATATCATCTAAGTTATCATTAACTTGATATGGCACTTTCTGACACTTAGTATGATCAAGACTCTTAGTAAGCACAGTAAACAACTCATCCTCATGGGACAAGTCATAGACATCTTGAGATAACTCATCAAAAGCATCAAGTGCAAATAGGTAGTTAACATCAGAAGGAAATCGCATGGCATCAAAAATATTGAACTTAATAACCTCACCATCAAATTCCATGGTTAGTGCCCATTCGTGCACGTCAATTTTAGTTCTAGCAGTTTTCAGTAAGGGCCTGCCAAGCAAGATGGGAATATCATGACATGCTTCCCCCATGTTCATTACATAAAACTCAGTAAGAAACACTAGTTTATTTACTTGAACCAAAACATCATCTAACACTCCATCAGGATAAGTGTTGCTCATATCAGCTAATTGAATCACTATGCCTGTTTTCTTTAATTCGCCTAGGTTCAGTTTATCACAAACAGATCTAGGTATAACATTAATAGAGGCACCTAAATCAAGCATAGCTTTATCAAAGCAAAGGTTTCCTATTTTGCATGGAACAGAAAACACACCAGGGTCTTGACACTTAGGGGGAAGTTTTCTTTGAAAAACAGCAGACACATTTTCCCCCACACTTATCTTCTCATTACCAACTAACTTTCTTTTGGTAGTGCATAATTCTTTTAAGAACTTAGCATAACGAGGCACCTGTTTAATGGCATCAAGGAGAGGTATATTAATTTCTACCTTCCTAAAAGTCTCTAAAATCTCTTGGTTAGCCTCATTTACCTTAGACGCAGGGCTTTTAAACCTATTAGGGAAAGGTGGGATTGGCTTATAAGATTCTCTTTTCTTTTCTCTTAATTCCTTAGTAGTTTGATTAGACTCTGTATCTAATTCTGGTTCAGTCCCTTTTACTTCTAACTCAGGTTCCACTTCTCTCTTCTTTGTAGGTTCCTTTAACTCTTTCCCGCTTCTAAGTGTCATAGCACTAACATTTTCCTTGGGATTAGGGTAAGGTTGAGATGGTAACCTATTTTGTAATTGGGCTTGCAAGTTGCTAACTATGGTATCAGTCGCTGTTTGTCTCTCTTGAACTTGCTTAAGGGTGGTTTCCATACTCTAGAACCTATCATCCATTTTCTTAAGGACTTGTTCTAGGAGGAAATTGGTCATATCTTGA
Organism: Selenicereus undatus; assembly: GCA_017589665.1. Classification (NCBI taxonomy): domain Eukaryota; kingdom Viridiplantae; phylum Streptophyta; class Magnoliopsida; order Caryophyllales; family Cactaceae; genus Selenicereus; species Selenicereus undatus. The sequence continues at coordinate 23,209,864 of JACYFF010031958.1, read as the reverse complement.
CTAGAAGGTTGACGAGATGGTTGGCCAAAACCAGGTGGGTTAGGCTTAGGGCCATACCTAAGGTTGGGGTGGTCTCTCCATCCTTCATTATAAGTATTCGAATAATGATCATACCTCCTTTGATTTTGGTTAGAGTAGAGAGCATTAACATTACCTTCTTGTAGAGTCGGATATGCATCAGTAGGATGCCCCCTCTAGACAACAAATACCACATATTACTGCTTTTTGAATACCCCCAGTAATAATCTTATTTAACATATCAATAATGTGAGATAACTGATTCTTTAGAGATGAACTAGAACCTATCTCATTTACCCTTTTAACTTGTGAATCCCTAGCACCAAACTGCTGAGTGTTTTGGACAATTAAATTAAATAGATTTTTAGTATCAGCTGGGGTTTTATTAACCAGAGCCCCCCACTAGCAGCATCAACCATATTTCGATCCATAGGAAGCAAACCCTCATAATAATATTGAATCAACAACTGTTCAGTTATTTGATGTTAGGGACAACTAGCACACAGTTTATTAAATATTTTCCAGTACTCACAAAAAGTTTTCCCATTCATTTGTTTGATTCCACATATTTCTTTCCTAATAGATCCAATACGGGATGCAGGAAAAAAAATTTCTAAAAATGATTTATGCAATGCAGTCCATGTAGAAAAAGATCCAGTGGACATATAATATAACCAATCCTTAGCATTACCAAGCAAACAAAAGGGAAAAGCCCTTAGTCTAATTTGAGCCTCAGGAATTCCTTCAGGCACCATAGCAGAGCAGGTAATAAGGAATTCACTAATGTGTCGGTATGTGTCCTCCCCAGCCAATCCATGAAACTTAGGTAATAAATTAATAAATCCTGAGTTTAATTTCAAAGGCTTATCTAAAACAGCATAAGTAATGAACATTGGTTGGGTTTCTAAGTTAGGAGCAGCAAGTTCCCAAAGAGTAGACATGCTTACCTCTTTAACCCTAAAACTTACTGGGTCAGGTTGACTCTCTTTGATTTCAGCTTTCAATGATTGATCCCTGACCTCCCCAATGTCCTTACCACTCCTTAATTTCATGCACTACAAGAAGTCCTACAAAAATAGAATACTAAAGTTAAAACAAAGTAATGAAAGGAGTATAATTAAATAGAAGTAAACTAGCAATTTAATTTTCTTTCCCCGGCGACGGCGCCAAAATTTGTAAAACTTGTCGCGGAGCTTACAAATTTAACCACTACTTCGGTTATTAAATACTTTTTATAGCATAGGAAAGTAGGGATCGAGCCACTGGGAAAGATTGTTGTAAAAGGCTAGCTTAATCCTAAATGATTTTACTAATCCAATTTATCAAGTCTAATCTTAGTAATTCTAAAATAATTAAAATCTAGTGAATAAGAATCTAGAAAAATACCCAATGATGCTCCTAAATATTATAAATCATATTGTGGAAATAAAACAGTAAAAATATTCTCTAAACAATTTAGAAAAAATAAAAACAGAATAGTACTAAAATTCTAATTAAAAATCAATAACAGAAAATAAAAGTCAGAAAATAAATATTAAAATTGTCAAACAGTAACCTAAAATATTATTCTTCAGGTCTATAATCTTATAAATTATAAATTGTATCCAATTAATTTCAGAAAAATCAGATCAGAAAATTAGCACAGAATATCATGCATAATAATAAATCTGAAATTAGAAATAAAATAATCTGCATTAATCTAAATAAAAAAATAATTAAGAAAAGTACCCTAATTCTAGGACACAACTTTATGGACTTAAAAATACCTAATAATCGTGAATGAATAATTAAAATCGAAACTTTCAGAATTAATAACCTAAAAACCTGCACATATCAATTTCTCAAAATAATTCTGAAAAATTATCAAATAACTTCCAAACATTACGAAATTAAATATGGGATCCCTAGGACACTATATAAACCCTACAAACTGATAAAAATAAAAAGCGAACAAAAATAACTATTTTTAGTCTAATTTCTAACAAACTGGTAATTAAATACTAAAACTGAATATAAATCAATCTAAAATTATAACCACTCTAAAAATCAAAATCTAAACTATCTAAAATTACCTAGACACTCCTAAAAGACTATACTTTTGGGAGGTCAATTGAAATTATATTGAAGCTAATAAAAATAGAACAAAAATTAACAAACTAATCAATTTAACTCTACGCAACAAATAATGATCAAAAGTTATCAAATTTATGAAGGATACTTAGTATAATCTCAATCCACCATGAAAATTAATATTTATAATCAACACACAAGTTAATTTCATTCATGAGTTAAACTGTAGAAGATATCCACCAGCGGTTCTTCGCCGTTTTACCTTAGATTCTAGTTTACTTAGGTCCAGCCCTAATATAAACCCTACAAATTTGATAATCTTTACACCAGTGTAAAAATTTAACCAAATTAGAGAATTAAGAATTAGAAAAATATCATTTAACACTTTGCAACCAATTTACCAGCAAATCGATTTAACAAAGATCTAAAGCGATTACCTAATTAAAAGAGATGGGTTTGAGCCATCCATGATTAATTAAGGTGATACCTAAGCATAAAATACTATAACGTTTACGTATTATAGTCTTCTAAACTATCAAAATCAACTAGCATGTATTCTAATCGATTTAACACAAATTTCATAAACGATAAACGCTAATCGCTAAAGAATCATGAATATGAATCAACTAGGCAATAATGCATAAGACTTGTTTCAAAATAGTAAATTTGGCATGGCTTCAAGTAGATTATACTAAGCAAAAAAATTACTCACTCATATTAAAATTAAAATCACAAAATTTATCCAAATAATTCATGTTTAACAATAATCTAAACAACAAAAATAAAAATAAAAAATAAAAAAAATAAAATAACCCTACTAAGATGAGGTTGCCGTGATGTTTTAGGAGATGATGATGGTGATCACGATTGATGGTGGGAAGGTGATGCGTGAGGGTGTGAGGCACTGATGATGATGGTAAAAAGATGATGATGATGATGGGTGATTAATGAAGATGACTATGGTGAGGAAGGAGGTTCAGCCGTAGGGTATGATGATGTTGATGATGATGAAGGGAGTACATGTGATGGTAGTTAAAGGGCTATCGTGGTGGAGGGTTAGGTGTGTGAGGGAGGATGATGATGATGTGATGAGGTTGGTGATGTGTAGAAGAGGGCTGCCGTGAGGTGTGTATGTGTAGGGAGCTTGGCTGATTTTTTTGATGGGGAGATGATGATGATGGCTGATGAAGATGATGATGGGGCAAGAGGGCTATGGGTTTATATATAGGGGGTGAGGAAGGTTAGGTTTAGTATATTAGGCTTTCCTTCCTCTCTTCCTTAGACTTCTTCTCCCTTAAGACTTCCAACTTTTCACCAACTCTTGAAACCCTAGCCCAATTAAATAATTATGGAAATAATATTCTCTATAATTATTATTTTTGGACCGTCTTTATAGCCAAACGTGTAAAACCCGAGCTTCGACTTCATCTCTTCTCCTTTTTATTAAATTAATTCTAACCCTGAAAAATATATAAAATAAAACAAATTAGTCGAAATAATATATATAATATAATCAAAATAATTATAAAAATAATCCATGATTTTTGGCTTAACACATTCCTTTGCAATCAGTTCAGATAAGAAAAGGTTTTTGGGCTAAAAAGATTAAGAACTTTTCAATTCCGTTTATGACTATAAGAATTTCTTTTTTCATCTTGGATAATTGCATTATGTCTAATTAAAACTTCCACTGTAATATTTGCATAGTTTTTCGTATTTTTTTATTTTGAGTACTATGCTCCAGTACTCGTTGCTGACATCTATCTCAAGAACTAAGTCCTCTCCTCATTAGGTAAATTAAGAACAGGAAGATTTTGACACATCTTTTTAAAATTCTGAACAATCTTTGTATCATTAGTGGTCCATATCCAACTTACTTCTTTCTTGAGCTTTTGCTGCAATGGCTTTCTTAGTTTAGCTGAATCTTTAATGAAATCTAAAGCATAGGTTAAACATCCAATAAACCTTTCTAGCTACTTCCTATCTTTAATTTCTTCAGGAAAATTTTCTATTTTTTCCAGAATGTGTTTTTGCAGAATGATTTGTCCAGATTTTATCTTTAAACCTAACAACTCAATTTCTTGTTCAGCATAAATACACTTGCTTTTTCTAAGTATGATACCATGATCAATGCATCTTTGGGTGGCGGCTAAGACATCATCTTTGTGTTGTTCTATGGTTTTAGAGAAGACAAGGATATCATATCATCGATGTAAACTAAACAACAATGATTAAGGTCTTTAAAGATATTATCCATTCTTCTTTGAAATATTTGAGGTGCATTTTTAAGACCAAATGACATTACTATCCATTCATAATGCCCTTGTGGGGCACTAAATGCAATTAAAGGAATGCTTTCCTCATCCATCTGTATATGCCAATAACCACTTTTGCAATCCATTTTCGAGAACCAAGAGGCTCCTTGAATTTTGTTAAAAATGACTGTTTTGTTAGGAATATAATGTCCATCAAAGACAATATTATCATTAAGCTTTTTGTAATTGATCACCATCCTTGCTTTTCCTCTTTTTTCTTCTGCATGATTTCTTACCATAAAAGTAGGATTGGTGTGTGGACTCTTACTACTCTTGATTAACCCTTTATCCAGAAGTTCTTTGATTTGTTTATCTAATTCCTGGATATCCTGGTGTGTATACACCATTTGTTTGACTCGAATAATAGTGTTGGGGTTTAATAGAGCGATTTTAGTAAATATTTTATCTTTATCCCAAAACTTTAGTGGATTATCAAAGTAGATTTCTTTGCATAAGTTTTTTTGTTGTTCGACAATCTGCCATTTAATAAATAACTCGAGTAATGAAATTGGTAATGCTACCTCTCGTTGTGTCGGCATTACCTTCTCACCACGCTGCCTGCAGGTAAATACAATTTTCTGATGAGTGTAAGCCTTACTTAATTTTTCAATAGGAACTGAGTGACCATTAATTGTGAATACTATCTGGTTTATAGCCTGTATGGATTGAGAATATAATCTTTGAAAATTATTTCCAATAATCATATCATGAGATGGTTTATCAGTAGTCTATAGAATTGGTATAATGCATTGAACTCCTCCCAATTCTATGGATAACCCTTCTATTGCTTCATTGTGAGTCATGATGCTATTATCTGCTATCCTCACTTGTAAAGGATTTTTAGCACTTTTCCACATAAACTCTGGAAATAATAATCTTTTCCTAAAGTATACCGAACAACTACTATCTATATAGGCACACAACTCATATTTATTATATCCCTCTAAGCATACATTTATTGGGATATAGATGTTGTTAGGATTTGTGTTGGTGACTTCATAGCATATCTCCGTAGTCATATTTTTTACTAATTGACTCACTAATAGTTCTCCTCATAAATTGGCTCACGAACAGTTCTTGTTTCCCGATGACTTCTTTCTAGACTCACACTTCGGTCTACATTATATCTTATGGGTTCAAAACTCATTCTACTTATTTCACTGATAATACTCATTGTATTATCTTCTTTAGCTGATGAAGATCCTTCTCCCCAATCTGATCTTAATAATTGAGGTTTAATGGTAACTTTACCATTCTCATCAATTTTTATCACATGTTTCTTATTGAATTTTATAGGGTTGACAAAGCTAGATATTCATGAACGATCAATCTTTATCTCTTGTGAATTGGATTTAATCCTCTGGATCTTTTGCATAGGGGTAGGGCTTTCAAATTTTTCTGCCTCCATCATGGTGACCTTAGTCTTTGGATCTATAATATTATCTAATTTGTAGATAATTTTTCAAAAGATCCTTAATGGATGTCCTCCTCTTTTCATGTCTATTCCAACTGTTTTTATCTTAAAGGATAGGAAGTTTTTAGCAAACTCATCCTTTAAACTCATATAATATCCAAGTCTATAATTGAATCCTACTGATCCATTACATAAGTTAGTCATTATCCCTATGATAATTTGATTATTGAACTTGGTATGCCTAATATCACATAGCAAAGCATAGAGATCAATATCTTTATCATAATATTGTAATGGAGTGATTTGAACTTGGACACTTCCAATATGGATATTTCTATACTTTCTATCTTTGTTATGCTTAAGGATGTTTTTCAATTAATGAGATTAACTTCTCCCATATCACACTCACAATCTTTGATTTCTACATCTCCCTCCATCATCTCTCATAAGTATTTACTTTTTAATTGAAAGATGGACTTTTTATAGATCATGTCTTTCTGGATTATGGGAAGAACCCAATCTCCTTTGACGTCTTCATTATCATTGTCTACAACAAACTTTTCTCCTTGAAGATCACCAAGACTGATTGAGCCATTTTCCATCATATGACTCGTTTCTTCATAATCACTTTCTTCATATTCAATGTCCATTATAATTTCAATAATCCCTTTGTTGTTACTTAGGGCCACGTCTAATGCCTCATCTTCACTAAGCTCAATATAATCTAGCCTACCCAAGGTTTCAATAAGCTTGTTATTTTTTCTATTTGCAGTCATTAACATAATGTCCTACTTCTTCGTATGCCTAGCATCTGTAGTTGTTTTTCCGTGCAGGACAATAAGTTGCTTTCCTAAAAATCTTCTTTTCTTAGGACTTGATTTGTTATAATATTTTCTTCTATATTTCTCTCCCCTCTGCTTATTAAAGCTCTTTTTCTTATAAAATTTTCTCTTTCGTCTCTTTTCAGGCTTTTTTCCCCATTGGTGAGATGAATTCCAACAAGTTAGGAATTGCTTCTTAATTTTCTTTTACTTTTAGATATCAAGACATTGATCATTCATCCATTTTCTTAAGTAAGAGATTCTTGAACCAAAGGTATCAATAATAGCAGCACGTTCAAGCCATGCAATATATTTTTCATTAATTATGGAATTCATTGGATATGTCAATTTGTTACAGAACATACCAAGATTAGTTTCATTATGCCCAATTTTGTAATAATATTGACTAAACTCACCAATATGATTTTTCAGATATCCCATATCCCATAATTCTATGTTATTAATCTTTCTCTACCATGCTCTCGCCTTTTCTTTAGAATCAAGTTTAGCTCTGATAAATTCAACTTCAATTTCCTTACATAGATTTTTAAACATTATAGCTGAGGTTTCCATCATTCTTATTGTATTTTAACCATTTTCATTTAATGAATCATACTAGTTAGCTACAGTGCCAGAAAACTATGTTCGATGTAATTTAGGAAATTTGCTGCAATCCATGTAGTGTTTAGGTTTAAGACACTATTCATGCCTCTTTTTCAATGTTCAAATATTTCTTCTCTATTACGAGCTCTATCTATGTTTAAGATGTAACTTCTTTGACTAATTGGGGGTGAGGCCAACTTCTTCAAAGGTTGTAGTTTGCATAAGGATGAACTTGAAGGAAAAATTGGTTGTACGTCCTACTGAAACATACGTAAGTCTTATAAAATGAGTATTTCTTCGAGAAGGTTCACCAAATTCTTCAGGTTTAGGAACAACATTGTTAACCAAATTGGTCTCTATCTCACTTAGGTGGAGTTCTTCTCCAATTTCATTAATCTTATCTTCAACAGTAATTTTACCATATTTTTTTTATCTAATTTTCTGCTAATTTCTTCTAAAAGTAATACATTAAGATCTTCTAGTTTAAAGAGGTTCATCTGCTAATATATTTCTTCTTCTAATAAGATATTATTAGTCGCATCATTATCATCATATAAAACGTCGTATTTATCACTAATTGGGCCCATGATCTTGTGCAATTCTTCTGGATTATGTTCTTTTTCGAACATATGCTATAGTTGTTCAAGAGTATTGTTCATGCTAAAAAATATCGTATTTTTACGATATCTTTATACCTGATTTACGCTCAAAATAATTGTTATATTTTGATTATATTTTATTTTATTTTGTTTTATAGGTGTTAATAATTTGAGAAAAATGCGGAAAAATGATGAAAAAATGCCGAAAATGAAGCATTGGGCCATATTAACTCAAACTCGACCCAAATGCCTTAGCCCAATTATCTTGTTTAACCCAAAGAAAAAAAAAGAAGAAAGAAAATTAAATAAAAACCCCCCAAACCTCACGTGCCAGGCATGTGTTTCCCTTTCCTAAGCTCCCCTCATTTCTCCTTCTCTCTCCTCTCGAGTACCCAGAAAACCCCGACCCCCTCCCCCTTCATCTGAACCGATCCCACCTTCTCTTCTCTCACTCTCTAGAACCCAAACACCAGGACGCCATAGCACCACCAGCATCACCATCAACGCTCCACACATCGCCAGTACAACATCATCATCCAACTGTCCACGCCATTCCACACCAAGGGTGGAGATCGAAAGAGGGTTGAGTATAAATCATAGGTAGCAGTGATTTGAAGAAAGCTAAGTAGTAATCTAGGTTTTATTTAGGTTTTAGTTCAATTTTTGAGTTTTAATTTAGGATTTTTAGGTAGTTTCAATTTCAGCTTTAGGGATTTATGATTTTGGGTTTTAGGGTTCTTGTCTCGATTTCTTTACTTCGATTTCGATTTCGTTTCTAGCTTGAAATTTCCATGTATTTGAAGCTCTAATTTTGGGTTGGAAAGTAAAGATTCTCAGTGTGTTGTTGAACCAATTCTGGGTTCGTGTGTAGTTGAAGCTCGGGGTGTCTCCTCTGTTTTGGTTACTATGTCTTCAACCTCTAGGCATCAGTTTGTTTACAAGTTTGGCTGCATTCCAAATTTGGCTTTGAAAGGTTACAGGTTTGAGTTCGATTAGTTGCAAAGTTCCCTTCCCTTGTATTGGTACTGATTGAGTGCTGCTGAGAAGAGTCGAAACTCCCTTCACTCTTAGTTTTGTTTCTCTAATTAATAAGCCAAGATTAGTTTGTTTAATTTTATGTGATTGTCCTGTTCTAAATTTGGGTTTTAATTGTAGGGCTTAATCTAGGTTTTATTGCAGTTTTATAGGCTTCAATTTAGATAGCTTCGATTCCCCTGTTTTTGTTTTGTTTTGGTTCTACTAATTTTTCCCGCCCCCTGCTATAATGCTTCATACGGTTCAGTCTTGGTGCTCCTTCGTTAAGTTTGGTTGATTTGATTATCCTTTGATTTTAGTTTATTTCAGTTCAGTTTGGTTGATTTTAGTAGAGTTAATTCGTTTGGTTCATAGTTGATTTTAGTTGCTCCCTAAACTTTCTTCATTATAATTGTCAACACTAGCTGACCAACTTCAGTTTAGATTTCTTACCTCGACATGGTCAAGCTTGGTTTTGCTATTCCATCTAGTTTAAAGGTTATTAGAATTTGCAAATATTTAGGGAATATTTAGAATTTGATTTGTTTATAAGGTTTAATCTTAGTTATTCACTGTTTTAATTAATTTAGAATGATGTTAGATTAGTTTAATTTCGTACTTAGTGACCCTAATCTCATCCTCGTCCCTGTGGAGACGACCCTCAAGCACTACAGCAAAAGTTGTACGCTTGCGGCACTTTATTTTACACTCAAAATTAATGGAATAAGTTTTTGGCGTCATTACTGGGGACGACGGCACAAGATTAGGTCGCATTTTCTTTGATATTTTCTTATTAGTTGCTTCTATTTTCTTTTGTTTATTTCATTATAAATTGTTACTTACCTTAGTTATTTCTTGAAATTCAAAAATCCAAAAAAATTAGAAAAGCCTAAAATTGAAAAAAAGAAATAGAAAACTTGAAAACCCCTAAAAATTGAGAAAATTTAAAAACTTTAAAAACAGAATGGCAAGTTTCCATTTTCCACAATATGAGCATGAACCTTTCTGGCATTATCTTTCGAGACTGAATGATTATCGTGCTCATTTGAATCATCATTTTCAAAAGTGAGAAATTTGTAAAGTCATTGCTGTGGGTCTAAATGTTGAGTCGAGGTGTTATGTTGAATCAATTTGTCCTGAAGGTTTAATAGAATTATTATCTAAAACTCAAGATGAAGTTTGGGATTTCTTTGAAAAACTAGCTTTGGAAACCTATGCTTTTGAACAAGCTAACAAGACTTTTAGATACCCAACTCGTGGAGAGTATGATTTTCATGCTAATCCTTACCTTCCATACCACTTTATGAATTCATATGACCCATCTTATTCTTGTGTGCTTCTTGTTTTGTGCGATTATTATGAGTCTACTGAGCATGATGCTCATACTTGTCCTTATTGTGCTTATGTTGATGCTAAATGTGCAAGTTTTCAAAAAAAGATCAATGATATAACTAATCAAATGATAGAGACCATGAAAGAGATAATTGCTAAATATTCTCAATGTTTTAATCAAAGTAGGGATAATTGTAGTGAGTCGGACTCTAGTTTAGGGTCTCCTAAACCTGTAGTTAGTCTTGATGATGATTTTGAGCCCTCTTATCAATCTAGGTCTAATTTGCATGATGACATGCCTTTGCTTAGCCTAGAACCAGCGAGTGATCTCCCTCTGCCTCTATCACTTGACCTTGCACCCCACCTTAGCTCACCTAAGGATGTCACTGAAGATGTCCTAGTTTCTGCCATCCCACTCACCACTTTGAATGATTCTTTTGAGTCTGAGGATGGTGAGGACCTTAAAAGTGTTGCTGAGTTAGATATTAACATCAAGTCTAACATTGAGCATTATGAGATAGATGACTCGGAAGCTATTTTACAGGAGTCATGTGAGGAGGTAATTCAGCCCACTGATTTGGACTTTGATGATGATATTCTTGTTGTAGAATATGAATCTTTTTCTTGTGGGTTTGATGTTAATGTGGGTTTGGATGAGGGTGTATGTGTTGAATATGAATCTTTTTGCCCATCCAAACGGACCTCCTTTTTGAATCCTACAAGTCTAAATTTGTAGAGTTTGAGACGTTTGTGCCTACGACTTTTCTTTTAAACTAGACTTTTGCGCATTTTGATGTTAAAAACTTGTGGATTTAGGACCCACTACTTTGCCTATACAGCTTATTCATGACAATCACATTTCTAGGTCAATGACCCAGGTGCTGGCTAATTCTCAATACGTCTGCCTCTTTGATGTTTGGGCCTATATATTTGATAAGTTGAAGCGGACCCTTACCTGTACTTTATTGCCATGGTGGATGTACTGTTTCTGGATCCAACTCTATACTTTTTACTACTTCTATATTATTGAGAGTTGGTCTTCTATGTTTGATAAGCTACTTCGTGCGCTAATTGGTTTTAATTTAAGTAGCCCTTTTTCAGCTTAATGTGTAGTGGTTGATGCTCCATGGACCTCCTCAACACCACCTGAGGGAGGCATTTAGTTTGGGTATAATCTGTATCCAACCTGGTATGATCGTTCCACCCCTCTTCTCCTTTTCTTTTCTTTTCTTTCTTTCCGTACTTAGTTGTGGATATTTAGGACTATGAATATACGGGTGATCAATCTTGATGAGCAATTTGGGATATGTTGAGCCGTGTGGGTTATGATCACCCTTGGTTGAGTTCTGATTTTGTGAATACTTTTTAGTTGCGGATATCTAGGATTATTTTTATGTTTTAATTTATTTTGTTTCTTTATTTTTGTGAGTGTTGGTTCTTGCTACTTTTTGTTTAATCTTTTGTTTTGTTTCCTTTTTAGTGTTTTAGTGGTTGTGTTTTGGTTTTGTGTTTTGTTTCTTTTCTTTTGAGTCTTGTTTTGTTTTGTTATGGTTAGTTTGTTTAGTTTGATATTGTTTTCTAGTTTGGTATTTTGTAGCCCCTTAGTCTTGTGTTGTTTCTATTTTGTTGGCTATATGTGTCTTGGTTTAGTTTTGGTTTGGTTTGGTTGGTTTTGGTTTTTGTTTTTCATTTGCTTCCTTTTTTTATTTTGGTTTTTCGTTTTTGTAAATATGTATGTTTATTTTTGTTTTGGTTTTAGTTTTGGTTTTAATTTTGATTTTGGCTCTTTCATGTTTTTGGTTTTCTTATTTTCATCATGTCTTAGTTTGTATATATTTGTGGTTTAGTGTGGTTTTATGGTTGTATAGCTTATGTGCTTGCTTTTTAACGCCTCAGTTCCCACAATGAGGACACTGTGAGATTTTGGTGTGGGGGTGAGGAATCCATTTGTACATACTTTTTTTGAAAATTTTGAAAAAATCCAAAAAGATTTTTTTTTGTTTTTGGGGGCGTGTGTACTCTTTCTGATTAGCTTAAATCCCATGTGCTTTGATTATTAGCTTGTATGTAAGCAGGATGTGCATTATAGGTCTCTAGCCTCAGTGTGTCATTCTAAGCCCGAATTCTAACCCCAACTGTTCATTATAGATGTGTAATCCAATCCTTGTTTATCCCTTCATCATTATCTTTAGGTCTTAGACTTCCATGAATCATTCTTCCACTTGCTTGTGACGCGATTACTCTAAAAATAATGAATGAAAACAAAGAATAAACAAAAGAAATAAAGAGAGATGAAATAAAATTTGGAATGACAAGTATTCCTTTGAGGCATGCGCTATTGGGTATTACCGTTTGAGGCAATACTGCTACTGGGAAAGCTTGCTTCCAATGTTAATATGTCAATAATATGGTTGTGTCAGTCAAGTGGAATTGAGTCTGATTCTGGTAAATTTAAGCCTTGGGATGATGATACACTCGCACACAAGCACTGGGAAGGATTCAGAGTCTTGATGTATAGTGGGGCGAAAAATTAGTGCTTTGATGTCATTTATGGGCTAGAGAGCTTTGACTACATTCTGTTTATATGTAGATCAATATCTTGGCTACATGGGTGATTTAGTTTATTAGAACGTGTATATATCTTTCCCCAACTTTTGTACATATTAGCTTTGACAAAAAACCAAAAAGATTTTTGACTTTCTGCTTTTATTTTCTTTCGAATGTTATAGGTATTTCACCTGAAAACCCTCACGAGACCTCACTCGTTCACTTGGGAAACCGAGGGGGCTTAAAGGGCTTGTTGCATACACTAAATGCAACCGTGATTTCTACTACAATGAGTTAGGATTTTCTTTTCTCTTATATTCTACTTTTTTTAGGTAGTTTAGTTGTTTTACTCAAGGATGAGTAAAATCTTGGTATTGGGGTATTTGTTTGTGCTAACAATATGTTATCTTTACGATATCTTTATACCTGATTTATGCTCAAAATAATTGTTATATTTTGATTTTGATTTTTATTTGATTTTATTTTATTTTTTAGGTGTTTAATAATTTGAAAAAAATGCGAGAAAAACATGAATAAATACCGAAAATGAAGCATTGGGCCAGATTAACTCAAACCCAACCCAAATGCCTTAGCTCAATTATCTTGTTTAACCCAAAGAAAAAAAAGAAGAAAGAAAATTAAATAAAAACCCCCCAAACCTCACGTGCTAGGCACGTGTTTCCCTTTCCTAACCCCCCTCATTTCTCCATCTCTCTCCTCTCGGGTACCCAGAAAACCCCGACCCCCTTCCCCTTCATCTGAACGGATCCCACCTTCTCGTCTCTCGTTCTCTGGAACCCAAACACCAGGACACCACAACACCTCCAACATCACCATCAACGCTTCACACATCGCCAGCACAACATCATGTCATCATCCAACCGTCCACGCCATTCCTCACCAAGGGCGGAGATCGAAAGAGGGCTAAGTATAAATTGAGGTAGTGGCACATTTGAAGAAAGCTAGGTAGTAATCTAGGTTTTATTTAGGTTTTAGTTCAAGTTTTGAGGTCTAATTTAGGATTTTCAGGTAGTTTCACTTTCAGCTCTAGGGATTTATGATTTTGGGTTTTAGGGTTCTTGTCTCAATTTCTTTACTTCGATTTCGATTTCATTTCGAGCTTGCAATTTCCATGTATTTGCAGCTCGATGTGCTAATTTTGGGTGAAAAGTAAAGATTCTCAGTGTGTTGTTGTACTAATTCTGGGTTCGTGTGTTGTTGAAGCTCGGGGTGTCTCCTCTGTTTTGGTTGCTATGCATTCGACCTCTGGGCATCAGTTTGTTTACAAGTTTGGTTGAATTCTAGATTTGGCTTTGAAAGGTTACAGGTTTGAGTTCGATTAGTTGCAAATTTCCCTTCCCCTTGTATTGGTACTGATTGAATGCTGTTGAGAAGAGTCGAAACTCCCTTCACTCTCAGTTTTGTTTCTCTAATTAATAAGCCAAGATTAGTTTGTTTTTGTGATTGTCCTGATCGAAATTTGGGTTTTAATTGTAGGGCTTAATCTGGGTTTTTATTGCAGTTTTATAGGCTTCAATTTAGATAGCTTCGATTCCCCTGTTTTTGTTCTGTTTTGGTTCTACTAATTTTTCCCCGCCCCCTGCTGTAATGCTTCATACGGTTTAGTCCTAGTGCTCCTTCGTTAAGTTTGGTTGATTCAATCATCCTTTGATTTTAGTTTATTTCAATTCAGTTTGGTTGATTTTAGTAGAGTTAATTCGTTGGTTCATATTTGATTTTAGTTGCTCCCTAAACTTTCTTCGTTATAATTGTCAACACTAGCTCATTAACTTCAGTTTAGATTTCTTACCTCAACATGGTCAAGCTTGGTTTTGCTATTCCATCTAGTTTAAAGGTTACTAGAATTTGTAAATATTTAGGGAATATTTAGAATTTGATTTGTTCATAAGCTTTAATCTCAGTTATTCACTGTTTTAATTAATTTAGAATGATGTTAGATTAGTTTAATTTCGTTCTTAGTGACCCTAATCTCGTCATTGTCCTTGTGGAGATGACCCTCAAGTACTACAACGAAAGTTGTATGCTTGCGGCACTTTTTTTTCCGCTCAAAATTAATCGAACAAGTTGTTGGTACTGCTTATATTCCATCTTCTTCTTCTTTTACTGTTTTTTCAGTCGGGTTTTCACCTGATTTTTCTCCGAATTCGTTTTAGATTTTTATATCATGCAAAAGAAATGGAATTTTGTTTTTTGGGTTTGAAAATTATATTTATGCTGAAATGAAGTACTAATACTGGAAGTAGCTTTTACACTATATCTTACTTCGTTAACTAGAGAAAGTGAATTATCGATATTTGCTTCTTATGCTCCTTGACTTCAGCCTTAGTTTCACCTAATTCTACTTTTGATTCTAAAACTATATTAGTGATATACTTTAATTCAGGTGCTATAGGATAAAGGTCTTCTGATGAGTAAACAATATGTGAATAATTTGATCCAAGGCAAGCAGGTGATGATTCTAGCACTAATTACAATTAATCACAGTTAATTAGCTTAATTAATTACTAATTAGCTTAATTATCTTAATTATTTTTGGTCACATGACTCTGATACCAATTGAAAGAGGGCTTATAAGCAGAAAACTACAAGCACAATTTCGGATTTTCGAAAGTAAGCTTTTAAGGATTGGGGTTAAAATACAAATTTTAAAAGCTTAAGGGGCTTTATGCAATTTAAGAAGTCAAGTTTGGTCACTTTTGGTTCTAGTAAATATTTGCCCAAACCTGGATGGACCTGGAAATATTTTCCCAAAATTGTCGGGTCAGAAAGTTGATGGACTTGGGAGTCGTTTTTGTTATGTTACAAAAACTTCCAATTTAACTTGTACATATAAGAAAAGGGATATTAGTTAATAAGTAATTTGTGTTTAAACTTTTACATTTTTTAATTTATATATAGTATGGCATGTTAGTTCATGGAGTGTACGATTTTATAGATGAACACATCACTCTTAGAAAGTCACAACAATAATATTATTAAATTAAATGGGATTTTTATGTCATAAATAAGAAGATTAAATTTAAACTACAACTATATGTAGATGTTGGAGGAAGTTAGCAATGGTGTCTTATGTACCACTAAGGATGGAAAGGTTCAATATTCAATGGAACTTAAGAAATGTGATAAATTTCTTTTTCTATACAGGAGCAATTAATTGGTTTTTGAATAACAAAGTTATAAATTTAGCCTTTGAGTACATGTTTTTTTCAAGCTTAAATGAAAATGCTAATTGTTCCAGATAAGCAACTCACAAGATTCTAAATATTGCTTGTGTACTTGTATAAACTAAGACATATATAGCTAAGAGGCTATAGAACTAAAATAATAAATAAACATTCCAAATCCATTTACATAATTATAGCACATAGGAAGAGAGAGACAGAGAGATATTGACAATACATATGAACTTACTTTACCATAAATAATAGAAGTTTCAACAACAAATAATAGTATAACTTAAACACCCGCATAGTCATGCATGCCTTGTCTTATATATTGATCTAGAAACCTAGATTAAAACATCCATAAATGAATATGATGATCGAAAATAATATAAATTACCAAGGTTCCAACTCAAGTTAGTTGCATTGAACTGTACCAGTGATGAGCACTTGCAGTGCTGTTGGTCGAACTCAAAAATCGAATTTTGATTGAAGTTGGGTGTCCCTTGATTTGTATACATGAATGGTTTAGTGTTAGAGAAAATTAAATATACTGATACTCCTATTATTTAAAAAAATACAAATGTAAAAAGAAACAGACAATTATTAAAGCATAACGAAATTATATTTATTAATCTTAATTTTGTAATAATAAAATCAATCATTTTTTTCCTCCTTGATTTATCTGGAAGTAGTTACATACAATACTTTATTTTATTTTGATAACTATAAAATCATACCTATAGCAGTCTTTATAATCTCTATAAACCAAAACATAAATTTGGTTATTTGCTTTATCAATTAATTTCATAACGTACAATACTACAACTAAAGGGATTTTTACTTGTGGGAATGACTAACATGACCTTGGCATAAATGACTCACATCACAGTAAAGAAAAGAATATAAAGAATTTAACTCGCAACAAAACACTCGAAATTTACTGAATTTCATAAAGGATAAATAGTGGGACACCATAAATTCCCAAAAAAAGGTAATGGCACCAATTCGTGACAGTCTTTTAAAATAATGCCATTTATTATTATTTGTGAAATTGTGCTAAAATAATACCATTTCTCAATAATAATAATTCACACAAATGTTAAAAAGAATATCATTTCTTTTCCTGATTTCCTGTGGCAGCACCTCTGCCAATAAATTATGAGAGATTTATGGGATGAAAAATGAAATCAAAGCCTAAATAACTATAATTGATGAAAATTTTAAAATGAATACCATTTCTTTTCCTGATTCCCTTTGGCAACACCTCCGCCAACAAAACATTAGGGATCTGGAAAAATGAAATGAAATCCTAAGTAACAACAATTCATGAATTTTTTTTGGGTAAAACTATCAGTTCTTTTTCTAATTTCCTGTGATAATATCTCTGCCGACAAAATATGAGAGGACGGAGGACCTCTCCCCCCCCCCCCCCCCCAAAAAAAAAAAAAAAAAAACCCCGGGGGGAACAAAAACCCCGAAAAAAAAAAAAAAAAAAAAATTAAAAAACGGAACAAAAAAACTTTTTGGGGGGGGGGGGGGGGGGTTGCACAACATCCAAATTAAATTCAGAAAGTATGTAAAAAAAAGTAGGTTGAGATCACCAATATCATCACATAGACAAGAACATTGTAATCCCAAAAAAAAAAAAGATACTCAAAGAGCCTTCATTAAAATCAAAATAGCAGAATTACACGTGGTGTGATGTTCTACAAGCATATGGTGTCGTAGAGGTCATTACCAAATTGATTTGCAAGCTATGCATACAGGACTAAATAAAACTGTTTGTCAAATTATTTGCAAAATAATTAAAATAATCATTTATCACTACATGGTAGTTAAAGAAAAACACTGTATACATTGTATTTTCATGTTCCCATGGGAAATACCCTTTTTCTTTTTGTTAAAAACAAGTTTTGTTTTTTTTACATAATCTTAGTTTCAAATCTTTGTTAACAGTGGCTACAGACCTATTACATACATTCATCATAAAATGGGAACAAATAATTTATGATTAAGGTATATTTATGACAAACACATTGTTAGTAGGTCATAAATGAATTTATTTAACAAAATTATCAGCAAATAAATTTAAGATTGGGATAAAATCATTACGGTGCAATAATAAGGATCTTGCCTTCTAATGTGACATAGTCTGAAATTGCAAGCAATATACGCATCGTCCAATTAATTTTTAACAGGATTTCAATAAAAACACAATATAAAAATTATATGTCTGAAAAATACATACTTAACAATAAACTCGACCACCTATTCACTACTCACAGTTGGCCAAATAAGTACGAAGCACAATATTTTGCACAGCAAACGAATCAAAACGAATTAATGAAATAGCTAAATGCATCTTATTTGCATCAAGTCATAACATTACACCATATATATCTGTGTGAGTGTGTGTGTGTGTCTACATATATATATACGTATTTATATATATATATACATATATATATACACATATATATAAATATACATATATATATATGAACATATATATACATAAATATATAAATATAAATACAAATATATATATATATATATATATATATATATATATATA
>JACYFF010031958.1:23105035-23176371 GCA_017589665.1 Selenicereus undatus | reverse complement strand
GTGTGTGTATATATATATATATATATATATATATATATATATATCTATTTATGTATGTATGTGTGTGTGTATGTATGTATTTGTGTGTGTGTGTGTGTGTGTGCCCGTGCGTGCGCGTACCCACATGCACAATAGAAAAAAAATCTAAAATATGCTTGGCAAAATTCTAGAATTTTAAATCTTCCACCCATTCATATTTCTATGTGTGCACGGAAATAAATTTTAATCTGGTAGGTACTATAGCGAACAAACGAAATGGTTATAAAATGCAAGAATAATGCCAACAATTTGAAAGAGCATGCTGAGCTATTGAATATTGAGGCGACAAATATATGTAAAATTCAATTAAAAAACATATTATATATTTTTTTAGGAAAAGTAATGATACTTAAAAAGAAGGAAACATGAAAAACACTAATCTAATTGACATAATTACCCATTTGAAATAGTAGTTATTGTACCTAATTGAGGATGGCTTTAATCGGATAAATTCAAAATTAAGGATAAGTAAGCAAATATCAAAAGTTGTACATCAATTGACGTCTTGGGTTATAATGTGAGTTTTACGAATCAAAGGTACAGGCAAACAAAGTAGAAAACATTTACCAATCATTTTTCAAACACTAAATTACGGACGATTCACATAATTCAAATGTTATTCAAGACTATGACTAAGTCCTATTGCAATTTGGCCTTGTGTTTCCTTCCTAGGAGAGCATCGAGCTTCAGGAACAAAATAAAATAAAAAATCCCAGACTGTTTCTAATAAAACATCACCCCTTCAATTATTCAAACTTTCAAAGAGGCATCATTACGATAACATGTTCATATAATTCAAGTAAGGTATTACCCCTCGGGGACTTGAGCTCCGACTCTTCTTCACTACCTTCTGATTACCGAGCGTTGGCTTCATGATCTCTTCAGCTAACATGTCTTCAATAGTCTCTGCCTTCAAATTCTCAGCCGGGATTTCTTTTTGCCTAAAGGAGGATATCTTCCATTTCTACAATAACCCAATTAGGGGGGGGGGGGGGGAAAGAAACGAGGATTATAAATGAAGTTCCCATCATCACCAACAGGGGATACAATGATCAAAACCTAAAACAAACCTACTCAAAGACTTGAAGAAATCAAACAGAAAATCACAAAATTGAGCCCAACTGAAAAAAGTAAACAAAAAAAGCAAAAAGTTATGAACTTACCATGAGGAAGGAAATCTGAACCCAAAACAGAGAGGGGAAGAGTAAAGCCCTTCAACTGGGTTAGTCCCCTGCCATAACTACTGCATCAGATATGAAAAAAATATGAAATAAACAAAATCAAACGGAAAAAATAAAGCACAAATACGGGCTTTGACATGAACCCACAATGCAGAGAAAGAAACGTACAGAGAACAAAAATTAAGAAATATGAACCCAAAATAGAGAGAGGAAGAGCGAAGCCATTCAGATGGGTTCCTCTGCCATAAATGATTTACTTCAACTTAAGAACCGTAGTTCCCAAAATCTGAAAGTTTATGACTCAAGTGTGGCAAAAATTGGGACATCATATCATATATTGAAATGCAGATAACGCTTAGATAAATCAATTGCTTTGGGGGTTGTCAGAATGAAGAGTAGTAACATACTTGAAGAATCCAAGCAAATTAAACAAAAGAACGGGGGGAGGTAGTTGATAGGAGCAGTTCAAAGGAGGGAGAAAAGTCACTGTGTACTGGAATACTGGAATAGAGGGGTTACATGAGCAGGGAATGAGAGAGAAGATTGAGAGAGGAGCAGGGGATGAGAGACAAGATTAAGCAGTTACTGATATTGTTTATGATTAGTGGTCAAATGATTTATTTTTTAATTTTCTTCTCAATAGCCATGATCATTGTAAAAGGTATATCAACGGATGTAAATTCCCAACCCTTTGACAAATCACTCCCGTAGAGTCAGACCTATTTTATCTTTATTATAGATATAGATACGTTTTTTAAGAACTATACCCTTATAACTTGTATACTCTTTAAATGAGCTTGTAGAAATAGTAAATTTAGTAGCATAGCCCTAATTTCTTAACTTCTAGAAGAAAGTTCATAAATATACGTAGACAAATATTTGACTTATAATAGTACGGACAAATAATATGTAGACACATTAAAAACATACAATATACCATGTTGTAGGGATAAGACCCACCAATTAGGAACATAAAATAGGACAATTATAGCATTAGGGGCAGGTCTTAAAGAAAAGAAAAGGAAAGTTTTTTTTTTTTTGGAACCAAAGAAAAAGAGAAATTGGGAACAGGGAAGGGACGTTGATGGCAAAGGAGTAAACAATTTCATTGAGCCCTGTAAAATTTAAAGAATGTGATCAATAAACACTCAAACTAAAAGAATATGATACTGCATGATTTGAACCAATTAGGAACACAAAAGAGAACAATTATAGCATCAACGGTAGGTCTTAAAAAAAACCAAAGAAAAAGAGAGATTTTTTTGGAGCCAAAAGAAAAAGGGCGAGTGAGAATGGGGGAAAGGGAGGGGGCCAATGGCAAAGGAGTGAACAAGTTGATTGGTGCAGTAAAATTGAAAGAATGTGACAAACGAATGCTTAATAAAAAAAGGACGTGATGCTGCAGGCTCAAACCGCCATCGACACGTAATATTTTAATTAACAGCCGCCAGGCAACGTACCCCTTCTTGACTGTTTATCTATTAAAATATTTCTTTAATAATCAAAGTACAAGAGTTATCCAAATTGTCAAACCACCGAACTGGCTAATGCAAACGCAGGACGAAGAGCCTCAAAGCACAGCTTTAGTTCCGTATCTTTTTTTTTTATATAGACTCGTCATACTCCCCCTATATATATACATACACACTTAGTATTGTTGATCCATTCAGAAAGCACGGGCTAACATATAGAATAAATTACAATAATTATTTTACAATAGCTTAGCCTGTAACAATTAATTGATGTGATATTACTGAAAATATACACAAAGGTGTCTCAAGTTTTGTTTAAACTATCTTAAGAGTATTCAGTTTTAAAATAACTATAAGCTACCATGAGTTATGAGGTAACTAACAAAAAGGACCCTCAAAGTTTATGCAAACTATTTTCAGGTCCAATTCTACTATTTTAATTCACGGGTGATGCCCATAATTTTTCATATTTGCATATTTTATTCCAATCCTTGAAAACTTACTTTCAAAATTTTAATTTTGTGCATATGATTTTATGTTTATAAGTATTACTCGAAACCTTCTTTAATCCGGTATCAAAGCTATGTGACCAAAAATAATTAATATAAACATTCATTAATAATTAATTAAGCTATGCAATTGTATTTAATTCTTGAATCATAATCTAATTGTTCTGCTCTAACTATTCACATATTGTGCAATCACCAAAAGGAACCACTTCAGTAGCACCGCAATTAAACTATATCACCGATATAGTTTTAGAATTAAAAGCAGAATTAGCAAAAATTAAGACTTAACTTAAGGAGAAACAATCGTTCGTAATCCATCCTTATTTAATCAATAAAGTTGAACATAGTAGAAAATCTGAATTAAGTATTAGTACTCCATTTCAACATAAATATGCTTTCTCAAATCTAAAAAAACAAAAATTCATTTCCTTTGCAAGATATAAAAATTGAAAAAAAAAGTGGGAGAAAAATCAACTAAAAGCACTAGAAAAGGTAGAAAAGGAAGAAAAGGATGGTGTATAAGCATACAATCTAGAAGATTTACATAATATGTTTGATAGAGAGTGAGATCCAGGAGGATTAAACAAGATTATGAGCGCAATAGTAGACAAGCAAGAAGTCCTATCTGATAATAATGAAGAGACAAATAATATCCAGTTATAAGAAGAAATGTATCAATAGATGAACTTGATTAAACTAGAAAATAATCTTGTTCCTTTATAGGAAATTAAGAGAAAACTGGATTAAAAAAAATATGAAAAATTGATAGATGATGGTGAAATCAATGAGATTGGTAAACAACTTAACAAACACAAAATTGAATCCAATCTAATTAACAATATTATTCCTAAACTGTAGGAATTATTAGGACTAACCTGGATGTGGAAGTACATTGTCGGTAATAGTCCACAATAATAAGAATACCAGTCTTTCCCAATCAGAATACCAAGCGGCTACTAGAGTCGCTTTAGAGATGTCCACGTCCTAAATCGGATAATGCAATAGATGGTGTTCTAGCCGTGAGAGATAAAGCGAGAGAATATGTGAGGGAATAGATCTTGTGTTCTTATGTCTCTTGACTGACCCCCTAAACCCTCTTTATATAGGTTGGGGTACAGTCAAGATAGTTGCCCTAGACAACTCACGTGGCCGTCGGGCCTAACCCACAAGGCCCGGCCAACAGCTCCCACTCGGCCACGCAGGCCGCTGAACACTTATTCTCTATGCACCACAACTTTCTCACGCTTCATACCAGGAATAGGATGTGCGACCATAAATAACCAGTAGTGCTATATTAAGTTACCATCCAACTAACATAACACTCTCACGAAATACGATACCCCAAAACCATCTATTGCGTTCTCGGGTTTAGGACGTGGACATCTCTAAAGCGACTCTAGTAGTCACTTGGTATTCTGATTGGTGAAGACTAGTATTCTTATTATTGTGGACTATTACCGACAGTGTACTTCCGCATCCAGGTTAGTTCTAATAATTCCTACAGTGGTATCAGAGCCAAAACTATTCGGATTAGTCTCAATTGAAAGATTAATAAATCTGCCGAAACTGATTCGTTAAAAGCATGCTATTTTTATTCGTTTAATTTGCTTAATTTTCGTGATTATGCAAACTGCTAAAATCATAAGCATGCTCATGTTATTATAATGCCCAGAATGTATTAGAAACTGCAGATTTACTATCATGAACACATTAGAGTCTGCTAATCATGAACATGCTCATGTTATTATCAATCTGTCCAGAAAGCATGTTTACGTAATTGGTTCTGGCCAAAGATTGAATTTTTCAGTTTGATTATGCAATTATATGCAAGCATGAATAGATTATCTGCCAAACATGCTTCAATAACCAAAACCAGTTCTCTTTCTCTGATTAGTTTAGTCGTGTAATACAATTTTTGGTTTGAATTTAAATACCAGACGCGATTAGTTGCTGCCTTATTATGCTACCATATTCATGCTATTATTCATCAAGCATAATTGTTCAAATCCCAGAGCTTGTATTATGCCAAAAACACAACACTTATGACATCCAGAAATAACATGGTCATTCACGTCTTATGTCCAATTAATATCACTGTGTGTGTATGCCTTATGTTATCACAATGTTTAGACAAATTCATGCTTGAATCGAATGCTAAACACTGAAAGGCATAGTTTTTTTGGGAAAAAGGCCCACCCCACTCGGATGAACCCTAACCCTAAAATCCCTCGCCTAAAACAAACCAAAAAAAAAGGGAGGGGAAGGGGGGTGGATACGGACCCGAAACCCTAACCCTCACAGGAACCCGAAACCCTAACCCTAGCCTACCTCTGCCTAAGTTCTCGACCTCGACTCAAATAACCACTGTAGGAATTATTAGGACTAATCTGGATGCGAAAGTACACTGTCGGTAATAGTCCATAATAATAAGAATACCAGTCTTCACCAATCAGAATACCAAGCGGCTACTAGAGTCGCTTTAGAGATGTCCACGTCCTAAACCCGAGAACGCAATAGATGGTGTTCTAGCCGTGAGAGAGAAAGCGAGAGAATATGTGAGGGAATAGATCTTGTGTTCTTATGTCTCTTGACTGACCCCCTAAACCCTCTTTATATAGGTTGGGGTACAGTCAAGATAGTTGCCCTAGACAACTCGCGTGGCCGTCGGGCCTAACCCACAAGGCCCGGCCAACATAAACCTAAAGAATTTGGCAAATTATCTAGAACAACTACCAATTTATGAGACCTGGTTACGATCTAGCAATGTGTACAACCAACTTTTTCTTTGGGCTCATCCCAAGAAAAGCCACATCTTTTGAAAAAATAAAGTTTACCTCAATTAGCCAAACAGGTTACATATTAAATATCGCTGGAGCTCGCAATAGAGAATAAATATTTGAACAATAGAGAAGGGGTATGAATAGTGTCTTAAACTTGAATACTACATGGACAATTGGAAACTTCTTAAATTATATTAAACATAGTTTTTCTGGCACTGTAGCTGACTGGTATGACTCATTAGATGAGGAAGGTAAAAATGTATTAAGAATCACGAAAATGTCAGCTGCTATGTTCACAAAATTATGTAAGGAAATTGAAATTGAATTTTTCAGAGCTAAGCTTGATTCCAAAGGAAAAGCTAGAGAATGACAAAGAAAGATTAATGACATAGAGTTATAGGGTATGATATATCTAGAAAATTATATTGCTAAATTTAATAAATATTATTACAAAATTAGGCATAATGAAAGCAGTCTTGGTATATTTTATGACAAATTACCGTATCGGATCAATTTTAAGGCAGAGGTCATTTGATACCCTGGTACAAGAATTTCTTATTTAAGAAAATAAGTTAATGATCAATGTCTTAATCTCCAAAAGCAAAAGAAAATGAAGAATAATTTCTAGCCAATTGGGCCAGTCCTCATCAATGCGGAAATGAACCTGAGAAGAGAAGAAAAAGAAATTTTATAAGAAAACGAGCTTTAACAAGCAAATTGGAGAGAAATATAAAAGAAAGTATTATAATAAACCAAGTCCTAAAAGATGAAGTTTTTTTTTGAAAAGCTACTTATTATCCTACAGGGAAAAACAATTATAGGTGTTGGGCATACAGAGAAGTAGAGCATTATGTAAACGAATGCAAAAATAGGGAGAATAACAAGATTATTAAAGCTTAATATAGTCTAGATTATTTTGAACTTAATGAGAAAGAAGCATTAGACCTAGCCGATAAAAACAACAAGGGAATTGTTGAGATTGTACTGGAGGATGAATATGAAGAAATAAGTCAAATAATGAAAAATAGCTGAATTAGTCTTGGTGATCTTCAAGGAGAACAATTTGTGGTAGATAATGAAAATAAAGATGTCAAAGGAGATTGGGTCCTTTCTATAATTCAAAAAGACATGATCTATAAAAAATATATCTTTCAATTAAAGAGTAAGTATGTATGTGAAATAATGGAAGAATATTTAGATATAAAAATAACTATGAATGTGATGTATGAGAAGTTAATCTCATTAATTGGGAAAACATCCTTAAGTATAATTAAGATAGAAAGTATATGTATATCCATGTTGGCAGTATCCAAGTTCAAATTACTCCATTATAGTATTATGACAAAGATATTGACTTTTATACTTTGCTCTGTGATATTAGGCATATCAAGTTTAATAACCAAATTATCATAGGGATCATAACCAATTTGGGTAATGGATCAATAGGATTCACTTGCCAGCCGGGATATTATATAAGCCTAAAAGATGAATTTGTCAAAAAACTTTCTAGTCTTTAAGATAAAAGCAGTTGGGATGGATATGAAAGAGGAGGTTACCTAGTACGGATATTTTGGAAAACAATCTACAAGTTGGATAATACCATAGATCAAAAACTAAGATAATAATGATAGAGGCAGAAATTTTTTGAAGTCCTACTCCAATGCAAAAAATTAAAAGAAAAAAGTCCAATCTATAAGAGATAAAGATTGATAGGTCATGGATATCTAGCTTTCCGAACCTACAAAAATCAATAAGAAAAATGTAATAAAGATCGATAAGAATGGCAAAATTACTATTAAATCCCAGCTATTAAGAAGCATGAGTGCAAGATCAGAATGGGGAAAAAGATCTTCAATAGTTAAAGAAGAGCTTAAAAAAGATGATGTAATTAATACAACCAGTCAAATGAGTGGAATGAGTTTTAAATCCACAAGACGCAGTATAGACTGAAGTACGAATCTAGATAGAAAACTTTTTGGGTACAAAATGAGAACTGTTTAGTGACCCTATCTATGAGGCTGAATTAGTCAAAACTATAACCATAGAAATATACTATGAAGTTACCAATATTAAACCTAATAGCATATATATCTCAATAAATGTATGTTTAGAAGGATATGATAGATATGACTTATGTGTCTATATCGATAGTGGTTGTTCTGTCTATTCTGGAAAAAGATCTCTATTTCCAAAATTTATGTGGAAAAAAGTAAAGAATCCTTTACAAATAAGAATAGCCGATAATAGCCAAATGAGCCCAAATGAAGCCATTAAGGGGTTATCCATAGAAATAGGAGGAGCCAAATGCATATACTAGTTTTATGGGCTACTGATCAAGCCTCACATGATATGATTATAGGAAATAATTTTCAAAGGTTGTATTCTCCATGCACACAAACCATAAACCAAATCATATTCACCATAAATAGTCACTCGATCCCTATTGACAAGTTAAATAAAGCATACACTCGTCAGAAGATTCAATTCACATGCAGCCAGCGTGATGAGAAGGTAATCCCTGCACAATGTGAGAGAGCACTAACAATCTCACTACTTGAGTTATCTATCAAAGAGCAGCTTGTTGAACACCAAGAGCAATTATGCAAAGAACTTTTCTTTGATAATCCTCTTAAATTTTAGGACAAATTGCGAAGATTACTTTGCTAAATCCCAACTGTATTATCCAAGTCAAACAAATGATGTATACACACCAGGATATCCAAGAATTCAAAACTCAAATCAAAGAAGTATTAGACAAAGGATTAATCAGAAATAGTAAGAGTCCTCATACTAGTCCCAGCTTTCATGATGAGAAATCATGTTGAGGAAAAAAGAGGAAAAGCGAGAATAGTAATCAATCATAAAAAGCTTAATGATAACACTATCTTTGATGGTGATTATACACCTAACAAAATAGTTCTTTTCAATAGAATTCAAGGAGCCCTTGGTTCTCGAAAATGGATTCTAACATCAAATATTGGCAGATAAAAATAGATGAAGAAAGCATTTCTTTGACTACTTTTAGTGCACCTCAAGGCCATTGTGATGGATAGTAATGCCATTTGGTCTAAAACATACACCTCAAATATTTCAGAGAATAATGGATAACATCTTCAAAGATCTTAATTATTGTTGTCTAGTTTACATCGATGATATTAGTGTCTTTTCCAAGATCATAGAACAACATAAACATGATGTCCTAACTATCACCCAAAGATGCATTGACCATGGTATTATTTTTGGTAAGAGCAAGTACATTTATGCTGAGCAAGAAATTGAATATTTATGTCTAGAGATAAAAGCTGGACAAATCATTTTACAAAAACATATTTTAGAAAAAAATAGAAAATTTTCCTAAGAAAATTAAAGAGGGAAAGCAATTAGAAACGTTTCTTTGATGTCTTACATATGCTTCAGATTTTATTAATGATTTAGTTAAATTGAGAAAACCGTTGCAACAGAAACTCAAGAAAGAAAGAAATTCGACATGAATCCTTGTGATTCAAGAATTATTCAAAACTTTAAAAAGATATGCAAAAATCTTCACATTCTTAATTTTCCTAATGAAGGAGATAATTTTATTCTTAAAACAGATGCCGGCAATGAGTACTGAGTGTAGTCTAATAACAAAAGAAGGTGAAAACTCTGAAAATATTGTAGTAGAAGTTTTAATAAAGTAGAGTGCAACTATCCCATGATTGAAAAAACATCCATGCAGTTATAAAGGGAATTAAAAAGTTCTTAACCTTTTTAGCCCTAAGACTTTTTCTTATTCAAACAAATTGCAAAAACAATATATACTTGGTTTTGTGAAAAAGAATTTATCAAATATACAAGCACAAGGGCGACTCCTGTGTTGGCAATTATGACTTAACTGATTTTCTTTCTCTCTTGAACATGTACAGGGATCAAAGAATTTTCTGGTAGATCGTCTAACTCGTGAACTTTCCAATGGTGACCGTTAAATAAAACTGTTGCTGGAAAAGGAGGAATACAAAATGAAATGCCATTACTGCTAAACGGGTTTCTCCTTCTTGTAGAATCCTTATGGATATTTTGGAATTTCATACAAAAGTAGATCACAATTTGGTTTGCTATCTTCTGCCTATCTAATAGTACAAAGAATCAATATTTTAGAGTTACAAATGAGTTACTTAAGGTGTCCTCATGAAGTGCAAGAAAAAATAAGTTCATATGCTCAAGAAAAATGGTTCAACAACTGGTACGTAGCCCGCAACGACTACTATCACAATTATTTCTCTGATATTTAGGAGTCATGGGGTACTATAATTCTCCCCTCTAATAGATCTAGAACTTGTGGTGTTAGATTCCTGACAAATTCAATCTCTTTAGATGACCTCATCATGAAAGCCTAGGAATATGGAATGATAGCTTACCTCATAAAAATTCTTGATCCGAAGTACCCATTCTTCTCAAGATTAAGTAAATTTCAACATTACATGTTTAAAAGGATCCATTGGATTCTCACATCTTCTGATGGTCCAACGAAAATTTCATACAAAAGAAGTTTATATATCAAGGTACATTGTACATAGTTGAGTATGAAAATGGAAATACCAAACTAGTCCACTATCTTATTCAATTAATTGATCTAGAAGATCCTAATGATCCAAGAATGGTTTCCAGATCGACAAGAAGTAATTAGTGATCCTACCATAGCAAGAGTCATCGATTTTTATAATAATTATTATCAAATGTGGGCATTGATTGAACGAGGAGAAACTCTAATGCATTGCGGGAACACTACTTTCGTTTATCATAATGACTTCAGCAAATATATGAAGGTAGAATGAGCTACTTTAGAAGATATCTTTAGTTATCTCTTTGATGTTGGAGCTGAAAAATTCCTATAAGAAAAGGGAAAGAAATATCTACATAAATTATTTGACAAAAGGGATCCAAAGCATCTTCAACTTGATGAAATTTTTGATGACTATCTGGATAATAATGGACTAGAAGACATTTTGGAGATAAAGACACGCAGAATCTCAATATGGATAACTAGTCTTGTCAACACTAAGTGCTCTGAAAAGTTGTTGCACCATTATGTATTATCTTTTAAGTGTTAATTCAGTGATATAATGCAACATATTGTAGCCATGTAAGAGTAATTCTTGACATATCAAAACATTATTGTGTGTACTATAGCCATTAGGACATCTCATGTAGTCCATCTCATGTATAAAAAGGAGAAGCTGAGTGTTGAGAAGGGACACAGTCATTTGAGGACACTTGAGCAAAAGAGAAGTTGGGTATTTTTATTTCTCTATGAGCAAGCATCCTTGTTGATCAAAGTGGCTTAAGTCCCTCTTTAACTTTCCATTGTAATATTTTCATTATTAAACTTTCAATAAAGAAGTTTTTCATCAGGGAATGCTACTCAATCAAACCTTATGTCTTAAATATTATAATTTTAAAGTCTCACTACCCTTTAAATTATAAAACTCGATTTGTGACTATGATCTGTAGGTAGGAGACAAAACATATTTGTGATTTGCCTGATCTAAGAAATGTGTGGTTGGGATTAGCAATCTCAGTAAACTGAAAGTTAGAAGAACACCAGGGTCCAGTGTCGATTAAGTTCACGTAATAGTCAAAATTCTCTAATCAAGCTTTATTATTTTGATAAGCATGGTGAGCCTCTAACCACAGAAAATATAATATTTATGATAGAGGTAATAGAGTGTGACAGCTAGTACCACTAAAGTCATTATAAGGAGTTAAATCATTTAAAACACACATATTTCCTGAAAAATCTCAAAAAATAGCAAAATTACTAAAAGTACCCCATTTAGGCCAAAGTTGGAATTTTCTAAATGTTTCGAGCCAAAATAATAAGAAAAAGGTCCTAAGAATCTGCTGTCCGAAAACATAAGGCACCCCAGTGTTAGTTTCAAAAGTCAGCAACCTAAAAGTAGTTATCCTAATGCTCATAGTATCTGAGAGTCAATTTTTGTGATATGACCACTTTATAATAAATTCGTTTTTAAGTTATCTCATTTAAGCGAATTGAATGTGGTGATTTAACAGTTGCTATCATAATATTAAGATTTGTTTTATTAATTGAAAAGTTTAGGCTATTAATATGTCTCACTTGTCTCACATTTTTACAATTTGTTTAGTTAATGTGGTACGATTATCTCTCATAGCTTTATTGTAGATTATGATCACTTTGTTGATCTACACAAAGGTTACTTTTATCCTAATGAATGTTGTTTAAAAGATCGTTGAAAAGAAAACTATTGCAAATATTTAGCGGAGCTAAGAAAGTTGACATGCACCTGATTATCCAATTCAAATGATCCGAACATTTATTTGACCTAGGACTGAAAGCATCCATAAACCGATTTCAATACAAACCATATTTAAGCCTACCTGCATTTTTCATACAAATTTCCAATATTTTCAAGATAACTTTCTGAATTTATTACTAACATAATCCACGTTAACCAAAATAAAAATAATTTAACGAAAATCCAAAGAAGACCCAAATCCCTTCAATCCAAACATAATCTAACACAAAATCTGAAACCAAATTTAAATTGAAAGGTTCACTTACTATATTTTTAATCTTCACAAATTGCTTCAACTTACTAACCATAAAATAATTAATAACATGCTTTTTTAAAGAATATTCCACTTCAACCAAAAATGCATAAATTTTTTTTTTAAAAAGTCAAAAGTAACAAGCAACCAAACAATAAGAGCCATATCATATATAGATTCATGAGCACCTCAAAGGCCAAATGGTATGCTGGGTGGAAAAAAAAAGATGTAACTAAAAACAAAAAACGATGAGTTAGGCTGGGGGCAAGGAAATGTAGAGAAGAAAGAAATTAGCAGTTCGGGACTTGAGATATGATGAAAAAGTAACGCGGACATTAGTTATACGTATCACCTCACTGAACCAAACAAGCATCCTTTGCTCTAGATCCAAATTAACAAATTTCTTGGTAGACTCCTCATACTCCCCCTTCTTATAGATGGAAGGAAATAAAAAGGATTGTCAATAAATATTATCACTAATTCTTCATTTCTCTACTGGCTTTTCCAAATGAATCTTTTGGACATGCTTTGTCTTTTTCCATTGTTTATTACAATTTTGATTATTACAATTATTTTGTTTACTTTTCTAATAAAACTTAGGAAATTCTATTTAATAATATTCGAGAATAATCCAATATATTAACCATGGATATCTTACTAAATGAACTAGCTCTTTAATGAGATAATCTCACAAGTTATTCCATTATAAGAACCATTCTTGTTTTGGGGGAGGGGGGGGGGGGGGATCGTGCATGTGTTTTTTTTTTTTTTGCTTTGTGTCACAACTATTTACAACACCGTCCACGGCAAAATCCAACAAATACATAGAAGGTTCTCCAACGCAAAGTGAACTTTTACCAACACAACTTGTTTCAAATAATTCTAATATTTGTTTCCATTTACAAGGTATTGGGTTCGAGTGTGAATAAAGAAACCTGCGCTAGGCCCAAACTAACCCAACTTTGATGGTTTAAGTACCAAGTGGTCCTCTATAATTTTTTTTCTTTGGTTCCACCCTTGATTCATTTAGCATTATTCTTAGCAGTAAGGCGTGCAGGGTGATAACAAATTTGATTGTTGCAAACACAAGTTTCAAGTCTAAACAAAATTAGACAAAAAATGAAAAACATATCGAATTTAGAGAGGAGTTGCAGCTAGGTTTTGCTCCTAATTATCTCTATTTAAAGAAAAAAGAATAATCACTAATTTTCTACATCATTTGTGACACTTGACGCTTTTTAATTGGATGTAATACTTTTCCATTAAACATTTAATTTAGTGGATTGCCGCAACTAATTTGATACATGGCGGATTATAATAAGGGAAAATAAAGAATATTTGATTTTGCACGTGACTAGTTTTGCTGCCTACAAATGCCCCCTTCGAGAGTTAGCCGCATATACAAATGTGAAGTGTTTAAAGCGGTTGGGTCTCAAACTTGGTAGATGTAGATGACCAAACCTTTGATAGACTTTTGCTTCTTTTTTTTTTTAGTGTCTGGTAACTTGTGGCTCGATACCCATCCAAGGTGATTTCATTTCTTCACTTTTTTTAACCTTCTTCCTTTTTTTTTTTTTTTTCTTCTATTTTTTTCCTGGGAATTCCAAAGGGGGTGGAATTTCCTGGAGAACCCACACAAACAACTAGCCTTCTCTTTTTTCCCCCTTCTGATAATCTCATTTGAAGTTTTTTTTTTGGTAAAATTATAATAAATAACTTTTGATAAATTTGATCGACAATTTGTGATAAATATAATCACCAATTAAAGGGGATATGATTTCTGACATTAGAATTGGAGTAGGAGTAAGAAATCTAAACGATCAATTGTTATGTAAATTCATCTACAGGTTCCTCTTGATCCATTAGTATCACTTTCATCAAGCTTCATTCAACGTGGTTGATTTCTTACGAATTATTTCATTGTGAGGCAAGACTTGTTTTCTGCCCCCTTTTTTCGTTGGTGCCTTCATCGTCTATAATTTCTTAAGTCTCAGCTGAAGCTTCTGTTGCTCCTACTCCTGGCTTCGATCTCCTCCTCTTTGTGCTCCAAAATCTTATCGCTCTCCTTTTCATGACTCAATTCAACTTGATGGATTTCTTATACTTCTCAACTCATGTCAAACCATTAACAATCGCAATTCCTCCACACTCCACAACCTATTCATGGTGAACCGCCCCACCATTCTCATCCCAGCGCTTTGCAGAGAGCTTTGAAACTAGGGTTATGGCTTCCCTTTGGCGGACTTGATGGATTTGAGAGTGAAATTAGAGGCTTTCTAAGAATCGAATTCAGATTCCGATTCCAATTTGAGTTGTGGGATATTGTTTAGATGATGCTTGATTTTACTTCTGGGTATTCTTCTTTTGCTCTTTGTTTTCTTCGGATCTGGGATAAAAATGAGAGTTATTTTTATTACATGGCTATAGCATCCTAATACAAGTTTTATGCCAAACTGCACCAGTATGTTGATGCGATACAAATAACACCTTATCATAATTTGGCTACATTTTGTCTTCTCTCGTGTATATTACCTGGGCCTACAACGCCCCTAGATGCACTTGCCTTCTTTTTTCCAAAAAAAAAAGCTTTTGAACAAAAATGCACCTAAGTGTTAATCACATGTCACTAATGCCTTGTCGTAGTTCAACATATTTTTGTCTTTTCCCATGTGTTTGATACATAGTTGACATGCTTGAAGACCATCTGAGGTTACTTTTCACGTGGAGCAAGCAAATCAAGCATCCTATGCTTTGATTTCTATTTAGACTTTTCTCTTTTTTTCCAACGCTTTTTTGTAAAAAAATTGTTTTGAAGCTATTTTTTTTTTTTGTTTCATAACTCTACAGAGTTTTTTTTGTTATGCCAAATTATCAATCTCTAACTGGTCATATTTTCAATGCCTTTTTTAGCACTTAACATCACATTCCTTTTTCTCTCTCTCCCTTTCTTTTTTTTTTTTTTGGCAGATTTGTCATTCTAAGTGTCAAATGCTTCAGGCTTTGGGCTAAAAGGATCATTTATGCTACAACTTGGGCCAAATAGTATGAAACTTTTTTGCGCTTGGATGGCTTACTCACATGGATCTTTTTTGAGTGACTCTATCGAATGTTTTTACCCTTGAATAGCTTGCCCACATGGGTCTTCCTTGGGTGACTCTATCTAATGTTTTCACCCTTTGTTAGTAGGGATGGTAATGGATCGGGTTCTGGTCGGGTAAACCAAATCCACATCCATCACTTGCTTTAAACCGCTTCATCCAATTCACCCATCATCCTCAAAACTCTAATCCAATCCATCCATCCATCCACAATCCACGAGTGAAGCGAGTGTATCGGGTTGTAAATGGGTGATGAAAGTTTATATGTAATATTTTAGCAAATTTTTATAAAAAAGTAAGCTTTGTCTTTTGAAAAGTTCAAAAGACCAATTTTAGGGATAAAGAACAAGTAAATATCATATTCATCATATTAATTTTCACGAAAATCATAGAATTAACAATATAATTGTCCAAAAAAAATGAGTAAAATTTAAAGGACAAAAATAAAAAGTAAATTAATTACAAATATGAGATAAGCAAGTAGATGACTAAGCGGGTGATGGATCGGGTGGCGAGTCAGGTGGCACTCACCCAGATCCAAACCAATCCGTCAAACCATTATGCATCATCCATATATTTCGGATTTTTATTCGCTTTTTCGAGTTGGGTGGAATGGATATCCATCGGGTGCTGGCTTGCCCACATGGTCCACCATAGCTTGCCTTTAATATTTTTTGATCTTTCGATGGCTTACTCATGAGGGTCTACCTTAGGTGACTTTCCCTAATATGAAGGAGGGCGCCACATCATCATCGTCACCAACTTGTAGGAAAACGCCTATATTGCTATTGCAACCAACTTAAAGGAAGAAGTCTACTCGCCAACATAAAAAAGGAGGTTGTGTCACCATTGCTACCAACTTGAAGGAGAAGGCCTATGTACATCACCAGCACGAAGGAGGAGACTATGTTGTCACTATGTCCAATTTAAAGGAGGAGGCTCACATTGTTGTTGATGTTGACTCGAAGAAGTAGGTGGACAACTTGAAGAAGGAGGCTCCATCATTGCTAACACCAACTTAAAAGAGGAGGTATTGCCCCCAACTTGGAGCATTTCTAAGAGTCTGCAACACTTTAATGATAATTTAAGGTCTGTTTATGTGACTTGAAAACCTGCTTAGTGACTTGAGAGTCATCAATTTTGATTACTTAGGAGTCTTGAGTTTTGATGACTTGGGAGTTTTGGACATTGATGACTTAGGAGTCTTAAACTTTGATGACTTAAGAGTCTTGAACCTGGGATACTTGGTATTCTTTAACCTCAATAACTTCAGAATCTTTAACTTTAATGACTTATAAGTCTTAAATTTGGGAGACTTGTGAGTCTACTAGCTTTGAAGACTTGGGAGTCTTTAAGCTTGAAGACTTGAGAGTCATTAATTTTGATGATTTCGGAGCCTTTAACTTTGATGACTTGGGAGTCTTAAACTTTGATGACTTAATAGTTTTTAATTTTGATGAGTAAGGAGGTTTGAATGTTGGTGACTTGATAGTCTTTAATTTTGACAACTTAGGAGTCTTGATGTTGATGATTTAGACTTCGATGACTTAGGAGTTTTGAACTTTGATAACTTACGACATTGTAACTTTGATAACTTAGATGTCTGCTAAGTTGATGATTGAAGAATCTCTAGCTTTATTGACTTGAGAGCCTTTCGAATGACCTAATGTTTTAAAATTTTGAGACTTTGGTAGCCTTTTCATATGATTTGCAAGTTAGCAGCATTAATGACTTGATAGTCTACTCCTTTGGTTCACTTCGATGACTTGTGAGTAAGTGGATGTCTTCAAAGTGCTCAAATTTGTTAACATGATAATCCTTAAGATGACTTAAAAGTCGTAAAGGTGACTTGTGAGTCAAAAATCTTGATGATTTGAGAGTCTATAGGTGACTTGAGAGTCCCTAAGAGATTGTTTGGAAGTCTTCTATTTTTGGAGTTTAAAGTCTTTGCATGCATCTTGTTATGATGCAATTACATTGGTTTGGAAGTCTTTAATATTTGACTTGATAGTCTTTAGGTGACTTGAAAGTTTGCCCCCCAAATGCTCATTTTGGTTCATCTTTCTATTGAAGCATTTGTAATATGATCTTAACAGATGGTTAATCATATTCTTTGGTGTCTTCTTTGTTTAATGTGATCCTTCCTTCCTTTGCAAGTTGCATGACTTGTTCCTTGAATGCCTTGTACTTTTCTATGTGGTGATTGAGGATCATGTAATAGTTGCAATGTTTGGGATCTAGTTCTTTCAATTTCTTCAGGATGCTTTCACTCTGAGAGCTCTGTAAGTCTTTTCACAAGAAGCTTGTTAAGAGTTTCAAGAGCATCAGACATGGAATGAGGGCATTCCTTTTCTTCTGTGTCTTTGAACATGGAGCTTCTATTGTTTGGCAACAGCATTGATTTATCATCGTTGAACCTTCTTCTGTAGTTGGTAATTGTAAACTCCATGTCATGAGCTCGTGTTGCCAATTCTTGGAATGTCCTAGGCTTGTTCATGTGCAAAACATAAAGTATATCCCAATCCATCAGTTGAGGCACACATCTCAACAGCTAAAGACTCAAACAAGTGCTCCTTACATTTGAGAGAGAGAGAGGACGCCAAGGGTTAATGCAATCAATGGCCGACTCATCTTTCTGTTGCCTAGA
Source organism: Selenicereus undatus (assembly GCA_017589665.1). Classification (NCBI taxonomy): domain Eukaryota; kingdom Viridiplantae; phylum Streptophyta; class Magnoliopsida; order Caryophyllales; family Cactaceae; genus Selenicereus; species Selenicereus undatus. The sequence goes on along the minus strand of JACYFF010031958.1, from coordinate 23,158,078 downwards.
GTTGGTCAATTCTGTTATGTTGACTACACGGTGCATGCTATAGAAGTGATTGACGAACTTACTATTCATTTGCTCCCAACTATTAATAGATCCAGAAGTAAAACTTGTATACCAATCGAACACAATACCTTTAAGAAAGTACATGAACCGCTTTATCAAGAGAGCATTGTTGTAATGACACTCACCGCAGCCACATGGGTGTTGTAGTTTAAATTAAATTTCGTTTCACAAGGACCAATGCAATCTACCATGATTTATCCTTCTAAAATGCTAAGCAACATAACTAATCAAGTGGACGGTTTATCTAAATCAGAAAATCACTTTATCGCAAAAGGAAGAAATCTATCGAGTCAAAGCATCCAGGGATTTGTTTTGCCTACAGTGAGTTGGTTTCGTTAATTAAGCATGTGCTTTTCTCAAGTTTGACCGATTCAAAGGATGATAATCTAATAAAATTTAATTTTTTCTTTCGGAATAAATCAAATTGCTTAAACTAATCTAATCACCATTATTTCGAAGGTTTCTTATTTAGTTTAAGTTACAGATCTTGATTACCAATTTTCTTTTCTCCCAACATGCAATCCTCTCCCAGATCCACAAAGATGAGTCTAATCTTGCCGATCTAATGGCGGGTTTCTCCTTTTGGTAGGGCACCCTCCTATGTAACATATGCAAGTAAATTGGCCAAAATTACTCATAATCAATCAAAACACAAGATAGATTGAACCAAACTAAATAAGATAGAGTACAATATTTGATTTGATAAATTAGAATTTCAACATCATTGTTTTGGCTAGCAAATCCCTAGACTAAAAAGGACTATTCACTCATGATTATTGAAACTAAATCAATAGAGTTTAAACTAAACATCAATCAAACCAAAACTAATCTAACGTCAATTCAAGAAGTAAAGAGAGAAAAATACTTATCAACAACGAAGTTCCTTGAAACGATCTTTCAATCTTCAAAGCCTCCACTTGCAAGTCCCTTCCCTCGGTCCTTCTTTTTACGCCCAATCATTAGAAATGGATGAATTTTTTTGATGAGAATGAAAAATGGAATGGAAGAAGATGATCTACAAGCATACGAGAGAAGCCAAAACATAGCAAAATTAGAGCATTCTCGGCCACAAGATCATAGAAAGATGAACAGACTCAGTAGTTAAGCTCCACCACGGCCCGTGGCCTTCACCGCAGATTGGCTGTGGTGGCCTCTAACTCATACTTCTTTTTTTCTTCTCATCGTGGACACATAAGACTAATGGGAGGTATGTGGTGGTGAATAGTAGCTTTTGGAGGGCTAACGCTGGGTTAAAAGGATCTTAAAACCTGCAAAACACATCAAATAAGTATACACAAGCGTAAAACAGAAACATGGGTGCAAATCAACCTCTAGATCATGCAATCCCCTAAGAAATGGCAGCATATGACCCCAAAACGATGCACATTTTTAGCACTTAGCATGCAAGTTTCGATGAAGTGCATCATATACTGCTTTGGGTTTCCCTTGTAATCAATTTGCTAGAGCTTAGGTGGCTGATAGCTATGATGCACATGAAATGCAATGGTCCTCTTTGTATAGGGTTTTGTATAGAAGTGAGTTTTATAAGAATCTCATCCCAGATGGGTCTTTACTGTATCAACTATACAAGTTTTGAATTTACTCAACTAACATCAAGCTCAAGAGTGAATCAGTCTTTGGCTTGTATTCATTGTCAGACTCGTCGCTGCAATTAGACTCTTTGTCAGAGTCTTCACCACCTGAGCCTTTGTTGAAGGCTTAAGATGACTACTAAAAACTCAAAGGCTATTGAATCACCCTAGAGGGGGTGAATAGGGTGATGATCAAAGTTGCAAATTAATCGAAAAATAATTGTGGAAAAATAAATGTGGATAATACACAAGCAATTGTTAACGAGATTGGGCCTCAAAAGGTTTAGTCCTAACCTAGAGTTCCGTAACTTTGGGATTAACCCAATTTTATTAGGAGGGATAGTTATAACTCTAGAGTACACCTTACTCTAAGTTCTAAGTCACAAGTTGATACTTTTAACTAGGCTTGGTAGAGTTGATCCTTCAACTCTATAATTCTACCCAATTACAACTTTGAACAATACAAGTGCAGTGAATGAATAACAAATCAAAGCTCAATGTAAGCTAATAGGTATTGTCGTTTTGTGCTCGTTCTTGTGTCTCTTTCAGCTGCAAATTCCTCTCATTTTATAGCCAAGAGATGTTGGAGAGGTTGAAGGAATACTTGGTAAGTGACCGTTGCATCGATCAAGGAAAGTCAATCTTCCATATCGTTTTAAGGCTTGAACCTAGTCTTTCAAGCCCTTGAAATTCACAGTCCTACGCAACGTTTATCTTTTTATCTCCAATGGCTAATTACCTTATTTTTAGCTAAAGATCTTGGCTGAGAGAATCATTTAGAAGCAAGTTTTTTTTTTTGCAGCACAATCTTTCACAAATATAATATTAAAAGATAATATCATATTTTAAATAAATCTTGACATTTGATAAATATAGCATCATAATTCCATATTATTAGCAATTCCAAGATGACCAAGATAATAAGCATATAAATTGTCAAGATTTCAAAGCAATCAACATTATTTAATCAAATCAAAATTTGTCTTTCATTCAAAATTCAAATATTAAGGGAGTCAACAATAATGTGTTTTGATGAAAGATAAAAATGAGTTGGTTTATTGGTATATTTATCATGTTATATTGGGACCTACCTTAGTATCTCTATTATTTAAATGTGTTTTGAGAAAGGTATAAGTTTGTTTTACATGGCATTTTGTATCCACGTGAGAATAAAACATGAAATTGCAAAATTAGATGTCTGAGAAATATTGAAGTACTCATGAAAATTGCTTTATGGTCCAAGGAGAATGAAATCATTTATTAGATCCATCAATTTTTATTTTTGGGACATCATTTCAAATGGTCCTTTTGTACCAAATTGGACAAAAGATGATGGAAATACTCTTGATGATGCATGGTAAGTATCTAAAATCCATTTCTTTGGCAAGAATGACCTCATTCCTTTTAGCTCTAATTATTAATGATTCATCAAAGTAAAATATTGTCTTTCATCAAAAAGGGAGAGATTATTGACTCCCTTAAAACCCTTATTTGAATTTTCAATGAAAGACAAATTTTAATTTGATTAAATCATGTTGATTGCTTTGAAATCTTGATAACTTATATGCTTATTATCTTGGTTATCTTGAAATTCATAGTCCTGCTTAATGTTTATCTTTTGATCTCCAGCGGCTAATTACCTTATTTTTAGCTGAAGAACTTGGCTAAGAGAATCATCCAAAAGCTGATTTTTTTGCAGCATAATTGTTCACAATATAATATCAAAAGATAATATCATGTTTTAAGCAAATCTTGAAATTTGATAAATATAGCATCATAATCCCATATTATTAGCGATTCCAAGATAACCAAGATAATAAGCATATAAGTTGTCAAGATTTCAAAGCAATCAACATGATTTAATCAAATTAAAATATGTCTTTCATTCAAAATTTAAATAAGGGTTTTAAGGAAATCAACAATCTCCCCATTTTTGATGAAAGACAACATTTTACTTTGATGAATCATGAATAATTAGAGCTAAAAGGAACGACGTCATTCTTACCAAAGAAATGGATTGTAAATACTTACCATGCATTATAATTTAATTTTGTGGAGTTTGCAATCTTACCAGTACTTCCAACCTTGTCCAGAAGCTTAGCATACATTCACAACTGGACAAGCTTTACATCACTTACAAAGCCGTAAGACTGTTCTCCCCCTTTGACTCTCGTCAAAAATAAGGGGTGACCAATAACATGTTGGTTCATACAGTGGGATCAAAATTATTAAAGCAGAACATTTATAAACCAAAGTGGAAATCAAGGAGAGCTAAAGCCCGGATAAAGTGGGGATTAGAAGAAAAGGTCGGTCAAATATAATTTCCAATTTTATAAGATCACAAAAATTTGAAAATTTGGTATCACAAAAAAAAAGCATACAGTAGATTTTAAAATTTTTTCCACGTGCCCAAAGAAGAAGGAATTAAGTCAGATTTGAATAACCTTCCTTCAGGTTGAACCATTTTATATATTTTTTTATAGATGACTTATAGCTAATAGGGGTGTGCAAAACCAGTTAACCAAAGTTTCGGTTAACCAAAAATTGGTTAACCGGTTTTTCGGTTCGAAAAAATTTCGAGCCGTAACCGAACCGAAAATTTCGGTTAACCGTTTTCCGGTTAACCGAAAATTTCAGATCCCCGAACCGTAACCGAACCGAAAATTTCGGTTAACCGGTTTTTCAGTTCGGTTAACCGATTTTTCGGTTCAGTTATGAGTTAACCGTTTACAAATAATAAAAAACTTATACTTTCTTACCTAAATTTGTCATTCTTTTATGTTTAAATTCTTTTTATAAAAATTAAACTTTGGTTACCATTTATAAATAATAAAAAAGTGCACTTTCTTACCAAATTTTTTTATTTTTTACGTATAATTTTTTTAAAATTAAAATTATTTTTGGTTTGGTTAACCGCCGGTTAACCGAATTTTCAAATAATCCGAACCGTAACCGAACCGAAAACCGAAAAAAAAAATTCGGTTAGGTTAACCGAATCGACTTTTTTGAAAAATTTGTTCGGTTAACCGGTTTTTCGGTTTAGTTTTCTCAATTTTTCGATTCGGTTTTTGGTTTTGGATTTTCTTGCACACCCCTAATAGCTAAGACGTTGAAATTAGAAGTTCAAGTCCTTGATTCAGTCACACCAAAAATCTCCAGTTTCTGCCTACATTTCAAGGCCTTGAACTGTACTTTAAGGCCTTGAATTTTTTATGATGAATAGATAGCACATTAGTTTAGCCTGCAAGAGCTCAAGAAATTTTTGTTTTTTTCTTTTTATTAACAGGGTTATATCTAGTACCTTCTTTGTTGAAGGACATCATTTGAGATCCTAATAATTTGTCCAAATTATCTTATCCTTTAGAGAACTTCAACACTGCCTTTTCAAGCCCTTTATATTTGGATTGAAGCTCTTTCTTTTCTTTTTCAAGAGTTTCAATCCTTGTGTGAGATTCATTGTTCAATTTTTATAAAACTTCGTTTTTAAAGGACAAATCACAAATTGTTTTCTTCAAGGACTTTATCTTGGACAAGTACTCTTGCTCACATCGTATGCATTTAATTAAGGTTTGGGCTAATTCATCTTTAGAATATTAAAGAAAGTCAGAGCAATCTACCTCATCTGAGCTCTCATACTCGATTTCTTCCTCTTGGAATTGGTCTTCATGTACCATAAAACATAGGTTTGCCTCTTGTTCTTCATCGTCACTATTGCTTAAGTCACTATCACTGTCTATGGCTATCATTGCTTTCTTAAATTCTTTCTTGGCCTTTTGCTTGTTTTTTCAGCTTTCTTTTGTAAAATGGGACAATCTTTCACCACATGCCCTGCTAAACCACAAGCAAAACAATGACTAAGATTAGATTCATTTTTATTGTTTAAGGGTTTGTTACCTTTTGAAAATTTTTTGTTCTTCTTCAAGGGAGATCCCTTTTTGTAGAACTTCTTGGGATCGCATGTCTTTAACTTGAAAATCTTCTTTAGTCCTCTTGCAATCATCGCCATGGAATCTTCATCTTCTTCACTATATTCTTCTTCCGAGGAGTAGTATTCTTCACTCGTAGTTTTGAAAGCTACTCCCTTCTTTGTTTGGGTTTCTTCTTCATCTTCTCTAAGATGAATTTTATGCATGAAAGGTTTCCCGAGTAGATCATCCAAGGCTAGTGCTTTGAGGTTTTGGGCTTCTTTAGTTGCAGTGACCTTGGGACCCCATTTGTTTTTGGGAAGACATCGAAGGATTTTTCTAACCGTTTCCTCATTGGTGTAGGTCTTGCCAAGTGATTTGAGGTTGTTGGCTATGTCGATGAATCTTGTGAACATCTCCTTGATAGTTTCATCGGGTTGCATTTTGAATAATTCATATTGATGGACGAACATATTGATATTTGTTTTTCTTACTTGGCTCGTCCCGTCATATGTTACCACCAGCTTGTCTCAAATTTCTTTAGCTGATTCACATGCGCAAATACGATTGAATTCATTAGCATCTAATCCACAACAGAGGATATAGATAGCCTTACAATTTTTTGAAAGTCTTGCAAAGTCGTATTGGGTGTATTGATCTTCGGTTTTCACGATAGACTTTCCATTGATCGTAGTCTTTGGAATGTGTGGACCTTTAGTCACAATGTTCCACAATTTATAATCTTCAGTCTTGATGAACATCTAAATCAAAATTTTCTAGTAAGAAAAGTTAGTGCCTTTGACCAAGGGAGGTCTAACAGTAGAGCGACCTTGATCATAATAGCCTTCTCCAGTAGCGGCCATGATCATTGCCCACTTGATAGTAAAGTCAAAATGTAGTGGGTCTGGCTCTGATACCAATTATTGGTCCGGTTTGGTTAGTTAAATCACCTTAGAGGAGTGTGAATAGGGTGATGATCAAATTCACAAAATAATCAAAATAGAAATGTGGCAAAATAATTGTAGACAAAACACGCTATTTATAGAGGTTCGACTATGCCTATTCATCTACTCACGGCGCCCCTCACCAGAGGATTTTGAACATTTTTCTTTTATTAGGTCGGTCGATTACATACGATTCACTAATCAAACAATCTATGAGTTGACCATACAACTCTAGGTGTCCTAACATAAGTGTTGCTCCTCAACTGTACTTAGGTAGTCGGCCATCCGATTAATCAATCCAACCCAATACAAAGAAAGATAATAAAATTCACTTTATAATAAGGAGTACATAAACAAAATAGATATGCCAATATAAGCTCAAATGTAGCAAGTTCTCTCAATGTCTTATTCTTGATTTGCAAGTGTAGCCCTATTTCTTATATCGTGTCCAACATTATTTTGCCTATAAATAGAGAAGCTGCAGCTGAAGATGATAACTGCATAGCTGTGTAGCTTGAGTTACTAATCTCAGTAAGACTTTAGACCAGAATCTCAGAACGCGAGGAAAAGACGTTGGTTCCTGTACTGTCCGCTTTTGCATTGTCACGTACTGTCCGCGTCATTGTTCCTACTGCCCAGTTCCTGCACGTTAAGGTACTGTAGCCCAAATATATATCACCGAGATTTCTTCCTGTAGTTGGTTCAAATGAATAAATGATCGCATCTATCAATTGAACAACTGCCCATCCTTCTGAATTTCTCCCTCCATCTTCCCCCTTTCCATCTGTAACATGTTCAGAATTCTATCCTCCTCAAAATGGAGCTCTCTCAAAGCCAATCATCGTACATCCCCGTCATCATGCTTCTCAATACTTTGCAATTGGTCAGAACCCCGATATTCTTCATACCAAAACCCTCAATGTGATTTTTCATCATCTGGGCAGTCTCCTAAACGCCCGGATTCTCTCAATTTCCACTCCAATCTTGCCGGTGCTCGATTTTTCTCATCTGGGTACTTGTCAAAATGCGGAAACTTTGACAGGTTATGTGGGTTTCGAGGTGGGTTTTTGAGAACTCACGGTTTGGTGGGACAAATTAGGAGTTTTTGCAGTGAGATGGGGCGAGAATCGATGGATTATGATGTTGTTATTGTTGGGGCTGGACCAGCTGGCTTATCAGCAGCCATAAGATTGAAGCAGCTTTGCCGTGAGAAGGGCGTTGATATGTCCGTTTGTGTAGTGGAGAAAGGTGCTGAAGTGGGTATGGTGCTATTCTTTTCTAATTTATCACCATGATTAGTATTTGGAATTTGGAGCTTTGTAATGTTTCTTTTAAGTTTATGGATTATATTAGTTAAGCTGATTATGCTTGAGTTAGGTTGAAAAGTTTAGATTGTTTAAACTGAATTGATCATATTTGATTTGCAATGGGATCACATTTGCAACCAAACCATCGAACAAGGCTGCTGCTTATGGTGTTTCTAGTGTTCAAATATGGGCAGCTTCAAGTTTGCCACTGGGTTGCGGTTTTTCTTCCAGACCTGATATTGGCATTATATTATCAAGCTGTCTCCAGGTCCCCTTTGATAACAAATAATAAATAGCAGGAATGTAAACCAGACATTTGATTTGCTGAAAGATTGAGTACGAGTTATTCTTTACGTTTGTCGTAAATGGAACTGTGTATTCCTTTGATGAAAGTAAGAAATAATATCACTGGTTATATTGTATTGGTGTAATTGTGGGAAACAATTTAGACATTTGGGGCGTACTTTTTGTTGCTCTTTGACATTTCTTTTGCCTTCATTGATAATTCACAGGGAAACCATCTACATTTGAGTTTGGCAGTTTTTTTTTACCATAATCAGGTTAATCAAGAGTACTGACTCACTTTATCATACTTCGGGTTTCCATAGGAGCACATATATTATCTGGCAATGTCTTTGAGCCACGGGCTTTAAATGAGCTCATTCCAGAATGGAAGCAAGAACAGGTGATTTTCAGTGCATTTGTTTCCAGTCAAGGCTGAAAGAGTGTGATCTAAGCAGTGTAGTGTGTGTGTGGTGTGACCAATGCAATGCTTGTTAGTGATTAGTACTAAAGCCAGAACATGAGAGTATGGTCTGTTGTCTTGCCCTCATAATCATCTGTCTACATCAATTTTGGAGTTGCACTGCCTCTTCATTGAAGGAGAGGGGTTCTCTTTCATGTTTGAAAATTATCTTTTGTATTTAAGTCAGTGAATGCGTAGAAAATTGTGTACTTGTCTAAAGCTATAACCTATTGGTTCAGTGGAAATGGAATTAGAGTGAGCTTCTAACAATGTAGTTTTACTTTACTCATACTCCTTTTATGCACCTTTTTTTTGGGCATCTATGCTAGTATGTAACAGTCATCGAGGGGGGGTGGTTCTCCTTTACTAATTTCTTCACACCCAATGTGTTTGTAGCAGCTACGGAATCTTTAGGGCTACTAAATTCAAATCCAAATCCAATACCCCAAAAATCCCACACCAAGCGGAGTATGCAGAGTGGGTGGAAGGGTATGATATAGCAGTCTTACCCATGAATTGCAAAATTACAGAGAGACTAGTTTTGATTGTCGCTAGATTTAAAAACCGTAGACTACCTACTACTCCACAAAAACGGAGCGGAGGAAGTTTAGAGAGGCATTTTGCTTTAGGGCTAATAAATGCTGTCAATTCTTCTTTTGCATAAGGCAGTGGGAACCTCATGAAGTCTATTTCTTGGGAGGATTTACTGAATTGGGAACGAGTCATCCCTTCTTCATTCACTTCTACTACTCTAAATGAGGCTGTGTCTTTCTAACATGCCCCCAGAACCTGGCATAGGCAGGAGCCTTATAAGTGGCATAGGTTTAATGGTTTATATGATATGGTTGTTTCTTTTGCAGTTTTGCTTCAAAGTTGTTTAGCCTTTTCACGACATTTGGTAAAATGGAAAATCAAAGTCATAGCATGATATTGAACAAGTAATCTGATCTTGATGAGAAGGAATGAAGCAATTCAATAGCATCGAGGACATGACCTAAAAACAATATCTTTGTTATCGGTTTTCATTGTAACTTATTGGTTCATTGCCCTGCCTCTTACTGGAACTCTTGTCTTCTTCCCATCTAATTTACAATTAGAAAGATAAGAAGTGTTGTGATCATGTCCATTATGGATACAATACTCTGGTGTTTATGATAGTAGCCCCTGGACCTGAAAAAGAGTGTGCCAGTCTAACTGGTTTTCATCTAGTTGGAAACTATACTTCATGTTTTCACTCAGGGGTTGAATTTATTGCATGATATATATTGGTTTATCCACAGTCCATGCGTCATCCTGTGTGTCTTTCATGCTGTCGTAACAACATCAAAGGGATTATCAATTGGTTTATTTGTACAAGAACAACAGTAACCCCCCCCCCCCCACCCCAAAAAAACCCAAAAAAAATTGTGGACTCTGCAAGGTCGGGGATTCGTTTATTTCTCGTGTATGAAAAAGAGCATCATGGCTACTGAAATTCAGTTGTATCCTTTCTTTGATTTGGCGTGTTGGTATACTATCTTCTTCACTTCTTTTGCTGATATTGGATATTGTCTGCGTATATTTTCTGCAGGCTCCAATTGATACTCCTGTATGTTCTGATAAGTTTTGGTTCCTCACTAAGGATCGTGCATTTTCTCTTCCAAGTCCATTTGATAACAAAGGAAACTATGTAATAAGGTAGCCTTTTTAAACTGCTTGAACTGTGAAGGGCTATGCATGTACTACGTTTCGTTCGGTGAAATTTACTAAAGCCAAATTCTTGACATGTAATACTGATCCAAATGGACAAAATGTGTCAAATGTAAAACGAAATACAATAACTCTTGTTGTGATGGTCCATTATTTTCCACCTGATTTAATTTATTTTTGCATTTTTTTTTTTTGCAGAATGACTTAGTGGTTCATTGGGTGTATGCTCTACAGAAAGTGCCTTGCATTTTGGATTGATCTTGTGCTGAATTATAGTTCATTGTCTGATCCTCTGATGTCATGATTTGTCACAAACATTCCTAAGAAGATTAAGTTTTGGGTTTGCTTGTCACTTTCACAGTTTATGGGTTTTTGTTGGGGGGGGGGGGGGTGTTGGAGAGATGGGGTATCTGTTCAGTTAAAATAAGAAGTGCTGACATTCTTTTAAACTTTCCTGTGTTTATGTTTGTCTGTCTGTGCATCTGTGTTTGCTTGCTTGAGGATTGCACTTGCATTGTAGACTTCTATAAAGTTTGTTGCTTCCTGTGATATACATTATTTGTTATGTACGTCCGTTGCCTTTTGCCCTTCTTTCCTTTTATTTTTTCTCCTAGACTAGACTAGAGAATAAATGAATGATTTTTGCTTTGTGATGACCATTTATGCAGTTTAAGTCAACTAGTGCGCTGGATGGGAACGAAAGCTGAGGAACTAGGTGTAGAAATATACCCTGGCTTTGCTGCCAGTGAGGTATTTTGTGCTTAGCATAATCTGCAGTTTGTCAGGACCTTTGATTTGAGTTGACAAAATTGTAAATAGACAGGTATTGTACAATGCAAATCATGAAGTTGTTGGCGTAGCAACAAATGATATGGGGGTTGCAAAGGATGGGACAAGAAAAGACAATTTTCAACGTGGTGTAGAATTGAAAGGTATGGTAGCACATTATACGACAATGTTGGATGTTTTATGGGCCCAGTTTCAGTGACTAAGGTGGAAGCAACATTTGCCTGGATCAGGCTTCATCTTGCTGTAGGCCAGAAAATTATTTCAAAAGGTGTCAATTTTTCTTCAGCTAGTTAATACCTTTGGGTGTTGGCTGATCCTCCTAAACCATATTTACTGCATGCTTAATCATGTTGCTACCTCTGACTTAGTTTGCATTTGTTGTTGCTTTTTTGTCTGTGAAGGCATGCTGTCTCTAGCTATTACAAAAGGCCGAGTCACTAATTATTTTAAACAGTTCATGCTTTCCCCAACACCAAACAAAACCTGTGGGCAAAAGCAGTAGCATGTCAAGAGCAAATCCAAATAGAGCCATTGTGTAATTATGTCCCCCCAAAATGGACAAATGCTTTACTTTGAATTAATGAACATCTGTTGGAGAATTCTTCATTGTTTTATGCTTGTGCATCTTGTCTGTGTAAAGTCGGTCTGTTAGAATCGGCCTCTCTGTAGGTAGTGATACCTACAAAGGTAACATTGCTTACATCTGGATGTCCCCAGACCCTACGCAAGTGGGATTCACACTGGGAGTTTGTTGTTCTTGTTGTTGTATCTTACACTCACTTTGAGGAAAAAAAAGTTATTAGACAAGCTTCCTGAAGTAGTTGTAGTTATGTGCAGGAAAGGTCACCCTTCTTGCAGAAGGTTGTCGAGGATCATTATCAGAGGTTTGTTAGCGAAAGCAAAGTACTGCAATCATGTTGTTGATAGGTACCCCATATGGAGTTATGATTTCACCATTCTTTTCTATGACAGAAAATAATGAAAGAGTACAACTTGAGAGAGAAAGTAGACGCACAACATCAGACTTATGCTTTGGGGATTAAAGAGGTGACGGGCAAATTTTCTGGTTGCTAAAGTTGTAATTTGTAATGATGTGTGTTCCTTTTTATGCTGAAGTTTTAAGTTTTCTTAGTAGCAAGACTTTGAAGCGTTTTTCAAATGCCAGCCTCATTTACTAGTTGGTTTACAAACTTTATTTTAACTGTTCTGAATCTACTGGACTTTATCTTTCAAGTCCTCTCTCAATTTTCATTCCTAGAATGAGGGCCTGTTCTTTTCATTGGTAAATAGAGGTTGGTAAATGGATGAAGTTGATAATGATTGGTAGAAGTTGATAGAAGTTGGTTATTTTTTGGAATGATGGGTAGAATTTGGTTAAGGTTGGGAAATATTGGAAGAAATTGGTAGCCGTTGGTATAAGTTGGTAGAAGTTGGAGGATGTTGGTTAGAAATGTAACTGAGTAGGGATTTCTTTGTGAGAAATTTTGAATGAGATTGGTGAAAGTTGGTCGAAGTTGGTTGAACATGGTTGAATTTCAAAAGGTTTGGAATTTTTTTTGTTAGAGCTAGTAGAAATTGATAGAAGTTGGTTGAAGGTGGTAAAATGCGATTTAGTTTCAAGTGTTACTCACTCAAACTTTATTTAATGGTTCTGACTAAAAAGTTCGGACACCAATATGTGATGCAGAGATGACACGACATCGACACGCAGACACGTGATTTTTCAGAAAAAAGGTAGGACATGACACGTATAGTGGGCACTTAGTGGTTAGAAAATATTTATTCTATAAGGTATTTGTTTTATGTCTTTATCCTTGCAAGGGTCATGTTTGGATGAGAACAATAGCAAATTGTTCATAGTGTGTATAGTCTACAATTATCAATAACATAACCTAATTTCTTCATGCTGTCTATATGTTTTGCATGCGTTTGATAGTGTCCGAGAGTGTTGGTGTCTGACACGTGTTGGACACGGATATGTAAAGCCATGGAGATTGTTTGTGCTTGTGTTCTGAATCTGCTGGCTTTTATCTTTCCAGTTCTCTCTTTATTTTCATTTCTAGAACGAGTTTAGTTTAGTCTCAAGTGTTACTGACACAACCTTTTCTTTTGGATTTATTGGGTTGGCAGCTCTGGTAATTCTGTAGGATAATGTGTATTCCAATTGAGAATCTTGGTTTGGTGGAACTTATAATTCTTTGGAAGATCTCTCATGGGTGTTCGAGATAGGTGTCTGATTCACCATGATAATGTGCTGAGAATTCTTTAGCGTTGACCTTATAGTGATTAGTCCCATCTTATACAGGTGTGGGAAATTGATCCCAGCAAACATCTTCCTGGTTTTGTGCTTCACACACTGGGTTGGCCATTGGATCACAAAACATATGGTGGATCCTTTCTTTACCACATGAAAGATAACATGGTGAGTGGTCTCTTTATTGCCTTTGTCCTGTGTTACTTTTGCAGATTTCAAACAATGCCTATTCAAGTAATGTATATACTTGGGGCTTTTTGTTTGCTAATTTGGTTGGAACAAATCCGTGAGTAAACTGCTTTTGCATGCTGAGAAGTTTTAGTATGTGATTCGGCCAGAGGCTTGCTCAGATTGAATGCTCAACGAGCCAAGCCTAAGCCCAAGCCCGAGCCTAGTGAATCCTAAGCGACAAGCGTAGTGAAGTCCAGCTCGGCTCAGTCGAGGTCATTATTTATTTTGGAAGAGTGGTCCATATTCCACAGTTTTTATTCAGATTTTGTTAATTAGCATTGCCGTATTTCAACTTTAGGGCATATAATTAAATCATTAGTTGGCAGTTGTAGCCTTTTAAAATTGAAATGAATTGCAAAGCGAAGATTTGAATCAAATCAAATCTGTACATGTCAAATCTTGACTAGGTTCGAATTTGGCTGAAGCTCTCATAGGGTGGTTAATGAGTGTAGCAAAGGTAGCAGAGTTCGAGCTGAGCTCAGCTTGGATACATCCTTACTTATAGACCCTTCCAGTCAGCAGTGCCTTGGTGAGGACTCTGAAAGAAGTTTTTAGATCCTCGCAATAAATGAATGACTTGGGTTTTGGATCTCTCGAGGGCTGTAGGATTTCTCAGATTGTGGGTTGAATTTCTTGTCTTTGAGCTACAGAAGCTCAGCCGTCTTTATCTTATCATCTACTTTTTAAGGCTTGGATGATAGACATCTTTGAAATTCTGAAACATAAAATTGACCGGCAATGCCTTACAAAGTTCAGTTGAGAAAACATAATGACATTTGTTTGATTATGTTGTTTACTCCTGGAATTTTCAGTGATTAAAATATTCGTTGGTGATTGCAGGTATCTATTGGCCTTGTTGTTGCATTAAACTATCAAAATCCTTACTTGAACCCTTATGAGGAGTTCCAGGTACTCCGGACCTACTGTGGAGAATTTTATTTTGCTTCCCCCCCCCCCCAAAAACAAAAAAAAAGGAAATTCTAGGTTGATAAACCTACCTGTCAGATTCTGATATGTCCTCTTTTTCTCTGTTCAGAGACTTAAACATCATCCTGCAATTAAACCAATGCTTGAAGGTGGTAGCGTTGTACAATATGGCGCTCGTACGTTAAATGAAGGTGGCTTTCAGGTATGCAGAATGTCTTCCCCTTTTTAGTAGCTGCATTGAAGGGGTTGCTGAATTCTGTTAAGAGAAAGGTAGCAAGCTTGCTGAAGGTTGAGAATATGATTTCTACAATGAGATGCCCCCCTCCCCTTTTGGCTTTTTTGGTCGTGAATGGGTCAATATGAGATGATATTACATTGTTACCTCTACTTTGAGCATTTGAATAGGATGTTGTCTTACCCTTAAGAAATGCAATTGTTGGTACCGATCATTTACAGCTCCTGTGAAAAAGCAATTTGAACATTTGATTTCCATCTTGTCTTAATCTAGTAACTTGCATAACTTGGACAGTAATATGCCTATATACGCTTGTTTGTTTACACTTGGCATATGCTTTTTTTTACATGTACCGTTTCTGCTCTTGCATGCTTCTGCTGGTTACGTCATGACGTTTTCAAACATGATGGTATTCAAATTTCAGTCTGTTCCCTATCCTGTTTTTCCTGGAGGGGCATTAATTGGATGCTCTGCTGGCTTCTTAAATGTACCAAAGATCAAAGGAACGCACACTGCTATGAAATCAGGTACTCATTCCGTCTTTGTACTATCACCTTAGCCTGATGGCCCTATAGTTAGGTTGACTAACAGAGAGGGTCTGTTTACGTGGAATGTAAAGCTGCAGAGAAAATATGCCTAGTTTCTGAACTATGGCTGATCTGTTCTTGATTATATGTATCAGGAAGTTGCCATTTCTATGTCACAAGCATTAGGTTCGTGATAATCAAACGTTTGTTGTACTCTTTCAAAACGTGTTGGTCTTTCAAACACTGCTCTTTGATTGTCTAAGGTTAGGCGACAGACATCTAGATCTCCCGACCTCCGTGCCCCAGTTAGATTCACGGGAAACCCCAATCAGCATTGAGATAATCTCGCTCAAAAAATGCAATGGAGCGACATTGCGCATTTGGCGTCTTTAGAGTGTATTGAACATGTTCATCTGATAAAGTAAGAGATAGAAGTTAGCATTGCCTCATTATTTCTTATCTGACAATTTTTCCATTTCCTAATTCAACCCACACGGAATCCAGTTGTTAAGAATGGTGCCAACTAGGGAGTATGTGGTTGTTCTGGTCATGCAGATACAATATCAACGACACCTAGTGTGGGTCATGGCCCAGTGGGGCGTGGGGGATTTGGATGTGGGCAACCTTATCCTTGCTTACAAAAAGACTGATTTTGGGAGACCCACAAAAAATTTTACAGAAAACATTTTGATGGGTTAGAACATTTTATAATGAAAAATGTGTTACAGATACAATAATAGCAACTAGCTAATGATAATGATAGGTATCAAGGATTTAAATTGTAGTCGTCCCATGACGAAACAGTCGCATTAGAAAGGTTTTGGAGTTGGCGACGTCTTCAACACACGACAACTGCAATATGAAATGTGATTTCCACATTGGAATGATTTTGCCATTACGTGACCAAACCACAATCAATATTATTAGACAGAAATAACATAACCAAAGGGTTGGGGAAACACAAAAAATAGTAACAAGTAGCAAACAAAACGGAACTAATAAGTACTATCATCTGATTTGTGATTCAAATGACGTCCACTTCCACTGAGTGTCCACTGTCCACAAGCCAAAGGCTGGATAAAGGCTTGCTACCTATGGTTTGTAGCTCTTGATCTCTAGACACTCATGTTCTAAGCCATGCCCTTTGTAAGCCATGAATGTACCATATCTAGCTTAATGACCTTCGTCCTGTTCATCTTTGGCCTTCCTCAACTTCTCTTACATTCCAATTCTGGTTATAGAGGTTGTGCAAAGATAGCACTAGTACTAGTGTAAGTTCCTTATTTTTTTGGTCTTATTGCTTGCCTCCTTCGCTTTCTTTTGTCCTTTTCATTCTCTCCTTCCTATTTAACTCTCCTTTTTCCACTCACCATAAGCCTACCCACTCATCTACAGTCCCTGCATGACATGGAAGCCCAAATGAAGCTTGTCTCTCAGACAGAAAATCATCAGAACTCTTCAATATTGGTGTACACCTACCATTGATGCCTCATTCAGTAAAGTAATGATATTTGTTGAGTTCTTAGAATGAAAGAAGCAAAATCTTGGGGATCAGCACTGAGAAAGGGCTCAATTTGCTCTGGTTCCTTTGGCCTCATTATTCGTAGAATTCCTATCCTTGAATCCTCCACCAGACCCTGCCAAGATCCTTGTTTTGGACTGGGATTTTATTACATTGGAATACCATGCACTGATTTCTTCTCTTTGTTTTATCAAGACTTTTTGTGGACTCGGATTTCCTGAGTCTAGTCCCTAGATTCTGCTGACTGGGTGGTACATTTAACAATATCAGTTTGTAATTCATCTATTATCAGCCTATCTGAGAGCAGAGATGCCCGAAGAGGTAATACTGCCTACATATGGATTTCCCCGGATGTAGCGAAAGCCGGATCCACACTTGTAGGAGTTGTTTGTAATTAATCTATTATTGTTTACCTTGGTGTGCTATAGTCCCTTTGGTTTTTGGCAGTGATAATTTCTCATGATTCGTCTTATTTTTGAAGGTATGCTAGCCGCAGAAACTGCTTTTGGTGTTCTCCATGAAGGCCTGAACATGGATAAGTATTCGGAGAAATTATGCAATTCGTGGGTATGGGAAGAACTCCGCACAGCTAGAAATTATCGACCGGTAAGTGTACAGGCCTCTCTGTGCATAATTGGATGTGTATCCTTGGAATTGGAAGATTATAAAGTAACTTTGGTTTTTCAAGTCTTTTCTATAGTTAATAGCTGTTCTTCAATTGCAGGCTTTTGAATATGGACTTTTCCCTGGGTTTATCTTGAGCGCCCTTGAACAGTAATTGTCTTTCTAATAATTTGTTTGTGAACCATTTTTGTTCTGCCTGTAAGGAGTGACATTGGTGCACATGTTATTGCAGCTACGTTACGAAAGGAAGGTCACCTTGGACTCTGAAACATGGAAAACCTGATCACGAAGCAACAAATGTATGTCAAAACTCTAAAAACCATTAACCTCTATTTGTAACTAGGTCGTGCTTTCAGTGCTGTGCCCAGCTCTTTATCTCCATCTGCTTCCAGCTCTGTCTGATATTGGTTCCTTCCCGTTATGCTAAGTTCATTAACTATGAGTTGTATCCATATTATCCTGCAAACCATGCAAAGGCTCCGGTAGTGGTTTTGAGACATGGCAGAGATGGAAACAGTGTGACTGCCCCAAAAACATAAAGGTTTTTGCCAGCTGCAAAATGTTCACAAGCACAAAGGCAGAACACAAAAACTTGTCCTTGTACTCTCCCTTCTGCCTCTCACTTGACAAGCACCTCGCATCGAACTCTTGAGTCTATTGCTAACTTGTATGATGTTGTGGCTGCCATCAATGTCTCCAGAACCTTTGTTTTCTTCTCCAGCAGGTTTTATCTCTCATCGTTCTTTTCTTTCCTTTGTCTTTTATAAAAGTTCCTTTTCTTCCCGTCATCTTTTTATAAAGAACTTCGCACTCATCATCTTGCCATTTCTTCCACATTTTGAGCTTATATTTTTTTTTCCATTAATTAAACAGTGAGGCCAGTTCTTTTAAAAATAAAATAAAATACTTCTCTAAAATCCATTTGCAAGTAGTTTAAAAATACAGACAAAATTTTTGACATGTTGGGTGTGTGAGATTTGATATGTTCCTATAGTAATGTTAAGCGACTCTTAGGTTGTATAATCTGATTGGCATCCCTTGTGCTGCTGTTCCCCTTGCTCCACTTCTTCATTTTCTACAAAAGCTCTAGACCACCCAATAGAAAAATGTTTTCTGCAGGGGGGGGGGTGTTTGGGGGTTGCATTTCACCCTTACCCTTTTTTGAAATTGCTGTTTCCATTTGTGTGCCAGTGTGTCCATTAGCTCCTACTGCTGAAAATTTGAAATGTTGTTGCTAGTCTTACCATTACCAGCTCTATAGCATTTGGAAAGAGCTAGTGCTTACATACAATTTAGCCAGGGTTAGTGCTAGGCAATTTTCCTTCTGTCCATCCATTTTTTCCGCTGCTTAACACTTATCAGCGACTTCTTAGGGAATGACTTTATTAGTTAAGGAGCATTTACTTTATAGTTCAGTTCTACAATCATGCAATTTTGTATTTTCTTCAATGGAGGAGCCAGAAAGTGGTAGATGAGAGAAATGAATTTTGCTGATTGAAGGTCATATTTTGATAATGAATATATTTTGTTGTGGGTAGATAAGCAAAATTTGATGTTGTCTTTCTTATCCCTTAATATTTCTCCTCAAATTGGAGTGCTTATTTCTCCCGATATGTATAGGTTGCAAGATCACATTCCCCTATAGAATATCCAAAACCTGATGGAGTCATTTCGTTCGATGTTCCTACTTCATTGTACAGGTAACTGCAGCAGTTTGTACTTCCAAACTCGAAAGATTTACAACCTTCTTTATAATGGAATATGCACTTGAAATGTATATCTCATATTTCATTGGATGGAAGGGCATCTGTGAGATTAACTTTGAGCATCGTGGGAAACTCACAATGTAAGACAAAATAGTGGAAAGAGATGAAGTGCCCCCAATAGGTTGTATGACCAGCAGTTTGATGTGAATTTGCCTTTGCCAAGTGGTAGGATGATTTGAGCTCATGCTCTTTGCCCATAGTATTTATGCTTACAACGAGCCTGAGTGATCCTACCATTCCCACCAATGGCTTGGTTTGGGAAGGTCAAGTTATAGGCAGTCTTATATCTTAGAGGGTTGTAATATTTGGAAATTTGGAAACTATCAGGACTAAAGTACTGGAAATAGGTTTAGTAGGAACAGTAACAAATTAATACCAACATAACCATTAGTTCATTACTATTGCAAAGCAAATACGAACAAGAAGAGGGTGACCCAGGCTTACTAAAGAGATGTAAGAGCTGGAAAGTAGAGACAAGAGGTTAAGACTGGCTGAGCTTTACGGGTTATAAGCCTATCCTTTGTGAGTTCATGTCATGCGAACATTAATGGATCCATAAGCAAAGAGCACTGAGCCAATTATGCTCTGTAGAGCATTGAAAGTAATAAAGATCAAAATACTAATTATTCTTCT
Source organism: Selenicereus undatus (assembly GCA_017589665.1). NCBI lineage: Eukaryota > Viridiplantae > Streptophyta > Magnoliopsida > Caryophyllales > Cactaceae > Selenicereus > Selenicereus undatus. The sequence goes on along the minus strand of JACYFF010031958.1, from coordinate 23,138,328 downwards.
ACAGAGAAAAAGATTCAAAATGCGGAATGTGATTAGGAAGTTAATGGCAAGCAATGAATGGATATATTAAACATAATTTTTAGAGACTAATAAATCAGTAAAAGAATAGAAGTATGAGGAATTAGCGGTCAATAGCATTAATAATGAATAAAATAAATAAAACATTTGCTGATTGAGATTGCTTATAAGATTGAGGCACCAAAAAATCAAGAAAATTTTCAGTGCCCCCGTTTCTCCTTTAGGATGCCAGGTTATAGTTGATGCTTGGTAGTTAAGTTTTCATGACCGCACTGGGGGAATTAAGTTGTTTTATGTTGTACAATTCTCTTGATGCAAAATGCATGTAGTTATGACGTTCTTGGATATGTTACTTGTTGGACATGCTACTTTATTTGTGCACTTTGTATTGATAGGAGCAATACAAATCATGACCATGACCAGCCAGTTCATCTTCGTTTGAAGGACCCCACAATTCCTGAACGAGTGAATTGGCCTGAGTATGCTGGCCCTGAGTCCCGATATTGCCCTGCTCGTGTGTATGAGTGAGTTTTTATCTATTTTCTTTCCCGTTGTTCGTTGTCTCTTCTTTCCTGAGCTTGTGATGATGTTCCTTCAATAAGATTATTGTAATGGCTTTACTCTTTGTTTGAGCTACAGGTACCATCCTGATGACAGTGGCAAGATGAAGCTGCAAATTAATGCCCAAAACTGTCTCCATTGCAAGGTAATTAGCTATGTATTGTGGTCAATGATTATGTCAAAGCTCTCTGCTTGTACGAGTACTTGTAGGTTAAGGCTTCCTAAATCTATATCTCCCCAGACCTCACGAAAGTGTGATGCACTCTAGGAGGAGTCGTCGTTGTTAATCATTATGTCAAATATTTCACATGTAATGCTCATGCGTAGTCATGAGTTTACCATGTACGAGTAAGAAATAGGATGACATAAGGTAACAGGGGGTTAACTTCTTTCAAATCTACATTCATATAGAAACAGCTCCTCTGAAGTTCAATTCTAAGGTGAAGCTTCATACATTGGAATCCCTGTTTAGCTATTGAATAGGGGCAATGGTGTTGGTCCGTCTGATTGCCCAGGAGCCTCAAGAAGTGAGAGTTCCCTGTGGCTGGGTCCCAGGACTGTTCTTTTGGACTGGAAAGTTGGTTTATTTAAGTTCGAAAAAGTGCAAGTAACTATAAGGAACTAGAAGACACTGGGCGTAAGTGTATCTTTGTATGATTTGGGTAACTGGCAGGAACTGTAAAGAGCTGCTTGATCGGAGAATGAGGGAAGAGGCCCTCAGAATCCAAAAAGATTATTGAGCAGTGTTATTTGCTGTTCGGGAATTGTTCTATTTCTGCTTCATGGTTCAATCAACAGGTTAAGTTTTTTCAGGAAAACATTGTTCACATTAACATTTTTAGATTTATTCTTGTATGATCTTCCTGTTGAGATACGATATTGATAACATTCTTCCTCAAAAATAAAGATTTCTCAAACCCCACACGCCCCTTTTTGTTTGCGGGGAAAGAGAGGGAGGGGGCATTGTACATTTGTTTTGTTACCCATTTGTCATATTTGTCTTTTCTTTTGATTCTTGTTCTGATAGACGTAGTAGTAGTTTACTAGTTTGCACGAATCTTAGTTTGTTTGCTTGATGACGATGGTCTCTGATAGTAGTCTGAGCTAACCTTTTTGTGCAAAATCTTCAGGCATGTGATATTAAGGACCCAACACAAAATATCGAGTGGACAGTACCTGAAGGAGGTGGCGGACCAAGCTATCCTGTCATGTAGTCATGTGGAATGTATATTGGCATTGGTTTCACACTGACATCCCACCAGCCCAGAAGGGGAGGAGGGGGGGGAGGCAAAATGTAGCTGGAGCATGCCCTGACTCCGATGGGGTGGCTGCAGGCTGTCTGTGGGTGTATGTAGAACAATGTTTGAGCGCTTGAGCTTGGATATTTCCATAGTACTACCCCCATTGGCTCATTCAATAGTTATATCTTAAGAGCTCCCAAGGCTAGCTGTTCCTTTATGTCAAATGGCAGCTGGTTGTCTATCTCATTCACGGACGCTTCTGTGGAAGCTACAACAAATCATTTGTTGATCAGTTTAGGCTTAGGTTAATCGCGGATGACAGAACGCAGCTGATGAAATAAAGTCAGTTTTCAATGGTTGTCATTATGGGCTGTTATTGTTTACTAAATTTGAAACTTGGATGAATTTGGAGTGAGGCAAAAAATGAACTGCAAAGTCCTTAACTGTGTTTGTGGAGAACTTGTGGAGATTTTTACTCCTTGGGTTCCTTTGTGTTTTTGATAATTATTTGGCGAGGAGGAAGAGTAGGAAAGCATACACACACTATTACACTAATGGCAAGTTGGCAACAGACATGGCACTTGATGCCACAACCTAACTACTTGGCATCCTATATATACATCAATGCAGGCACTCTCAACAAAACCCAACGAACTGCAAGAAACGGCCACTAGCAAACTAAATAAGCAACACTACAAAGCTGTGCTTGAGGCTAGAGATTTGTCGGTGAACCGGCCAATTCCAACGCTCCTTAGCCTTAGGCCTTATAAAAATACACAATTTGATCCATAAAAGGGCACACAAGGTTGTGGCAAGATTTTGTAGAGTACCAAAGTGATTTTTCTCTCCTCCCCCCCCCCCCCCGGGGCGCTCTTTTTTTAGTTCTTTTTTTTTGGGGAGGGGAAGGGGAGAGTTGGTTCAAAGAGATAACCAATCAACAATGAGGTAAGGCAAAGGAGGTTTTAAATTTTGATGTCACTTGATCTCCACACATGACCTTCTAAGCTATTGAGATACTATCAGAGTATGACTGAGACCTTAGATAACACCACCATGGTGAGCCAATTGAGACTATAATGGGTGGGAGTTGAATTCAAATTAAATTCACTCAGACACAACTTATTTAAAAAAAGAAGAAAAAAGCCTCAAATATGACTTATATTTTTTAGGAATGGATTTTATGTTAACTCTAATTCATCAGACATCTAATATGATACAACCAGTCAAGTCTAATAGGCAAGGAAATAGGATATAAATTCGACCTAAATTTGTAGAGAGAAATACGAAAGTCCAACATCAACATGGTTTAATTTAAATTAATATCAACAAATGTTAAGAGGGTTCCGGCAAAAAGGTGTCAAGTAGACTCCAAAAATTGCAAAAACCAGAGGCCAATGCAAGTCATTATCAAACTTGTCGTTTCCTTTTATGCCTTTGTTTCATATTGAAGTTGACAAATAAGTCAATCTGAGCTAACCTGTTTAATCATCGAGTCAACAATTTAAGCAAAGAGCTGACAATTGGAATTTGGAAAGGAGGCCCTGTAAACAGTAGGTGCCATGAATACAAACAAGAACCAAGCTGAAATGAAGACAAAAGATGTGGCTGCCAATGCAAAATGAAATTCAGTTTTCCCAACACCTCGCAAGGAAAATTGGGCTTTTCTTTGTTTTTTTTTGGTGGGGGTTGAGGGCATGGTTTCATCACCCCTTGATAAACTGAAAGTTCTTTACCTTATCAGCACGATGTCAATGTGCAGGTGTGCCCAGGGGTTCAAATCTAGTAAGAGCTGTGCAAGACTACGCAATGGAAGCCATTTGAAAATGGATTCTGATTCAAGATCTTTGATCTTACAAGGACTACTTACAACCTCCAACATTACACGATGAGGCCAATTACAAATAACATATCCAAACTACCTCAAATTCACACAAAATGATTTCGACTTTTAGTCTCCAACAGACTAACAACTGAAAACATTTAAGATGGCACTAAATTGAACTAGTTACTACACAGGAAATGAATGCTTACAAGGCAGTCGCCAGGAACGCACGCACCACAGCGATCCATGTTCCAAAACCAAGCGACACAAAGCCTAATTTAGACTAAATTTGTGCAATAAGTAGCGCTTTGCATGCTGGAGTACGCGATCCAGGAAGTATTCCTGGTAATTATGTTACAAACTATCAGTCTTTTGACGTAATAGACTTGGAATCCGACACATTATCCCTCGGTGAAGGTATCACTGGTCTGAGTTTGACATCACCAAGGTGTTGGGGCTGCTGTAGCTGCTGCTGCTGAAGCTGATGCAGTTGGTGCTGTTGATATTGATGCTGCTGCTTCTGGGAATGAATCTGGAGCTGTTGAAACTGCTGAGCAGTTAACATAGTATTCATTGCCTGGCTGCTTGGGTAGAATGGTTGATTGGCTCCAAAGGATGCTGGAAAGGTCATCATAGTTCCACCATTGGATATTGGTTGAGCGGTCAGCAGTTTCAGATGCTGGATCTCCTCTTTCAGTGCATCATTCAATGCTGCCAATATTACCAAACAAAGAGGTGAACAAAGTAAATTCAGATGCCTAGTATGAATCCTCCTGGAGCTAAGTCCGGGTCCTCCCAACCCGAGGGAGGGAGGATGTACAAGATGCACATAGCCTTACCCTTACAAGCAAAGAAATGTATGCAATAATAGGTAGCAAGAATGGAATAATATGAATATTCTTATACAACTTGGTGCAAAGACCCGGAGTTTTTTTCTAGCACGGATTGCAGACACCTTCTGAAGCTAGACGTGTTGCCACTTGCCACTCAGAGAACATTACTTTTGTGTTCCTACCATGCCCTAAGCACATTGCAAAGTGGTATTCAGACTTCAAATGACACCACAAATACAAAAAAGCAGGCAGCATTTTGATTCGTTAGGTAATGCACTCCGAAGATGTCACACTGAAATCATGACTACATGCTCAACAACAATATCCTAATGTATATCCCTACAAGGTGATGCACAGCGGGTGAAGACACGCACAATTTTTGCTCTTCTCAAGAGGCAGTTCCAAACCCCAAAAGAAAAACACATACCTAAATAAAATACTGTAGGATAAGAAGATAACTTAGTAAGTCTTTTAAACAAATGACAACATAACGCCTTAGGAATACCAATGGTCATCAGAACAGGAGAAAAAATTGGTAAATGTGTTGGGAAAAAACAACACCAACTTTTAAGCATTGCTGACAATGATTTTCTGCAGAAACAGAAGCATAACATTTTGTTCCAAGGGCTTCAGATATATCACATATAACATTGAGTAAGACCTCGCCTTACTGGAATGGAAAAGGCACAAATGCTACTGCTATCAGTCAGCATCTAGCAAAAGAGATGCAGCCCGGACTGATTGAAGAGGATACCCACACTGGACCACTGAATTTGACCCACTCCTCTCTCCAGCAGGTCCAGCTTTCACACCGAGCTTGTGCAATGATAATATATCGCAGCCATTGCCAAAGCAATGCAAAGAAGCAACAGGTGCTCTAGCAAAGGTTGGGGTTACTCTCATGTAAATGCATACATTTACAGCTAGCAGTCAACTGTTCTGGATTCATATCTTTAGCTTCTTATCATTAATTTTAATTCCTGCTTCAAATTGTCCACTTGATAAGAATTTGGGATAAACCAAAATTGGATTTTCTGTTCTGAATGGCTTGAAAGGGTTATTGGCCTTCTTTCCACCTATCATGTAACATATTTGGTGGCGATGACATCGAGCCCCACATCCCCCCCCCCCCCCAAAAAGGGGGGGGGGGAGACTTCGGGGAAAACCAGCCATAAGAATATGGGCGGACAGAACAGAACAGGGCATCCCTCCTTTTATATAGTAGTGATTCTTAATGTTTTTCAAATGATCAAAAAGTAGTCAGCATGGTCCTTAAGCATAGGAGGATCATTTAAAGATTCAAGGTCACAAAGGAAGGTGCCAGAACATCTCAGTCCATAATGCTGGAAAAATGTTCCCACATTTCTACGATACCATCACGTCCACACACAGGTAGAACTAAGGCAACAATATAAACTACAGGACACATTCTTCCAAGATTCAACCGAACCCGACCATTTACATTCAAGTAAAAGAGACCACTTACCATCTTGCAAGTGAACCTGCTGCTCCATTGTTTGCATACGTATCTTTAAGTCACTATTTTCAGCAGCAAGACCATTTGTATCTCTCTGTTCAGAGGCAAACAATCTACAGATTAAGTATACAAAAAGCACGCAAGGGGGAAAAAGAAAGAAAAAAAAGAAGTTATCCTAATCCAAAAACAAAAGAAAAGAGCCAAAGTCATGTCAGTCGGCAAAGAATATAAGGCGATACATGAATCTAGTGCGATAGATCGAAAGCTGCAGAGAACACAGAATTCCAGGTTCTAAGTGGTGATCTGAAGGAACTGCTACCTGCAGCAGGGTCAATTGAGCGGACAAGGAAGTTGCTTCAGTTTGCAATGTTTGAACTTTGCGTTCCAGCTCAGCTATATATCTCATCTTCCTTTCCTTAGACCTAGCAGCTGACTGCCTATTTGCCCAGATCCTGCTCAGCAAAACAAAGGACGTATAAATTAACATGATTAACTAATAAGAATGTTCACATAATGATAAAATTTTCAAGCAACTGTGCCATACCCTAGCGGCCGAGCCAAAACTGAAATGCATAGGTATGGTAACTTGAGAATTCATGTCAATCTAAACCGTGAAGACAAAATAGTTTGGACCTATCGTCAGTACAGTCCCAAATAGTATGAGGCAACATGACAGAAAATGCAGACACAGGACCGCATATTCAATAAACAACAATCATATGCATAAAAAGAGAATCAGACAAAACTGACAATGAAAGCAAACAATAATTGGGTCATTTTGAGTTGATTTCATGGGTTCAAATTGCATCTTCCTAACTTTGGCCCATTCGCGGAAAAATTGGGCAACATTCACCTAGGATCTGAAGAAATGTACGGCCCATTGATTTAATAGCGCCTGCAAATACAATACACTAGAAAATAGCAGTACAAATTGTTTGGTCACATGTGGGACCTTACAAGATTTAAATGAATGAGATCTAAATGGAGCTCCGCGTAGGCAGAGTTTTGTGTTTTTTCCTTTTTGGGGGGCCCCTGCATTGCACAAGTCTAGATTCAAAAACAATTGCTTGCCTACTAGTCCCTAATAATGATGCAGTTTGCTTTAGTCCACTACAGTACAAGCTGAAAAAATTGCGTAAAATTGGCTCTTCAACTGTCCAGAAAATGGAGCTAAAGCAACTGATGAAGGGCTAAATCGTGGGATAAAACACATTGCCTAGTCTAGAGAGATGCAATTTTAAATGCAACAGAATACCAACATTTAGTAATTTCATGGATCAAAGAAACCACAATTAGAGTCTAAGAAATTCCATTAGCTCATTTGACATGCTTTTCAAGAGTAAGCACAAAGACAGGATGTTGGGGGCCCTATCTCTCCAATGGAATGAATGATTTCCTATTAAGGCAATATTTTATACTCCACACCAACTTGCCTTTCTAACGGAATACTCAGAATCCCTACTTGTCGAAGGCTTGTTCTACTTTGGAACAAGGAATAAGATAGAGAATAAGACATTAGAGTCAATTGCTGATCAACAACGTTTAGCTCTTCCCACTTCTTTTCAGGTGTATTCCCTCTGGATCATCAATTTGATAAGAGAGAATGCAAATTTATCATATTATTAAAAGGGGAGATGTATTTCAAGAAAGCTTCACTTAAAAATATAAATATAATTCTAACTGTCTTGGTAACTCCAACAAGAATATACTCTCTGGCGCTTTCCCAGCTTTAAAGGGAAAGAGGGATTATAAACATTTCTACTTGTCAAAATACCAGTTAAGAATCTTCTTATAGGAGCACAATAGTACAACTGTCCTAACTGATGCAGTCACAAACAAGGGCTGATGCAGTATCAAACCAAACACTTTGTGGAAGTTTAGTGTAATTAATACCACAACAGATTACAGCTTCTGAAGTGGTAAATGAAATCCCAACACTTAAATAGACATCAAATTACACAATAGCTTCGTTTTCTACGAGCCAATCTATCCCTCAATAATATATCTATTTGCCCCTCAGTTCAAATTTGTTGTAAGGCCTGCAGATTACTTCTGCATAATTCTTCTTCCGAAATAAGCTGACCCAGTCACATGCCTCTGATATAATTGCTAATGCTAATACACATCAACTGTCTAGGATACCAGGCAAAAGCATGTACTAACAACTTTAACTATAACACCAAAGCACCACCCCTAAAACCATTATCCCGCTCAGATACTGTCATGACTCAGATAGATGCATGAGTCATGACCCCAGCGACATGCATTCTAATAAATAGAGACCTTCGGATACAGTAGCCATTAAACGTTTTTTTTTTTCTAAAAAACTATGTCGAGAGAACTGAAAATTTTCACTTTTGGATAACTTTTTAAGCTTGTATCATAGTGGGTTTGAGTTCCTAATTCACCCCTACTTTTTCTCTATCGCATAGTAGCAGCCAATGGATTTTAGAACATCCTATATAGGCGAGCCCCAGGAAATGAAATTGGATTTGGATTTAGAACTTAAAAAAAAAAAAAAAAACACACTACTAGAAGAAGCAACGTCCAACGATACAGTGCCATGCAAGCACCATGGCACAAAACTAGCATAGTCAATGAATGACTAAAGGATGGCATCATTACCCTTAAACAAACATCAAAGTACCATGAAATATACTTCATTAAGTGATGTATCATTCTATCCCCACAAATTCTACATTGATGTATTACATTTTGTCATCTCGCAGATTATTCCTACCAATTGGATCCAAGCTCAAACAGTGACTAGCCGGTAACATTGAAGCAAACTGTCTAAAACCCAACATCAAGAACTACTCCACCCACTAAAATAAACAATAAAAAAACAGGGGCGTTCCAATACATTTACCAAACACAAATTACCTCTTAGCCCGCTTAGGATCAATCAAGGCAAGCTCAGCAAGGTTAGCAGCGGACATAGCCTTCTTGGCATCAGCAGAGGATGTCTCATCTGACCCAGAAACGAGCATCTCCGGCTTGATCGTCGTCGACCCATCCATTGATTGGCTATGCTGGTGCCTCCCCCTTCCCCCAACCCTTACACCCACCTCGGGTCCCGCACCCGGAGTCGCTGAATTCACCCTATCCATGTCAATGTACATCGAAAATAAGTCTTCTTCAATCTCATCAGACAATGAAGGACCATCAGCTGCTCCACCAACAACCCCAAGGTCGTTGTCGAAGGTAATGTCGTCAGGAAGAGTGAGAATCTCCGAATGAGCCCGACGGTGTCCCAAGTTCTTCGGTGGATTCTCCGGCATTCGACTCAAATCGTGGCTAAACGACGTCGTAGGGGAGGAGGATGAGGAAGAATAAGGAGGGAATCTCCCCGTCGGAGGTAGGCCTCCGGCGAGCTTATCTCTGTCCATCCTTGTGTATAGAAATCGAATACTGTGAGCCCTAATTGGAATTTTGAAACCCTAATTCGAATCAATCGTATGGTTTTGGGGACGATTGTGTATGATGAGAAGGCGGGGCCAAAGACCTTAAAATGACAGATCTGTGAAATTTGCAGAATGGAAGGTGGGGACGATTGGAAATTTGCAGAGGGAGAAAACGGAAGGGGGGCGCGGCCGGAGTCCGCGTAGAATAAAAAAGAAAAAGGAAAAATCACAAATTTGCACTGGCAGTTGCGGGATAAGAGACAGGAAGAGAGGCGGGCGGGGGTGCTGATGAGTGTTGGTCACGTGGTCAGCGGGTGTCTCTGATGGAGATGTTTTTGTCTGGAAATGATTTTCTCAACAATAGGAGGCTTTCTAGTCCTCGAATTTTCTCACTTTTATTGCTTTTTCAGTGCGAAACCATGTGACCGATCAGGTTACCATGTTGTAGTGCTTTCCTCTTTCTTTAGGGGTTAGCAAAGTTGTTTTCATGACTGACAAGTCGTTGCCAATAGTCATCACTTATAAGACTAATTTTATAGACATAATGAACATGAAAAAAAAAAAATATAACTAGATGTACTGTCAATTTACCCAACAGAATATTTAGATTTCAAGAAACTTGTTGTCTTCCTAAAAATTTTATGAGATCAGATAAATTTGCATCTATTGGTGTTTGATCTTCAGAGAGTGCTTTTGATAATTATCAAAATAACTTCCTTTAGCGTATTGGGATGTTAGTCATCCAATCTACTTTTCTCTTTCATATATCCTCAAACCTTCTGTTAGGAAAGGAAATTAGAGCAAACTAATAGCAGAAGTAATAGGATGAAACAGATATTCAGAAACTTAAAGAAATATAACGAGAACAAAACAACGACACAGAAGATTTACGTGAAAACCCAATGTGGGAAAAACCACAAACGACAACGAGTACAATCAATCCACTATATGAGTAGGGAGAATACAAAATGATCACAATCACAACAAGTGATTTGATCCAACAACAGAATTACAACCTCTCTTGTAATATCTCTCACAATTCTCTACCTCTCAATGTGTTTAGGGATTCATGAGTGATTTTAGATCTTAGGTATGACCTCCTTTTATAGGGTTCAGAAAATCAGGGTTTTACCCTTAGAGACAAACTCTAACCGCCAGGAGAAACTGTGTTTCAAGACAAACCCTAGTCGCCTTTGATTTTGGGCCACGAAGCCCAACAACCCAACAATCTTCACCTTGGACCGAAATCTCTAATCACCAACTCTGTAACACCGTCATAACACCCCGAAGGGTGATCCCCCCCCCCAAGGGACAATGCCCTGAAGGGTGCTTAGATACTGTGAATGTCAACTAAGTCCAAGCAATGCTCAAACTTAGCTATAGGTAGAGGCTTGGTTAACATATCTGCAGGATTTTCCGAAGTATGAACCCTCCTTAACACGATTTCCCCTGCAGCAACTGTATCTCTGACATAGTGATACTTGACGCTGATGTGCTTGGTCTTCGAATGGTAGGCATCATTCTTAGTCAGGCGGATAGCACTCTGACTATCAGAAAACACCACAGTGGCAGCCTGTGGAACTCCAAGCTCAGTAACGAGGCCCCTCAACCAAGTAGCCTTCTTCACTCCTTTAGTAGCAGCAACATACTCAGCCTCTGTAGTAGATAGAGCTGCAATTGACTGAAGCGATGCTTTCCAAGATATAGCACCTGTACACATAGTGAAGGTATACCCAGATATGGACATTCTTCTATCAAGGTCACCAGTATAGTTAGAATCAACAAAACCTGTAACATCATATGTAGCAGCTTTGTTCCTATCAGATACTAACCCCCTTTTAATAGTATCCTTCACATAGCGAAGGATCCACTTCACAACTTTCCAATGATCATTTCCAGGATTATGCATATACCTACTCACCACACTCACAGCATGTGACAAGTCTGGCCTAGTGCATATCATGACATACATCAAACTACCAACAACACTAGAATAAGGGACATTAGACATTCTATCTATGTCCTCCTCAGATTGTGGACAACACTTAGCAGACAATCTGAAATGTGCAACAAGGGGTGTGGAAACTGCCTTACAGTTATCCATACTAAATCTGCATAGTACTTTTTTAAGGTAGTGTCATTGAGATAAGTACAACTTATTAGCCTTTCGATCCTTCTGAATCTCCATGCCTAAAATCTTCTTTGCTGCACCCAGATCCTTCATCTCAAACTCCCCACTGAGTTGAGATTTCAACTTGCCAATCAAGGATTTATCCTTAGAGGCAATCAACATATCGTCAACATACAATAGCAAGTAAATAAAGAACCATCAGAATATTGTCTAAAATACACACAATTATCATATCGACTGTGTGTGTATCCTTATGCAATCATGAAGGTGTCAAACCTTTTGTACCACTGACTAGGAGCCTGCTTAAGTCCGTACAAGGACTTTTTCAATCTACATACCAGTTGTTCCTTCCCAGGAACAACAAAACCTTCGAGTTGCCTCATGTAGATCTCTTCCTCTAACTCCCCATGAAGGAATGCAGTCTTCACATCAAGCTGCTCCAACTCCAGATCAAACAATGCAACAAATGCAAGAAGCACTTTAATGAAGGTATGTCTAACAAGTGGTGAAAATACCTCATTATAGTCAATACCTTATTTCTAATTGCAACCACGAACAACCAGGCGCACTTTCCACCTTGCATTTTCAACTCCAGGAATATCTTCCTTTTTCTTGTAGATCCATTTGGCAGTTAAGGCTCTCCGACCTTTAGATAGCTCACATAATTCCCAAGTCCGATTCTTTTGCAAACTCTCCATTTCCTCTTGCATAGTTAGGATCCAATTAGATGAATTTGGGCAGGAGACTGCTTCAGTATAGATAGAAGGTTCCACACCTTCAGGCACCTCCTCTACAACTGAAAGTGCATATGCTATCAGTCTCTCATCGTCATTGTAGCGGACAGGTCGCCTGATCTCCCTTTGAGGACGATCACGAGCTATAGAGTGAACAACCTCCACCTGAGGCTGATCAGAGCTGATAGTGTCAGGTTCAGTACCTTGGACCTCCCTGTTAGGGTGATTAGCAACTCTACCTTGAATTGCAACGGTCTCCACTTCTATCTCCATACTGGTATTCTCCTGATCACCTGTACCAGTAGAAGAAATAACAGAATCCTTCCCACAAGATAATATAGCAGTCTCATTGAAAGTGACATCCCTACTCTGAATGACTTTCTTAAACTCAGGACACGACATGCGGTATCCTTTAGACTCAGATGCATATCCAAGAAACATGCACTTGGCAGCCGTAGGGGCTAACTTCCCATTATTCACATGGGCATACATAAGACATCCAAATATTCTCAAACTAGAATAATCAACAGGATTACCTGAACATACTTCTTCTGGAATTTGAAAATCAATGAAGGTGTGTGGTGAACGATTCACCAAGTAGCAGACTGTAGAAATAGTCTCTGCCAAAAAAGTTTTGCGATCCCAAAGCTCGGCATTTGAAAGCATATATCGAGCTTTCTCCAGTAGAGTCCTGTTGATTCGTTCTGCAACCCCATTTTGTTGTGGTTTACCAACCAAAGTCTTGTGCCTAGTTATGCCATTCATCATGCAGAACTCTTCAAACTCTGGCTCAACGAACTCAAGACCATTGTCAGTCCTAAGTTTCTTGATCTTTCTCCCAGTCTCATTCTCAACCAGTGCCTTGAACTTCTTGAACATGGAGAATGTCTTATTTTTCTGTCTCAAGAAGTAAACCCAAACTTTGCGTAAGAAATCATCAACAAAAGTTAACATGTAGTGCTTACCTCCAAGAGAAGGAACCTTCGAAGGACCCCACAGATCAGAATGAATGTAATCAAGGATCCCATGAGTACGATGCTTTGCTTTAGAGAAACTCAACCTCTTCTGTTTCTCAAAAACACAGTGATCACAAAAATCAAGCTTACCCATACTAGCGCTACTCAGACAACCTTTCTTACTTAGAATAGCCATCCCTTTATCACTCATATGGCCCAATCTCATATGCCATAATCTTGTATCATTACCAATCTCATGTGCCATAATCTGCTGATGTTGTACCGACTGCAGCTGCTCCTATAACTGTAGTTCCTTGTAAGATGTAGAGACTGCCCTGCCCCAGTCCCTTCATTACCACCGTGGCTCACTTTGTCACTTTTAAGACACCATTCTCCATAACAATTCTGCAACCATTAGTCTCAAGAGTACCCAAGGAGATCAAACAACGAGTCATATTAGGTATGTGATGAACTTTAAACAAAGTTCTAATTATACCATCATGGGTTTTAACCTGTACAGTACCTATTCCTGCAACTTTGCACTCAGCATCGTTGCCCATAAGTACAACTCCAGTATCAACAGGCTCATAAGTGACAAACCAGTCCCTACGAGGACACATGTGATACGTACAACCAGAATCTAAAATCCAATCATCACCTAACCCCTTTTCAGAGGTGGTGGCCAAAGATATGGTAACAAGCAATATATCACCATCAGACTCTGACTCTACTACACAATCAGTTGTAGCAGTTTTCTCCTTTTCCTCTTTCCCTTTCTTTTTCTTTAGTTTCCAACAGTTAGCCTGAGTATGGCCCAATTTACCACAGTAATTGCAGGTCTTATTGGAATGAGGATTCTTATACTTAGATCGGTTCTTTTTCTTATTACAGTTCCCTTTTTGCTTAGTTCTACCCCTAACAACTAATCCCTCAGCTGGATCAGCATGGATATCATGGTCAAATTTCTCCTTAAACAGCAGATTAGACTTGACATCCTCAAAAGATATAGTATCAGAATTACTGTATATCATAATCTCCTTTAAGTGTTTATAAGAAGGGGGTAGAGACACAACAAGCAGAATAACTTTATCCTCATCCTCAATCTTTACATCCAAACTCTCCAAATCAACCAGAATATAATTAAATTCATTCAAATATTTTTGAACAGGGGTACCTTCAGCCATACGAAAGGTGTACAACCTTTACTTCAAACGGATCTTGTTGGCTAAACTCTTCATCATGTAGAGTTCCTCTAGCTGAGTCCACAGATCCACTGCAGTTGCCTTATCGAGCACCTCTCACAGGACATGTGGTGCCAGGCACAACTGAATGGTTGAAACCGCCTTCAACTCCAGTTCTTCCCATTCCTTGTTTGTCAGCGATCCATGCCTCTTCTTTTGGTCTGTTGCCCATTGTTTGTCAGTTATCTTCTCGGGTTTCACATGAGGTCCTTGTAGAACCTTCCACAACCCATGCTGGATGAGACTCATCTGCACCTTCCAGAGATTAAAACTAATCTCCCCATCAAATTTTTGAATATCAACCTTTATAATTGAAGACATCCTAAACCAAAGCTCTGATAACACTTGTTGGGGAGATTCAAGGAGGGAGTCCACTTCAACCAAGGTCCATGGCAACAAGCTCAAGTGAGGCTCCATCCTAAAACCAATTGGCAATAGGAGGAGTAGCTCACTTGGCTTATATATAATGACCCTTCTTTTCAAACTCTCGATGTGGGACTTCATTACTCATGTGTGATATTCCCAACACCTTCAATTATATCTGAGGGACTATTAGTCCCTTTTCCTAATCATATCTAAGAGCATTCTATCCGATGAAAGTGTAGGCCGTAAGGGTTACTTGGCTTAGACTGATTGCTAATTAATGAAAATTCTCTCGAGGCTTTGGGCCCTCTTCTGTACCCAAAAAAATGATAGTTAGTTTATCAATGGTTTTTTCTTCTATGATTTTTTCGGACAGTAATTCTTTTATGAATTTAACATGACCGATTGTGACAATCGAGTAATTGACTTGTTCTTTTTTTGGATGGTTATTATTGCTATGTTTCACTTTTGAAATGTTTCTGTTATTTGAATAGTATAAGAATCATGAGTTATCGCATCATAAGGTTGTGGAAAATTTGTTAATAGGAGTTTCGTTTAATTGAAAATTGGTTGACTGATTTCTACAGTTTAACAAAATTCGAATTGTAACTGAATAGAAAATTTTGGTTAGATTTTCGGTTCATCAAAATTTTTTGTTCAACTGAAACCGAACTATAACTAAATTGAGACACTCGATTAGCTGGATTTTCGATTTGAGTACCAATTAACCATTACAAATAATTAAAAAAAAGGTATTTCTTATTGTTCAAAACCTATCTCAACCAAAAGTTTAAACTGATGGTTAAAAGCCCAATAATAGGTTTATACTCTAACACACCCCTTCACGGGAATGTCCTTTGGGCTTAAATTGTGGCTGCTACAAAGGCTCCCTCTATCTTGCGCACTAAATAAATATAGGGGCATGCGATTCGACTCGAGATATATAGGTTGGAAAGGCTTTGATACCATGTTCAAAAACCATCTCAATCAAAAGCTTAAGTTCAAATACCAACTCAACCAAAAGCTTAAGTTCAAATACCAACTCAACCAAAAGCTTAAGCTAATGGTTGAAGGTTTAGGAATAAGTTTATACTTTAACATGTCCCCTCACACAAATAACCTTTAGGCTTCAAGCGTGGCTGCTGCAAAGGCCCTCTACCTTGCGCAATAAACAAATATGGGGGTTAATGAGATTCAAACTCTCGACCTCTTGGTTAGAGAGACACTGATACTAAGTTCAAGAACCATCTCAACCAAAAGCTTAAGATAGTAGCTAAAGGCCCATGAATAGGTTTATACTCTAATACGCCTCTTCATGCGAATGCCTTTTGTGCTTGAAGTGTGAATACTGCAAAGATTCGTCTTACCTTGCACAATAAATTAAAATTAGGGTGCTGAGTTCAAACATAAGACCCCTGGCCGATACCTTCCAAATAAGGTGTCAATATCTCTAGGGTATAATTTTCACTGAAGCTCAACATTGCTGGTGTAGCATGTGCCTGCACTTTAGATTATGAAAGTTGTCCATTGCTGACACCAGAGCAGGCAAGACTCGGTGATGGTATCATATTTGCAAAAACTTAAGCCGATGGTTGAAGACCCAAGAATAAGTTTATATTCTAACACTTAACCTCATTTGTTTCCTTTTTAAGTTCAATTTGTTTTTAAACATTAAACTTCAATTCAATTAACCTATGGTCAACGGAATTTTCAAACCAAAACTGGACCAAAAATCAAAAAGTTTTTTGGTAAAGCGATTTTTCAGCTCCATTTTTGGGTATAGTTTTGGGTTTTGGTTTTTTTTTTTTGGGTAGTGCGTAATGGGCTGATTATTTACGAATGTCCCATCAATCTCTTTCATATTGATATTAAACAATAGAAAATGACTGACTAAATAAACACTTATTTTTGGTAAGTCATAAGCTAGCTTTAAAAGGATTTTTTTAATCTACAATCTTTTATATTGCAAAAAGCTATAGTGGTTGTCAATATATGACAACCATCACAATAAAAAATCTAGAGCATTCATTTGTCTTAGATTGATCTAAATTGTTACTTTTATTTTTATTTTTAAATAGCTAAGAATGTATTATAAAACACACAAAATATATTCAAATGTTGAGAAAAATAATTTTTATATGATATTGTTTTGTTGCTCTTCAAAGCCAATATATGCAAAACAAAAACTAATTTTTAAACATAAAAAATGCAATAAAATTGCATTGTTTGCTCCTAGTTCCCTGATGCTACCATCTTTATCACGTTCCATATTTCCAACGATAATCATGGCCGCTGACTCGATTTCTGGTAAACAATCATGGTCGATCGACTCGATTTCTAGACTCCTTGCTTTGCTTCTCTAGTGACTCCCAACTCCCCCCAATCTCTCTCTTCTACTAGGTTGTTCAAGGTTTGGGCATGACGGTGAAGGTCCACCATTATTTCCAATGAGAAGCTCTACTAGCGTTGCTCATGGCTATATGTCCGCGACATCCTCCTCCCTCATTGCTCTCTCCTATTTGTCGCAACTGCTGGCCATACATCTCCAGCAGCCCGGCCTGTCTGGGCCATTGTTTCAGTGGCAAGACAACGATTATCATTCAATCAATGGGCGCAACGGTTAGGTGCTTCTAGGATTTTAGGTTCAGTTGTTGTATTTCTTTTCTTTTTTTTTTGGATTGATAGGAAAGCCTTTAGTTTTATTAAAGTTATTATTAACAACATCAAAAATGCCTAGAGCTAGCCAGTCCATGTTGTGCCTATGTATTCCATAACTAGGGTTCGATTCTCAAGTGAACCCATTGTGAAAGGCTGTTGCACATTTTATAGCAATGTTAATTTTCTTTTTTTCAAAATTAATGACCTTATTTATTTGCAATTAATTGGCCTTTGTACACTACAAATTTTCCCCTAACATTTTCCTTCTAATCCATTCACTTTGTAATTCCCTCTCACCATCAACAATTAGTTATCACTCTCTTGCTTAAAGTCACTCAACGTCGTCTCCTACTCAACACGTCTTTAATAAAATCACTATACACCCATCTTGTCAAGTTCAAAAATCAGAATGTTAATATTCAATCCCTTAGTTGCTAATTAAGAATGTTATTTAGTTTAAAATTTGTTGTATCTATTACAGATTTTGGGTTATTGACAATTTCGGTTTCTCGAATGTAATTAATAGGTTTAAATTGTTTTGTTATTATGGTTCAAGTGTATTGAAATATGTGAAATTCATAAGGTTTTGTTTTTCTTTTTTGGTCGCAACCTTGAACTTTGAGTAGAATTAGACTTATGCATTTTATTTGTCGTTAAAATATTATGGAAGTGTTCGTATTAAGTAGAATTAGACTTATGCATTTTTATTTGTTGATGAAATATTATGGAAGTATTTTTATCATAGATTTTCTGTAGAATTGGTCTAGATTGGTACATTGTTTATATTTGTAGTAAGAAGTTCTAGAATTGATATCAATTTTATTAGTTTAGATTTTTTTATGTATAGAAGTTAGCTTTGCAATATATGCCTAATCTCTCAATTCTATAAATTTGCTTGATGTTTGAACAATTTGAGATTACTAATTTAATTGTTTGCTATAATCATTACTTTATCAAATCTTTTAAGTAGTCCCAAATGTTTTCCCCCCT
Organism: Selenicereus undatus; assembly: GCA_017589665.1. Lineage (NCBI taxonomy): Eukaryota > Viridiplantae > Streptophyta > Magnoliopsida > Caryophyllales > Cactaceae > Selenicereus > Selenicereus undatus. Next base: position 23,119,899 of record JACYFF010031958.1, on the reverse strand, counting down.
CATTTTGTTATGTAGTACATTATGGTTGTGAGGAATGAAGCGACTAGTTTACATTTTGAAAAGTAAGACCATCAAAGTGGTCAAGATGATGACAAGACTTCTTTTAGATTTTGGGATTACAATAAATAAGGATTTGGATTATGAAAATGTATGGACATCATATGGGGAAAGAAACTCAATATTTTACCATGAGGGACATGAGAAAATTGATATTCAAATTTTTGGACTTATGTTGTGAATTTTATAAAATGTACGCAAAATTGAAAGGTTTCAGAGTTAAGGAAAAAATTGTATGCAAGAGTAGAACCAATGAATTTGTAATAGGAAAAGGAAGCCAAAAGAGTTAACCACATTTAATTGTCCAGCTGAAATTCAATTCAAATGGATCAAAAGATGCACATCATTGGATTGTGACAAGATTTGTGGCTAAACACACACGTCCTTTTGCAGAACCAAAGAAAACAGTATACTTCAGGTTGGCTATGAATTTGTAATTAATTTTTAATGTTTTCTTTCCTTATTTTGTAAATCATATTCTTAAAGCACGTTCTTATTAATGCATGTTTTTTAATAAAAAAATAGATTCCACATAGAAATTCCGGAGGAGAACAAGAAGGAGATGAAACAAATGTATGATGCTGGTATTTTCCCGCACAAATATAATGCAGTCTCTGGAGAATCGAGTTGGAGGTGTTGATGAACATCCTTACTTAAAAGACGACATGAAATATCATCTCTATAAGTATAGAGCAAACTAAAGATGGTGATGCAAATGCTCTTTTGGCATCTTTACAAGGAAAGAAAAAAGCTAATGAAGTATTTCTTGAATATATTAAGGATGAGGAGTGTAGGTTAGAGAACTTATTTTGGTGTGATAAAAAGCCATGCAGAGATTGTAATACTTTTAGGCACGTTCTTGCATTTAACACCACCTATAAATATAATACATATACTAAACCACTTGTGATACATGTTGGTATCAACCATAATAGAAAGACAGTGATATTTTGTTGTGCTCTAGGCATCCATGAAAAGGAGTCTTCTTTTATTGGGGTTTTGGAACAGTTGGTTGAGGCAGGGGATGGACAAAAGCCAAAGGCAACTGTGACAGATTGTGACAAGGCAATGGCTAATGTAATTAAGATGGTAAGTGCAGAAGCACAGCATAGATTATGTTAGTGAGATCTAATAAAAAATGTGTAGTCAAATGGGGCAATGACTTGTGACGCATCATGATGTCCAACAAAGAAAGTGCGCAATTAAGTTGCATAATGATAGGAAAAAGTGGGCAGAGGCATATCTAAGAGGATGCTTCTTTGGAGGTATAAAAACTAATTTATCATTTGGAATATATATGTTGAAGAATTATCTTAATATATATATCTTTTTGCACTACTACATGAATAAGGAGTACACAAAGAGTTGAGGGCATGCATAAAACAATTAAAATAGGAATCAATCTAATGATAAAGTTATATAACTTAATTGTAGAACAAAGATGAATAAATGGACATAGTGATCATACAACAGTCCATACTTTTCCTTTTATAGAAAGAGTACATGGAATTGATATTACTTTGTGTAAGGAGATGTGATTTGAGTCATTTTATGTTGTAAAAGGTAACTGAACATTGATGGTCCCAATTAACCAATTTGGTAGTGGTTGCAAGTCGTTAAATGTGAAGAAACTTGGTATATAGTGATTAAGGATGATGCATATAACATGATGTATTGTTGTTGCATAAAGTAGTTGGAATCAGTAGGTTTTTCCATGTTGCCACATGTTTGCAGTCATAAAATATGCAAATATGAAAGAAATTCCAAGTGGTTGCATTCTTCGATGGTTGACCATTAGGGTTAAGGAACAAATTGAGCTTAGAAGACATATTGCACATGGATAAGAAAACTTAGTTGATGGAAACAATAGAACAAGAGATTAATAGGTTTAAATTTTGAAGGGACACCAAAGGGCAAAACGTCATGTACCTGCAGCAAATGTCGAGTTATAGGGTATGATAGACGCACTTGTCCTAAAAATGCCAATTGTAAGTCTATTAGGGGAAAAAAAACCATTGGATGATTTAGACTTGAATGAAGTTTATAGTACAAGCCCTCAATATTCACCGACTAACTCTGTAGAGGATATTGGATACAACAACACAAAATTAGTTTGTGAAAAACTAATAAGTTTCACGCCTAATTTTTACATCGATGATGAAATATCAAACGTAAATGTCAACACTCATATAATGTTTACAGGTTTATCAAATTCCTTTAAAAAATATTACAGTGTCATATAATAACTTTATTAAACAAACAAGTTGTATATGACGAAGAAGTGGAAAACTTTGGTAAGAATCCTAAAATTGTTGATTGGTCCACAAAAGAAGATTGGTGAACATTATTATATTCTTATTTTCAATTGTAATCAAATTGTCTAAGCATCCTTATTGATTTGATTTGGGCACTTAGAACTCAGTGTACATTTTGCTTTTATGCTTTGGAATATATAAGATCTTTATAGATAACTGAAATTTACAGTGGACCATGACATGTTGCTTTCTCCTGGCTTTCTCCTTTAATAATAGTTTAATACAGCTTATACAGGATGTTCATTTTATGATGGACTAAAACATCGCCCTTAGAATAAGAGAATACTGTAAAATTCAAATTATGTCACTCTGCTATTTGTTGTCAATGCTGCGTTGTCTCAAAGTAAATGTGCAAGATGTATATTACAAGATGAGACAAATGTTGAATGATTTTGAGCCTAAACTGGGTGCCGCCAAAGTGTTAAACTGATTACACTTTTGCACTCTAAACTATTGTCACTAAGCTATAAACTAATCCTAAATAAAATACCAAATGCAGATGGCACATGGAACAACACTAGGCAAACATCCTATTTAAACGAAATTTTGTCTTAATCCCAATATATTTGAAGAAGTCCTCGACTCTCAAGCGGGTGCAAGCCACTTTTGGGTTTATTCGACCATTGCACCAATAGAAGGAGTCTTGAATGTTGGCTAAGAGGATTTCCCTTGATTCTTACCTGCTCAATTGAAAGTGAACACAAACACATAAGTGTTACTTTAGGTGATCGAAAAAGCATTTCAATACATCTATATTGCATTATATCCCTAGTATCTCAACATACCAACCAAAGATCAAACCACTCAATCACAAGTATTGGGCATGAACAACTACCTAAAAACAAACAAATACACAAACAAAAAACAAAACAACAGAAAGCAAATCACAAAGCCTAAAACCTCGAAAACCACGACAAAACCCTCGACTCAAAAATCCCAACAAGAAAATGTGCACCTTCAATAGCCAATTCATAGTTGAATTGTAACAAACTTTGAAATTGCTATTGAAATTAGAAAGGCTAATATTAATTATATGAAATTGAAACGTAGAAACAGATATGGAATTCAAAGAATAGGGAGACTTGAAATTCAGTAATGAAAATAAACCCTAAGTATATATCCTGAAAACTAGACTAATTCGACCTCTAAAACCTAGCTTACCCATTCGTCGCTACTCTTTCTCTTTTGATACTCGTTCAAGCACATCTTGGTTGTCCAATTATGCAAGACTTGGTGTTGACAAGATGAAGACGAAGTGGGATATGGAGATTTAGTGATGCAGGTGCACGAATATGCGAATTGATGATGTTAGATAATGGTAGATGAAGATAATGGTAAAGGAAATGGAGATGGTGAGATGGTGCACGAGGAGGGTGTTCAAAGAATATAACTAGGGCCGACAAAAAACCCGTACTCACTTGAGATATACAAAATCCATCTCAATGGGTATGGGTATGGGTATGAGTGGTGAAAATGAAAAAAAAAGGTGTGGGATAGGTATTACTAAAATAGGTATAGGTATGGGTATATGTCCCACTCTCGCATACCCGCTTCATGCCCATTTTATTAACACCCGCCTCGTATCCGCCCCATATAAAACCTGTGTCGTTCGTTTAAAGTTCTAATTTGTTGCTTATACTTGGATATTTTGCTAGTTGCTTTGAGTTGTATTGTTCATAACTTCAGTGAGACATTTTGCTAGAAATTGTAATTGTCAAGTGCTAATTTATTGCTTTGATTGGCAAACTTTTAGTTGTACTCAACGTGATACGATATGTTGTTAGAAGTTTGGGGTTAATGTGAGATATTGACAATTTGATATTGAATATGGGTACAAGATGGGTTTAATTCTCATTTTCTATATGTACCCGAATAAAACATGCAAACCCACTATACCCAATGGGTATGGGTATAACTTTACAACATCCAGTGCGTATGGGTATGGATATGAGTATTGTAATGCCCCAACTTAACCTTATGTTAATTACGCGTACTTACACGAAATGAATCAGTGAAAACATTATCAAGCTCAGGGCATTATCGACTTATCGTTGTCTCGTAAGGGACAAGGCTGCATCTATGCAGTTAAAACAACTGGATGGAAGTAGCCATTAGCTATAGAACAATATTCACATTACATGGCTTTTAGTTTGCCATTAACTAACAAAATTGGCACCCCTATGAGGGTTATCCTTATCCAAATAAGATTTACACTACATATGGATTCACAAGCCCCCAAAAAATAAACAACAGAGAAAGACAGTTAATGCTCATTGGTCCACATCCCCAGGGCCCTTAGTCTCTGTTGGTGTCCACCTAGCCACAACTTGTTTCTACTTCCCTAGAAATAATTCACAAAACAGTAGATAAATGAGCGAGGGCTCAGTATGCTACCCAAGTACAGTTAAATACTTTATAAGAGGAGACAATGAGTAGGCGCACAACATTTAAATGATGCTTTGCAACAACATTTGAGGAGCATTGGTTTGAATAAAAGATTATTAATAACTCTTCGGTCTGGATTAGGACTTGCACGTATGAACAGTAGCCATGATATCATTAACAATGAACTGTGAATTTCTCATTTAACGAGAAGGGCCCAAACACTAAATTTTGCTAGCAAATACTATGAACAATGAGCATTAAACATAGCTTATTAATCAATGAACACTGAAATGGGTCCTAAAGGATTCCAATGGTCGAATTAAACTTACTGACATTAATTAGTAGAATTTTAAACCTCTTTGAAGGGTACAAGTAATAACGTACCTTTGACGCCTTTTTAGCTTCTCAACCACATTGATCCTTACAAAAAATTTGGTGCCTTAGTATGGTCCTGTAATTAAGGGGAAGATTGCTAACATAAGTTTAGGTTTTGCTAGCAAAATTCAACAAGGCAATTCTACTTATTCAATTTATGACTTTTAATTAATCGCCCAAATAACTCAACCTCTCACATGATCAATTTTAGCCCGAAACAACAATTCAAACTCATTGCTTTTTGAGCCTATAATTATGTTTTGCCTCCACAAATTAATCTCAAACCTTTTGTCATGGACGTATGGTTCCTATAACTCAAACATTTAACCCAATGGTCTAACTGTGTAGTGTGCTTTCATTGCTTAACTGAATTCACTTCCCTTTAGTGTTCAGTTCAAGAACTCAACTCTCTTCTTTCAAGTAACTTGCCACGAACTAGCTAAGTATTTCACAAAACCTTATTTACACATAAAACTATATCTCACGTGTATTTGCTTTCATTCCTTAACTTATGCGGCACATCTTATATTTGATTTCATCCTCTCCTAACCATAACCTTTACTCCATCACTAGTATCACATAATCAAAACAATTATTTAAAAGCCTTCTTGAGCATTTCAATCATTACTTCTCACCTTATTCATGGCCTAAATATTCATAAATCTATATGTTCACCCAATCTTTGCAAATTCCTCCAACTTCTAAATGAATTAGAATTCCTCCAAAAAATTTCCACAAATCATCCCTACATACATCTTAATTAAATTACTTCAAGGATTTCACAATTCACACAATCAATTGACTCAATTAAACTTTGATTCAAAAGAACTAGCGCAATCAATTAAACATAAACTTTCAAGAAATCCAACTCAAATTGAGGATAAATGGAGCAATTTTACCTTGGTTTGAATGGGTGGTGTAGATAGAGTGTAAAGTTTAGGAGGTGGTGGCGGAGCACGACTGGGCAGCGCCGGATGGAGGCTATTGTAGGTGTTTTCCTACAGTCCACTGTTTTGGGCTAGGGTACACAAAAAAACAGGGGAAAAGGAGAAGGTTGCTTGGTGGCTCGGGGTCTTGGCGGCAGCTGGGGTCAGTCGTGAGTCGGAATCCAGCAACAATAACTAGTAAGGTGGCCGGTTGGCTGTCCAGGGGCATTGGGGTGGGCTACCTCACGCTCCCTCTTCTCTATTTTTTTTTCTCGTTTGTTCCGTGTGTGTTTCTTTCATTGACAAGATGAGAAGGTGACTTGCTATTTTGAGTCTTCTCTTGCCTTAAACAAAAAATCCATAGCTAACTTCTTCCTTTTCTTTTTCCTTTTTGTTGATAAGCACTTAGTCTTGTCGTCATTAATCCAAGGTTATCTAAAATAAAAAAAATATCTAACATGAGTGCAGACGTGGGCTACCCACTTGGCCAGCATCGATTCGTTGCCGGGTTTCTTTTTACTTTTCTTAACTACGAAGACATTATTATACTTCGGTAAATTCCCGACTTTGTCTAGCGTAACGCACGTTAATAGAAAAGTTCACATCTTTGTATAATCATCTTTTATTTCATAAACTTTAAAAAGAAATATCTGTAACATCACGATTCTTTAAATTGTGCACTGCTTTGATTACTCACAGAAGGGAGAAAATGCACGACTCACTACTCCATATTATCATCATTATATGCATAATGCAAAAATTAACATTAATTAAACATGAATCGATACGGGGCATCACAGCCTCCCCCCCCCCTTTAAAAAAAGTTTCATTCTCGAAACTTATACTGAACGTACCTTTCAAATAAATACGGGCAGTGCTACTTAATTTCAGCTTCAGTCTCCCAAGTAGCCTCAGAGGCTCCATGATGGTTCCATATGACTTTGACCAGAGGTATAGCTTTGTTGCACAATTGTTTGATCCTTTAGTCTACTAACCTCATAGGTTGTTCTTCATACTGTCAGCCTCAACTTCCAAGGGTTGACAGACTATTGCATGTGTTGGATCATGTACATACTTGCGAAGTTGCGAAATATGAAATACATCATGTACATATTGTAGCTTATGTGGCAAGGTTAGGCGATAGGCAACTGGGTTGATTTTCTCGATAATGTCATATGGTCCAACAAAACACGGACTTAACTTCCCTTTAACATTAAATCATCGTACTTCTTTAACAGGAGAACCTTGAGGAACACATTATCCCCTTCTTCGAACTCTAAAGGCGTCCGCCTTCGATCTGCATATGTTTTCTACCTGTCTTGTGCTGCTCTCATATTTTGCTGGATAACCATGATCTTAACCACCATTTCTTGAATCATTTTCGGTCCCAAAATCAGGGTATCTTCCAAATCACTCCAACAAAGGGGTGTTCTATATCTTCTACCATATAATGCTTCAAACGGGGCCATTTCAATAGTAGCCTGGTAGCTATTATTATAGGAAAACTCCGCTAGGGGTAAGCAATCCTCCCATTTCCTTGGAAGTCCAAGACATAGGCTCATAATATGTCTTCAATAATTTGATTTACTCTTTCTGTCTGTTAGTCCATCTCGGGATGGTAGAAGTTACTAAACTGTAACTTTATGTCAAAGGCTTTCTGCAAAGCCTTCCAAAAGTGAGCTTAGAACCTTGGGTCCCTGTTTGAGATAGTATCCTAGGGAACACCATGCAACCGCACCACTTCTTTGACATAAATTTGTGCCAACCTATCCACGTTCCAAGATTCATGTATTGCTACGAAATGCACGGATTTGGTGACTCTGTCTATTATCACCCAAATGGCGTTCTTCTTAGATACGGTCAAAGGTGGTCCCATTACAAAATCCATCGAAATAGAGTCCTACTTCCACGTGGGGATCTCCAACGGTCTTAATTCACCAACATGTCGATGGTGCTCAAACTTGACTTTTTGACAAGTGAGACATTTATTCACATACAGAGCGATGTTCCTTTTCATGTTCTTCCACCAGAAGGTTTGTTTCAAATCTTTATACATTTTTGTTCCTCTCGGGTGGATGGAATACATTGTACCATGCGCTTCAGCCATTATCCTTTCTTTCAATTTCTTCTCTTGAGGCACACATATCCAATTCTGAAATCTAATAAATCCTTGCTTATCTTCCATAAATTTTGATGCTTTGCCTTTGCTTATATTCACCCTGATTCTCTCCATTTCCTCATCTCCTACTTGTGCCTATTTAATTTCGTCCAAAAGAGTGGGTTGAACCACTAAACTACCAAGATATGACCCAGTTTCTGCTGGTAATACAAACTCAATGCCCATACATTCTAATTCTCTCAAAATCTTTGGTCAAACTATTGTCATAATATTAACACTATGATGTGTTTTGCGACTTAATGCATTGGCAACCACGTTAGCCTTTCCCGGATGGTGTTGTATCTGAAGATTAGAATCTTTGAGGAGTTCTAACCATCTACGTTGCCTCATATTCAATTCCTTTTGAGTGAAGATGTATTTGAGACTCTTATGGTTAGTAAAAATCTTGCAAGAACTACCATATAGGTAGTGTCTCCAAATTTTAAGCGCAAAAACCATTGCGGCTAATTCCAAACTATGTGTGGGATAGTTTTGCTCGTGCGACTTCAGTTGCCTAGAAGCATAAGCTATGATTTTTCCTTTCTGCATGACGACGCGTCCAATGCCTTGCCTAGAAGCATCACTATAAATGGTGAATTCTCGTCCTTCTGCTGGTAATGCTAAAATTGTTGCTGTGGTGAGCTTATGTTTGAGGTTCTGAAAGGCAGCTTCACAGCTGTCACCCCACTCAAATTTAGTTGTCTTTCTAAGTAGGTTGGGGAGAGGCAAGGAGGTTCTTGAAAAGTCTTGCACAAATCACCTATAGTATCCAGCCATCCCTAAGAAACTCCGAACCTTCCTAACACTGGTAGGCCTCGGCCCTTGCGGGTCAACTCTAATCCCTTCCTTAAAAATCACATACCCCAAAAAAGTTACTTCCTCCACCCAAAATTCACATTTTGATAATTTAGCATAAAGTTTCTGTCCCGTTAGGGTTTGTAAAACAATCCTCAAATGCTCAGTATCCTCCTGTTCGATTTTAGAATAAATTAGGATATCATCAATGAAAATGACCATGAACTTATCCAGATACGGTCTAAACACTTGATTCATCAAATCCATAAAAGCTATAGGAGCATTAGTTAACCCAAATGGCATTACTGTGAATTCATAGTGACCATAACGAATTCTAAATGTCGTCTTAGGGATATCCTTGGGTTTGATTCTCAATTGGTGATACCCGGACCTGAGATAAACCGTTAAAAAGAATTTCATTCCTTGTAGCTGATCAAATAAATCATCAATCCTATAGTAATCTTGTTCAACTCTCTGTAATCTATGCACAACCTTAAAGTTCCATCTCTTTTCTTTACAAACAAAACTAGCGCTCCCCAATGGGATACGCTTGGTGTTATATAACCCTTTTGTAACAACTCTTCTAATTGCACTTTTAGTTCTTTCAACTCCATTGGGCCCATCCTATACGAAGGTTTCGAGATATGGCATGCTCCCGATTCCAATTCTATCTCAAAATCAATTTCTCTTTTGGGTGTTAACCCTGGGATTTCTTTTGGAAATAAATCCGAAGATTCTTTAACCACCAGAATATTCTCAGTTTTTAACTCTTTTTCCTTATCTTTTGTAACACAACACAAGTGTGCCCTACATCCCGATCTAACTAGTTTTCTTGCTACCATCAAGGATATTAAAGGACATTCCTTGCTACTGTTATTCCCCAAAAATACATCTTTCCTCCCCTTTTTCCTTTCAGGGACACTCTTTGTTTTTGGCAATCAATTTTTTCTCCGTGCCTCGACAACCAATCCATCCCTTAAATCACATCAAATTTTGATATGGCTAACTGTACCAAATCGTCCTCAAACTCCTCTTGATTTAAAATAATTTGGCATTTCTTGTACACAACACCACATCTTATGGTTGTTCCCATGCGTAAGTTTACATACAGTTCTATGGGACATTTATGCGATTCCATCCCTATTTCAGTTGCAACTTTTAATGAAATAAATGAATAGGTAGCTCCCAAATCAAATAAAGCAACAAGAGGTATCGAATTGAAAGTAAGCATACCAATCACAACTGCTCCTGACTCCTCAACCTGCTTCCTGATGATTACATAAGCTCTGGCCACCTATCAACTAGTTGCAGGGACTAATATCTTGCCTTGTTTGTTAGATGGGGTAGAACCCTTGCTTGATTGGGCAGTTGACAATTAAATGGTTCGGATCTCCGCACCAAAAACAATGGTTCGTCCCCACCCTGCATTCTGATGTATGTGGTTTGTACAACCGCACTTAGTACAATGTTTTTCTGTAGGAGCTAAGCCTTGGAGTCTTAGTCTAGTGTTGGTCAGCTTCTTACTAGGTACACCCTCAGCTGGCACACCTTTTTCATTCCACCTTTTTTTAAGGTTGGCTTGATGAGCCATTCTTAATTCAGTTTTTACTCGCTCAATCTCAGCAGCACACTAATACAATTCTTGGCTAGTCTGGATAGGTTGCCCTGGTAACTGGTTCTCGATATAAGGCACCAAACCTTCTTCAAATCTCAGCATTCTCATTTTATCAGTAGCTACATCATTCGAGGCAAACCTTGAAAGTTCAGCCAAGCAGCTTGCATATTCCACTACTGACATATTATCTTGGCGTCGAGTTAAAAAAACTCCCTTTGTTTTTTACTTTTGTAAGTGTATTGGATAAAACTTCATTCGCAATGCTTCGTTGAACTTTCCCCAACTGGCCTTAGGGCTTCAAAAGGTGGACTTAACGGTAAGGTGGTCGGTCGGCTGTCTAGAGGGCGTTGGGCTAGGCTGTCTCACACTCCCTTTTCTCTCTTTTTTTTTTGTGGTTTGTTTGTTTTGTGTGTGTTTCTTTCTTTGAGAAGATGAGAAGGTGACTTGCTATTTTGTGCCTTCTCTTGCCTTAAATAGCAAAACCATAGCTAACTTCCTCTTTTTCTTTTTCCTTTGTTTTGTTGTTTTTTGTTGATAAGCACTTAGTCTTGTCGTCATTAATCCAAGCTTATCTAAAAAAAATATCTAAAATGTGTGCAAACATGGGCCACCCACTTGGCCGGCATCGATTCGTTGCTGAGTTTCTTTTTACTTTTCTTAATCGCAAAGACATTATTATACTTCGGTAAATTCCCAATTTTGTCTAGTGCAACGCATGTTAATAGAAAATTTCACACCTTTATATAATCGTCTGTTATTTCATAAACTTTAAAAAGAAATATCTATAACATCATGATTCTTTAAATTGTGTTGTGCTCTGATTAGTCGTAGAAGGGAGAAAATGTGCAGCTTACTGCTTTGTATTATCAGAGTTATATGCATAATGCAAAAATTAAATTAATTAAACAAGAACAGATACTGGGGTTTTACAAGGATTAATTTTGGAAATGAGTATGGGTAAGAGTACGGCTAAACCCATCACAAACCCACCCCATTGTCATCCCTAAATGTGACCAAAAAAAAATTCGGGGGGGGGGGGGGGGGGGGGGTTGGGTGAAGGAGAGCATAGTAAATGAAGAGAGATAAAATGGGAGGGCAAGAGTCACATGAGGCTACTAAAGGGTTGGGTCTTTTTTTTTTTGTTTTTTATAATTTATGAAATGTATTGGGTTGGGCTTGATTGTGAGATAAAGTTCATTCAGGTCCATTTGCCTGTGCCAAGCTATTCCTTAGTCCAAATGACACAAAACACAAAAAGTGGATATATAAAAAAACGAATTAATTATGAGTCTTTATAATAGATTGTGCTAAAAAAATTTAATACTATATTTTGTAATTTAATTAATATTTCTTTGAAAAAATAATTGAAACAACGTTATTCATAAAATAAACTATAATGAAATTTATTTAAAAATCTAATTAACATATTACTAACAAATTCCCAATTTAAATTCTGTTGTGTCGACCTCGCTCGCCATACGTTTCATCTCGTACTTCAATTTTGCCACTTGTAATTCATTGGATTGCATAAAGTGCACATAAAATAATTATACAAGGACCTTTTTCTACTATACACAACGAGCTAATATTTTGTTCTTTTAAACTCTTACTGAAAATTTCATTTGGCTCGATGCAGAATTATTAGAGACTTCAATATACTCCAGAACATACGTGCCATAATCCTTTCTACAACATAAACATGAATTTTACGATCTCAAACAATCTAGTATGTCTTATTCGTAATTAACATTTCCAATTACTACTTACATATTTGTTGACTTGTGTGTTATTGGGATTTGAAAATTAAATATGGACACATCTTTAAATAACCACCACAATCGATGATGCCTTCGAAAAACTTTGATGCTCGCTAACTATACTAGAATGACATCAGTATTAAACAATGTTTAGAAAGTGAATACCATTAACAATTAATATTCAATATAAATAAATGCTAAAATTGTTTAATTACCAGATCATATGCTAATGTAACTGTTGTATGTAATAGGCCCAAGGAATCCAAATAATATCATCGTTTCTCTAGTACCATTAGGTAAGGTGATTTTCGCTTAATGGGAGTTATGGCAATCACCATAATTCCCTTACTATTAATCGTACATGTGGCATGATTTTATTTTCACCATTGATTTATCTAATCATATTTGAAAATATAATTACATTTTTTAAAATCCATAAAATATTAATGAACTGATTTAAAAATATTTTTCTTATGAGTTGTTTGGTTTTCAAATTTATTCAATGAGAATCAAGAACTAAAAAATTGTAAAAAATAAGAATTCAAGCCACCATAGATTCCGACCATAAATTCTGGCCAGTTTGACCAATCTCTGACGATCATCACTTTCCATGCATTCTCACATCCCTGAATTTCCATAAACCATGACAATTCCTTAACGCACCCCCCACTACCACCATGGATTCCAGCCACCATAACAAATTTTGGCGAGTTCATGCACCCCCACCATGGTTTCCGGCCACCATGCACCCGACCTTTTAGTTTCGCCCCTTCCTCACTTTAGCTTAATCCGGCCAACCCCTTTCAATTTCTGGGTACTAGTTTTTCGGCCGACCCCCTCCCCAGGTTTTGCCCAGAAATCACTGTAGTTGGGCTTGAGCTTGGCGGCGGGTGAGTGGGGAAGCCACGGAGTGTAGGGGTTTTGTTTCCATGTGTGCATATTATATTAGAAAGAATGGTATTTGTACTAAAGAAGGATAGTAGTAAGATGATTGAAGTAGTCTATACAAACTCAATTGTCCTAAATTTGAATCTTAGTGGGATGAGTTTTTCAAAAAAAATTTAATTTGGATTTCCTAAATCCTAGTATCCTACTCCTCCATGTGTCCTAATTCTTCACAAATTGTAATGTATAAATACCCCTTCCCTCAATTTTTATTTTTTTTTTGTTATTCTCTATTCTATGTCCTATGAATTGACCTAGGTCTATATACAATCATCATAGTGAAATAAAGGCAATGGAGGTAAGATCAACTTATCATCTTCTTTTTGTTCTTTTTAATAATGCTCAATGTTTAAGTTATTAAATTTGATACTTTTGTAGCAAGTGTAGTAATTTTTTGAATGCCTTTAATGTGTTTGGTTTGTACATGGTTATTATATTTTTTTTTTAAACATTAGTCAAATTTGGTATTTCGAATCTTATAAAAACATTTAAAATAAAAGTAGCATTAGCCAAGTTTTTTTTGTTGCATGTAATATAATTGATTCTAGTTGTGATTTGATAAGTTGTGTTATTAATTTATTTTTTTTTTGGTGGCTGGCTTGTAGAATTCAAACGAGAAGGTTGTATGTGAAGTGTCTAACAATGGATACAATTGCGCCGTAAATTTTGAAAAACTACATGAAAAAATTGAATGAAAAACTTATTGCAATCTGTACATGCATTGGTTAGTCATCATTCGATGAAAAAAGAGGAAATATTGGAAGAAAAAAAATTGTGAATAATGAAGGTAAACACGGGATTGAATCAAATATGGATCATGATATTCCATTGTCACTCCTCCTCCTCGCCAAGAGTTTTTAGGCGACACATTTGACAAAACGTCCTCGAAACAACCCTTCCACTCCCCATTCATGAAATTCTCTAGCAAAGAATTTGTTTACCCATTTGAGAGAACGAGTGAAACAAGGACAGATGGTAGCAGAGAAAATAATGAAGTAAATCCCATTATTGGAATAGAAATTCTGGCAGCCTTAGAGAATTTATGCTTTAGTAAGTCATACTTTGGTAATGGGCTAGTTACAATACGAGATTGCCTTATTACTATAAATGGCGTAAAAATACATTCTCACTCACACAAAGTGCCAAAGAAATCACGTAAAAGGAGAAAGGGGGCAGATGTGAGTTGTTTATTGAGAATGGTGTCATACAATCAGCAGTGAAGAAGGTTTCCATGGAAAAAGATCATGCAACGGAGAAAGAAGACACGATAATGCTCCAAAAACCATCTTAGTCTGCTTCTAGACAGAGTAATATTTTGGACGATTCAGAGGAGATTAACTATACTTCAAACAAGGAGACAAACTTGTATTGGGAGAAGGAGGATACTAAGGTACATTGATAATCTTTCACCTAGTTTTACTTAGCTGGGGAAAGTTAAAAATTGATTGTTTTCATTTATTATTATTTTATTTGGATTATTATTGTTGTAATTATTATTATTATTATTATTATTATTATTATTATTATTATTATTAT
>JACYFF010031958.1:23051752-23105025 GCA_017589665.1 Selenicereus undatus | reverse complement strand
ATTATTATTATTATTATTATTATTATTATTATTATTATTTGTGGTGTTTCTGTAATCATTATTGTTATTGTTGTTGTTGTCGCAGCTTATATCCTTGAACGATGACATCTTAGATGAAGAAGACATTAGTGTCGCACATGGTTATGCTAATTTGTACAAGCCATTGTTGTCTTGCCTATCTGACGAACAAGCAAGAATATGTGACAATATTTATAATTGGGAAAAAGGAAGTGAAATTGCTTATAGAAATGCCAAATTCGATGGATTCTTGTACATGAGGGACTTGATACCTTTTTATCCAGACAACTGGCCAACAGATTGGGTATGTATATATGTATGTACTTAATTTTCAGTAATATGTGATTGAAATTATGAAAATATAATACTTTGTTTGGTTTAATAGTGCATCGATACATTTTTGTTCGATCTACAATTAAAAGCACGTAAAGAAGAAAGCAACAGAAGATTGTATTTACCTAACATGTTTCAGGTAAGAAATCTTTCATTTCCAATTTTTGGTTACTAATCTTTTGATTTTATAATAGCCGAAATGTAATTGAAAAAAATGAAACTTTATATTTTACAGAGAGCCGTGACATGCATAAATGATACAAATAACAAACCTGTTGTTTAACTATATATTCTAGAAATACTAGTCATATTGAACATGTATCTCTCTCCCTCTCTATGTGTATATATGTATATACAAATCGTAATACTAAATAAATAAATTTTTGACAAAAGATACAAATTAATTTGTGAATGTAGGTTTAAATCCCATTGTTGGATGATAAAAGAAGACATTGGATAGTAGTTGTGCTTAAGATGAAAGATAAAAGATGGTATTTTTTGGATTCATTGCATTCATCAAAAGCTAATATCGAATTTGCTCACCATGTGGTGCATAACAAAATTTGGCCATGATTATAATTACGTATACTAATTTTTGGTCGTGAGTCCCAATCCAATGGTATCATTGTCAATGCAGTTATTGAATGCATCAATGGGTTATCAAAATCATCCTCAATTGAGTAGATTTTTTTTAGGGATGTATCCACATTTGGAGTAGAAGTTCCCATTACTCAAAAGCAAGAAAATCATGAGTAATTTTGCTTTTCAAAATGTTTACTATTGTCTATTATATGAAGGCTCATAATTGTTATATGATAACATTCATGTTTATGTTTTAGGGATGACTGTGGCATATTTGTTCTCAAATATGCCACAACACCTAATAATGTAACATGGAGTGAAATAGCTTTTTCGATATGACAAATAGTATATACATGTGTTTTTCCTCCTTTATATAACAAATTGATATGGTTTAATATGCACGTTTTTTTACATCTTGTACAGACAAATGACATGCGAGTAGAGTGATTGAAGTATGTGGTCAATCTTGTTACAAGCGAATTCAATGAGGTGGAGTATTTTAGAAAAGCAATTGCATCAATTTAATGTATTCACAGAAGTTATGTGCTTTGTAATTTTAGGTTCAAATTTACACATAGTGTACATTTTGAAAAGCACATTATATCAAAAACACAACATACTTAACATCGTATACTAAAAAAAAAAACAGAGTTTAAGTTTAAGACCCAAAACTATCATACCCAATAGAAGAAACTTGCAAGTACAATCACAATGTGAAGTCCAAACCATCAAACTTTGTCGTACAATGATTCATCAATCTGCTTTTGGGAACCAATCTACAATGCGACGATTTTGCTCTGACTTTTCCACTTCTTTACTATACTCAACCTACATATTAATTGTAACCAAAATTAATTAATACTTTACTTTGAAAGTTAAAAAATATACGATATAAATATTGATCATTACCTGTGGTAGCTCCCCCTTAGTGTAAGCATAAGGTTGCAACCTCATAAGCACATCGTGCGCTGATCTTGAGTTGGTGCAATCATTCTTTAGAGGGTCAACTGGAGAACATTCAAGGCTCAGGGTGCATGGTTTAGTGCCAACATAAACAAGACATGTGCATTGTGTATGACCCGTATTATGGCACTTACTACAAGTTCTTTGTCTTTTCCCCTTTGGCGCCTCTTTTGCAGCAATAATTTTTGGATCCTTAATTCGATAGAGCTGACGCTTGTTCCCTTCATGTCCTGCTTTGATGACATATTCTTCTTGTTGAATAAGGGCATTGTCATTGAGCGTTATATGTTCCATAGCACCAACAGTCCACCATCGAAAAATGCACCCACTTGGAATATGCTTCGTGTTTGCATATTTCATAACTGCAAATATGTGGCGGCAGGGAAGTCTAGCTAACTCTAAATTCATGCAAGAACAATACATCATTTCATGAGCATTATGCCTAATCACTCTATACCACGTATTTTCATATTCAACATCTTGCAACCAATAGTAAATAGGTTCCTTAGGTCCACCACTCTTTTGCTTCTCTCCTTTCACTACATACATTGACTCAAAAGTCATTTCCTTGCATAACAATTCATAGCAATTCCTCATGTATATCTTTGTTGCATATGCCTTGATACTATGAAGTACTCCCTCAATCACTGGATATTTGTGCACTGTCATGTAATCATTATGTCCATCTTGAACTCTTAGCTCTTTCATCAATTGATCATACAACTGAACGAGCCTGTACAACTTCATACTTGGGTCAATTGATGTCTTGATTGTTCTATGCATTGATTCACATCTTTGTGTGATTCTCATGCCTAAATTAAACAATAAAATGTATAAGACGCTAATATCAATGAATATTTTTTAAAAAATAAATAACCTAAGCTTCCATCCCTGCAAAAAAATAACCACATAAATATGCTTATGCCCATTTTTCCTCATCATTGTATAAATCTATAGCCCACTTTTTATCTTTGACCCCATAATGAGAAACCAATTCTTCCCAACCTTTTTGAAAATCATTTGGAGTGTGATACTTATTCAAGCACTTAATGAAACCAGAGCCGAACTTGTCACCCCCATTTCCTATAACATTACGCATTATATGCCACAAGCACAATCTGTGACATGCTTGGGGGAATACTACTTTAATTGCATTCTCCATTGCATTGTCTCCATCTGTCAAAAGCGTTTCTGGCTTTTGCCCATCTCCTGCTTCAACTAACTGTTCCAGAACCCAAATAAAAGAGGATTCCTTCTCGTTAACTACCAATGCACATCCAAATGGCACTGTTTTTCGATTATGGTTGACTCCAGCAAGAACAACAAGGGGCTTATTATAAGCGTTACACTTATAAGTAGTACCAAACACAAGGACATGTCCAAATGTTTTACTCTATGCGTGATTATCCATCACACCAAAACAAGTTTTCGAAGCTTCCTTCTTCATCCTTAGTATATCTTAGAAACAATGAGGGATTAGCACTTCAAATTACTCTCATCTTTGCTCAAATCCATAATATTCTGCATAACATCAATTGAAGGCTACAATTTACAAATTGATAAACAATAGTTGAAACTAAACATAAACACTTCAAATAGAATTAGGGTTTGTTCCTTGTTGTGAAGTGTGGTTGTCACTGGGTCAAGAGGGGGTAGCAAGAGGGCACACAACGAGTTGACGGTGAGTAAAAAGTGAGGAGAAGATGACATCACCATGGTGGTGGATGGGAGGCACATAAAGTCCTTTTGGAGTGGTGGTAGAGGTGAGCGAAATTGTTTGGTAGATGTAGCAAAATTGTGGCGTTGGTGGCAGTGACATTGTAGAGGTTATAAAGGGTGAAAAAATAAAAAAACTATGGGTTGAAATAAAACCAAAAAAGTCTTAGTCCCAAGCGTTGAACTTGCGACTTCACGAATGCTAGCTACCATGCATGACCATCAAACTAAGTTTATTTGATTACTCTAATATCTTCACAATAAATATATATACAAATAAAAAATCTTGAAAAATCGCCAGCTGAAACTACCACTAAGCTTGCTTTCATTCAGCACTGCTACACGTACGACCCTCACCGTCACCGACACCAGCCGACTAGTCCGCCATGACATTGTCGTCTCCTAGCCGACCGATCAAGACCCTTTTCCTTGCCGGAAAACAATGCACCTCACTAGCCCACCCACTAAGAATATGGAAATCTTGCCGGAAAATACGAAGCTCGTTGGAAAAAATTGATTCATTGAAAGCACTATTGCCGGAAATGTTTGTAAGCTGGTAAGCTGGGGTAGAAAATTAAACCCAAACACTAACTAAAAAAATCAGTTTTTTTTTATCATTTATTACAATTTTATGAATTTAAGAAAAGAGGTTTTTCATAAAATCAAAGACTGTAAAATTGGAAAGTTAAGATTGAATCATGCCACTTGTATGGTTTATATTGCGGGAGTTATCGTAATTACCATTAAACGGAAATCACTATACCCGCTTTCTTCTCTAGTATGTTAACCACAATCAATATCCAATGCTCTCTCTCTCTTTCTCCATCCAATAAGGGAATGTAAATCTTTGCACAAATGAATTAGTAACGTGATATCATCAAGGGAAAAAAACATATTTATGGATTATATATGTTTTCATTTACGTACCTGCTCAATCTGATTAGTGTCAAAAGGGATATATGGCTCAAGAGCATTAAAATAACGAATGCATCAATACCTATTGAATACAAATATTGTGTTAGTTGATAAAAATAAAGTAAAATATTGTATTGCAAATGTTCAAATAATCCATTTTTTGAAGCACATTCATAAAATGATAATTTTAAGCATGTTTGTATCCAATTTGATAGCCACTTGTTCGAGACAAAACATTCTCATAAGCCGCCGCATCCTTGTCGTTCTAGTTGAATAACTTGTTACAAATTCTTGCTTCTTCTGGAGTAAAAAAATGCAAGTAGTTTTTGTATAAATCAGTTACGCCATGTGAGGCAACATCATCTAATTTATGAACTATCTTAGATGTCATCCACATTTATAATAGGCAAAGAAAAAAGGAAAAAAATATAGCTAAAACCAAACTAAAAAAAGAAAACATTCACAATAGCAAAATACTATACCTGATCTACTATAGCCTTTTTGTTGACTTCATTATTACTGATAGTACTTTGTGAGACACTCACATCATTTAAACCAGTAAATTTTGAAACCTACACAAAATGAGAAATAAATATTATAACAACATTTATTTTGAAATTTTTATTATATGATCTCAATTGTAGGGAAAAATATATTGACAGTTAATGACTTACCATTGTATGTTCACTCCCTAATGATAAGCATCTCTGCTTATTCAAAATTAAATTAATAGTATCTGAACCTCTCCAACTATTGCTCTATCGAGATGCACATTGCGATAGATCTTGGAATTTTGCTACATTTTCCCCGAAGCACGACACTCCCTCGTTGTCAACTTATCAGTAGTTGACTTTGCATGCATCTCGTGCACAGACGACCTCAAATTTATATCCTTTTTTATGAGTATATTGTTTTTGTATCTTTTCATTAGACTATTTCTGCATTTTTGTTTGCGAGTCTTTTTTTTTCCCCATCATTTAAAGGACCGTCTCTGATCGTGACTAATCTAGTGCTAAAGTAAGTTTTACTAAAGCGCATGTCCTTGAAGGCCTTGGAAATCTCAAATTCAATTATCAATGATTTTTCATTGTGTTTGATATTAAGATCTAGTTTTCTCTTAGCATTTTTAGTATTGGGTCGACCAATGTTTTGACTAGAAACATGCACAAATGGCAAATTTCATGGTTATTTTAATATTTTTTTAGATATATCACTGGTTTTTGTGGTATTAGGAGTGACAAATGGAATATCGAATTTGTCTTTCAAGTTATCATCCTTTTTACTATGTTGATTAAAACAATCACTACACGTTGAATGCATAGTAAACACCATGTTTTAAAAGTATCAAGTTCATTACATATTTTCTCAAAATTTTTAGTGCAATTACATGGACGATTTGAACTTTCACTTGAAATCTTCTCATTAATCAAAAAGAAAAAAAATTAATAAAATTAACAAAGACTTATATTACACCATACTAGTATAGATTTGTGTGATGCACAGACTGTCTTTTAAATTGAATTTTAATTTAAAAACTATAGTGTATTCATTTTATAAAATTATTGGTCTCATAAATATTTTATGAATATTAAGATAAAACATTGTCTTATTTACTTGATCATATAATTAGTAAAATCGCTTTTTCAATCAATGGAAACTTTAATTAGTGAATCAAATCATTCTCGCCTATGTCCAAAAGTCTCAAATGTCACGAAGCTCAGTTGTAAAGTGGGTTATATTGAGGAAAATTAACCCATTAAAAGTAGGTCTTGATTCATGAAATAATTAGCATATAGTGTGACACAATTATGATCGCTTATCACTCACATATAAAATAGTTTCGCTAAGTTATAAGCGAAAAAATATCCCTTCCTTTAATTGAAACCACCTTTAAGAATAATTAGATATCTAAATCTCTATCAAACAAACAAAGTCATTTCCTTCTTTTAACTCCTATGTTTATGCATTATACATCGACCTTTATGGATTATAAATTTTACATCACTAACATCTTATACTCTGTATGATAACTCATAAAAAAAATATGAATACAAAAATATAACGGACATTAAAGACCCTTACCTAGTTATAAACATAGAAAATTATACATAAATTCTTGTATGAGGTTGGAGCTCCACTGCACTATACAAAACAACCCATTTGTTTCTTCTAATTAGTTGCTTTGCTTCCCTCCTCTTGTTAATTAGCATCCCCTTTGTAATATCTTTAAAGAATGATAGTGTTGTAAGACCTTCAAATCTGATCTAAAAACAACAGTAAATTTCATGGTTGTTCATTTCTCATGTTGCATAATTACATTACATTCCTCGAACCGAGTTCCAAAAACATGTAAAAATCATCAAAGAAAATAATAACAATTAATCAAAGTAATCATCTCAATCATGCAATGACATTTTGAATTAAGCAAACAAACTACCAACACATTACTGCATCCTCTTGGAAGTTACAATGTATGTGATAACATGCATGGTCATTAGAGAAAATCCTTTAATTTTTGCAAAGAGTCAAGGAACAATAGCAATATCAATTACAAACCACTTATCAAGGGAAAGCTTGATATCTAAATATAAACTCAATATAAAAACAAAAGGCATGAACCAAAATCACAAACCACTTATTGCGAAACAAAATCTAAAAAAATTTAAAAAAATACATCCAAATTAAAAAATGAAATCACCCACCTCTTCTCAGTCAAATTCCACTCTCCCAAAATCCTAAGTTAAGTACTTTGAAATTACCTAATGTCTTTAATTACTATCCAATAAGGACCTAAAGTTAGCATTAAAGTACATATAGAACCTATGGTAGAAAAAGGAGGCATAGTAGGACTTAAAGAAGGATTATTGTTTTATAAAGACATATAAAAGAAAACAATAACAAAATAAGAGTTATAATATGCAGTAAAGGTAGTAAGAATTAATTCTTTTCCACTAATTTTCATTTATGGATTAAATAATTAACAAATTTAAAGTTCTTCTTAAATGGTGGAATTTAGGCTCCCTGAATTACTTTAATTAAACAACCACTTCAAATACTTTGTTCGATTATGCTCTTATTGGTACAAAACTATCATATTCCATTGCTATTCTCTATTTAAGAATTAAATTTTGACAATATTGTCATACCCCAACGTCCATTTTTTTGTCTCACTGAAAATACAAACTTTTTACAGGAGGGTCATGATGAACTTTGTTCATAACACATTTATTTTTATGTTGTGTGTGAAATGATTTTTTTTAAATATAGCGATATCAAGTGTAATAAAGGGTAGCCTGGTGCACAAGCATCCCGCGCTCACACAGCGATATCAAATGTAATATCTCTTGAAAATTTATAGGCAATAGTAAGAATCATAGTATAAAATCTATTCTCTTTCATCAAATAATGAACAATATGTGCCTTCAAAATTTATTATTTTAGTTTTTTCACAGTAATATTTTGAAAGAGATATCAATTTATGCTAAGGTGAAGGCATCATTTTCCAAAAATAGAATCTATTCTTTTATTTGTCTTCTTTTCCTCTTCCCAATTGATTGAAATATTCAGCCAAGTCCTTCAAGGACACTTATTTTGTACTTGAGGTTCCTATTAGATAGTAATGCTATGTTTCCACAAGTATTAACTCGCAAATTCCCTAATTCAGTGTTTATCATGTTAAACATACTCTACAATTAGTTCATCCAAAAAGAAAAGACAAAATGGAGCTTAAAACTCGGAATGAATCTATCAATAGCCCACTTAGGGTTGAAATACCCTCTAACTAAATTTAATTTTTCTAACCTTCTAAATCAATACACCGTATTAGCATCCCTCCTCTCAAAATCTCTGACTTAATCAACCACCCTCCTCCAAAATTCCATTATCATGACTAACCTCTTTGTCACTCTTACATCTTAAAAAATAAAAAGAAGGTTAAAAAATTGAAAACCTTGATAACATACAACAAGAAAAGAATTGCTAATAGTGATAAAAATTCAGCGGGCACAAAACTGAAATTAATAAATGAATTGCAAGCAATCACACCACCACACAATGTTGGTAGATTCAATTCCAGGAACTGAAAGCAAAAGAAAAAGAAGGAGATTTTCATATGTTCTTTTAGTCTTTGCACACCTTCATTGCTTCATTAGTATTGCTTGTGTTTTTCTGTTTTTCTTGCATGGACGTATCACACAAATCCCCACATAAATTAGCCAAAAGATTTTGAAAAATTCATCTAGTAAATAATTAAAGGGTGACTATCAAAGAAAATTATGAAAGAAGGAATACTAGAGAAGCGATTTCCAAAATAAATGGAAGAAATCAATTTCCTGGAGAGATAGAGAGAGCGAGAGAGAGAGAGAGAGAGAGAGAGAGAGAGAGAGAGAGAGAGGGCACGCAGTTTGATGAAAGAAAGAGACATGTGCAGAATCAACAACCGAAAGTATCTAAAATCACGACATTCACATATCACGTATAACGACAATATGGGGAGTAGGTAGTTAACTCTCCTAAATTTTTGTTTCTAAAAATAAATAAAATAAAGCAGTATTTTGTTTGGAGATAGACATTAATTACAAACTATTTTTCTAGAACTTTAAAATAAAGAGTTAATATTTAGAAGTTGATAATATTTGTGACTAAGATTACACCAAGTTCCGCAAATCACTCTCGTGTTAGTATTTTAGGATTTTCAAATATTTTTATTAGTATAGTATAGATAGATAGAGAGATTAGATACAAAATCGAAGGCGTAAATTTAATAGATGACTAATTTTTATGGCTGAGATTACATTAAATCCTGCAAATCACTCCCATTGTAACTAGCATTTTAGGTTTTTCTAAAGATTATCACTTTTTTAATAGTTTAGATTTTTTTTAGGTAATAGAATTATCTTGTATCCTTTATTAAATATAATCAAAATTATGAGTGATTTTTTTAAAAAGATAAAAATTATAAATGAGTATTTTACTTAGATAAGGTGGTTTTTAAAACTAAAATCTACAGTTTAGATTTAATGAATAAATATAATTGCCTAAATTTTATAGTTGAGATTACATCAAATCCTACAAATCACTCTCGTTGTAGCCAGCATTTTAGGAATTTTCCAAAGCTTATCCTTTTTTAACAACTTTGATTTTTTTTTTAGATAATAGAATTATCATGTATCCTTTATCAAATATAATCAAAAATTATGAGTGACTTCTTAAAAAACTAAAAATTATAAATGGATATTTTACTTAGATAAGGTGGTTTTTTTAAACTAAAATCTACGATTTAGATTTAATTAATGAATATAATTGCCTAATATTTATGGTTGAGATTACATCAAATCCTACAAATCACTCTCGTTGTAGCTAGTGTTTTAGGGGTTTTCCAAAGTTTATCACTTTTTTTAACAACTTTGATTTTTTTTAGACAATAGAATTATCATGTATCCTTTATCAAATATAATCGAAATTATGAGTGACTTTTTAAAAAAATAAAAATTATAAATGGGTATTTTACTTAGATAAGGTGATTTTTTAAACTAAAATATATGGTTTATATTGAATGAATAAATATAATTGCCTATTTTTTTTCCGGATAATTGAATTATTATCTATCTTTTATCATGTATATCCTAAATCATAAAAAAAATTTAAAATAAAATAAAGAGATATTTTAACTTTAAAATCGGTGGCTCAGATTTTATGCATAAATAATTCTTATGGTTAATGTTACACCAAATCCAGCAAATCATTCTCTTTGCACCATTATAGGGTTTTGGAAAGATTGGTATTATAATATTATAGATACAAGGAATGAGAATACTACTAAGTTCGCAATTCTTACCAATTTAAACGTCAAAGTTCTAGTTTTTGATGCTTTAAAAGATCAATTCCAAAAGAAAATTTGGAAAATAATTACCTATTAATTTGTCATTCATGATCAAAGAAATTATAAAAAAAAAAACCATATACATATATCAACAATAATCATGCCCAAGGGACTCAATTAATAAAAATTTAAAAATAATCACAATTAGGAATAGAATTTTTTAACTCAGGAAAACCTTGAGCATGGATTCTTCATTAGAGAGGTTTTTTTTTCATTAAAGAGTTTTGGTGAGCATAAAAGTGATGCATTAGGGTTTATAAAAGGAGTTCAATAACAAATAAAGTTGTCATTAGAAATTAATTAAGAAACAAAAGTCAAATAAATGAATAAGACATTGTCTTACAATTGGATTGCAAATTTGCTTTACTATGTGGGAAATTTTGTTTCCGAAAACAAAACAGAATAAAATAAAATAATTGAATTTCCACTAAACTAAATGTCCCATTAATGTTTTTTTTTAATAGAAAAGGGGGGTGCTATATTAGATTGCCATCAATGTAAGAGTACATGTCCTCTGAGGCCCAGGACGCTATGTCCTCGGGAACAGCGAATTCCCATAATTTGCCCTCAAAACAGAAGGGTTGTCTGTGAGAAATATTATGGGCTACCTTATTACCCCCTCTCTTAACGAAAGACCAACTGACAAAATCAAAATTAGCGGAACAAGAAAGAATGTCCTTAATAAAAAAGCTAACAGCATCGTCATGGACTAGACGAGACTTGAGTGCAATAATCAGTGGAAGGCAGTCCCCTTCAACAATGAGGTTGCGGGTCCCAAAAGCATAAGCACTCCGGAGTGCAAACAAGCAAGAACGTGCTTCTTCAATAAAAGGCCCAGCCGAATTGGTACCGTGCTTGGCACCTGCAAAGAGAACATCCCCATCATGGTTACGCAGGACAAACCCCCAGCCCCAAGAACCGTTGCAGAGCGAAGAACCATCGAAGTTCAGCTTGAGGAGGCTAGCCAAGGGGGGGCTCCATGAAGAAGAATAACTAGGCGGGTGAGGAGTTGCTTCCTGCAACTGAGCCAGGTGGAAGGAGTTCACATAGTCAAGTGCTCGATTCCCCAACTTGGACAGGTTTCGGTCAGGGGTACCAAAAATGAAGCGGTTCCGCACGTTCCAGCATTCCCATAAGATGGAGATGAAATTACCAAAATCATCCTCATCAAGAACGTGACGAGCATGGTCGAGACAGTCTGTGAGAGATCGAAAAGGCTCAGCCCAGAGTGAGGAGTCAAAGTCGCAGCCCTGCCAGACCTGTGTAGCAAGGGGGCGGCTGAGGACAACATGGGTATCGGATTCTTCAGGGTGCCCACATATGCTACACTGCATGGAGAAAGATGGTAAGCGTCGTGCAAGGGCCATGGCTGAGGGGAGGACTCCGCTTGCAGCCCGCCATCCAAAAAGTTTGATACGAGGGGGGATTCTACAGCGCCAGATTGCCCGCCATAGGGAGTTATCTCTCGTCGAGGATGACCCAGCATGAGTGAGAGCCACAGAATAAAGCATATGGTATGCGGAGCGGACGGTGAAGTGCCCTTGAGAATGGTAGTGCCAAACTAACTTGTCTTTCGGCCACGAGTCGCAGAGAGGAATACTAAGAATGAGGTCGACATCGCATAGGAGGAAAATCTGACGAACCATGTCTTCACGCCAGGAGGCTGAGTCACGGTCAATGAGGTCGCCAACCTTTAGATGGGCCCATAGGTCAGACTTAGGGGTGATGGGTCTGAAAGAAAGTGGGCGAGGGAGCCAGCAATCGTTCCAGATGTTCAGTCGCTGTCCGTTGCCTACAAGCCATCAAGAACCACGAAGTACCACTTGTTTGGCTCCCATCAGGCGTCGCCACGTAAAGCTTGGACGAGGACCCAAGGTTGCAGCGAAGAGATTACCGTCTGGATAGTACTTAGCGCGTAGAAGCCGTGCAACTAGTGATCCATCATTTTTAAAAAGTCGCCAAACCTGTTTGGCCAGGAGGGCATCGTTAAAGAGGTCCATGTTGCGAAAGCCAAGGCCTCCATCATCTTTGGCAGCACAAAGGCGAGAGGAGTTAATCCAATGAATTTTTCGCTCTTTGTGCTTGTGACCCCACCAAAAGCGAATAATCGAGGACTGAATAGCGTGGCATAATTCATTAGATAGGTTGAAAATGCTCATAACATAGGTAGGGATGGCCTGAGCAACAGCTTTTATCAGCATTTCCCGACCTGCCCATGAAATCAATCTATCCATAAATCCCACTAGACGCTTCTTGATGCGATCAACGAGAAACAAGAATGGCTTTTTCCTGGAACGACCAACAAAGGTGAGGGCACCCAAGTATTTATCGTGGGACAAGACTTCTCTGATATCCAAACAGAGAGTAATCTGATTCCTTCGTTCAACTGAGACACCTTTGCTGAAGACCACATTGGTTTTTGCAAAATTGACGGTTTTCCCCGAGGCCTGTTCGTACTTTTGGAGGATGTCTTTAAGAGCAGTTGCCTGGTCCTGGCGCGCAGCACAAAAAATCATAGTATCGTCTGCAAACAGGAGGTGAGAGATGACAGGAGCATTATGACAAATTGAGTAACCATGGAGCGAAGCGCGTTATGCCGCCCTATTTAGGAGACCCGATAGACCTTCAGAGCAAAACAAGAAAAGGTAAGTGGAGATGGGATCCCCTTGCCGGATACCACGACTGGGGATGACATGGCCATGGGGAGTTCCGTTGATAAGGAAGGAGAAGGAGGCAGACTTGACACAGGTCATAACGAGGTCGACCCATTGTTGACGGAACCCCAATTTAAGCATAATGTTGGCAAGGAAAGACCACTCAACTCGGTCGAAAGATTTCAACATATCCAGCTGAACAGCCATGGCCCCATTCTTGCTAGTATTGCCACGCATTGCATGCAAGATTTCGTAGGCTATCAAAATGTTATCAGAAATTAGGCGTCCCTGGACAAAGGCTCCTTGCGTGTCAGAGATGATGTTTGGAAGTAGAGGTTTGAGACGATTGGCTATGACCTTGGTAACCAACTTGTAAGCTACATTACAGAGGCTGATAGGTCTGAATTCTGATATTGATTCCGGCTTTGCTTTTTTAGGGATAAGTGCCACGAAGGTTCGATTGAGCTCGGGGGGAATCGGGTGGCCATGCAGAATGGCAAGGACAGCAGCAGAGACATCATTCCCAATGGTGTCCCAAAATTTCTGGTAAAAAAAGGGGTTCATACCGTCGAGGCCGGGCGCCTTGTGAGGGTGCATCTGAGCCAGGGCTTGGTCAACCTCAAAACGGGTGTAGGGCTTGCAAAGCGCCTCATTTGCCTCTTCTGAAACTTTGAGAGGAATGCAATCCATGACCTCTTCAAGACCACTCGGGTGGGACGTGCTAAAGGGCTCCTCAAAGTAGCTCGTGACAATACTGGCAATGTCCTTGTCCCTTGTACACCAGTCGTCGCTTACATTTTTCAGGCCGGAGATCGTGTTTTTTGCTCTTCGCATGTTAGCTCGGGAATGAAACCACTTAGTATTGGAGTCCCCATATCTTAGATAATTCGATCGAGCTCTTTGCCACCAGAGGATTTCCTCTTTGGCACGCCAGTCACGGATAAGGCTTAGAGTTTGGCGGCGGCTAATAACATCACGTTGGGACTTGAGGCTGTGCTCAAGTTCTCGAATGCGTTAAGTGACATTCCCGAAGGTAGACATGTTCCAGTGTTGAAGTTCGGCATAGCAACTGCGGAGTCGATCGAGCAGGTTATCCACAACATTTGTATGTGAAATCGATGACCAGGCCCGTGCTACCACGTCTTTACATGTAGGTTCAGTAAACCACATATTCTCAAACATGAATCTCCTCTTCCGGGCACTCTTTGCATCCTGGTGAGGGCAACATTTAAGGAGGATAGGGAGGTGGTCCGAGATGTCCGAACCCAGGTGAGAGACTGTAGCGCTTGGGTAGAGCAGGGACCAATCAGTATCAGCACAGAAGCGGTCAAGCCTTTCCTCAACGACGACCCCATTCTCTTGATAGTTGCACCAAGTGTAGTCATATCCAGAGAAGTCGAGATCATAAAGGCCATTGTCAAGAAAAGATGAACGGAAGCTATCAATGTGGGCTTGTGCCTTCGGGGGACCACCCTTTTTCTCACTGTGGTAAAAGATTTCATTGAGGTCGCCCCCAATCAGCCAAGGGAGCGACGAGTGGGGCTTCAAGTCCAAGATAAGGTGGCCAATCTTCCATTTTTGTTGGGTCTCAGACCAACCATAAATGCCAGTAAATCGCTAGGGGGAAGCTACACCTTCGGGGGTTATCGAAGCATCAATGTGGTGGAGAGAGCAAAAGAGTAAGTCGACAGTCACAGATTTATCCCAAAGGAGAGCCAGCCCTCCAGCCCGTCCTCTTGCATCCACAAAGAGGCCAAAAAAGTCACCAAGTTTATGTAACATCTTGTTCATTTCGGTTGTACTCCGTTTGGTCTCCGATAGGAAGACCACCTTAGGCGCGACTTTTCGCAATAGTCCGCAGAGGTCAGCAACTGTATGGGCCGCTCCTAGGCCCCGACAATTGAGGCATAGGACATTCATGGGGCTAGGTGGGGTTGCTATGCAACCTCCGCCGCGAGATCAGTGGTACCGGTAGGTGAAGATTCTTTAACAAGTTTAGAGCTACGGAGTGTACCCTTGCCCAAACGGGCATCTTCCTGCTTTCTCTTGAACATCTCAGAGGTCGGTTGCATGATCTCATTTGAGTCAATGGCCATATGCGATGGGGCATCGTCAGTCAGTGGAGGGGGCTGCCGTGGACTGTCCAGAAAAGCTGGGTTGTCAAAGAGCAGTTTAGCACGGGTACGGGGCGTGTACGCCTTGTTCTTGAAGGCCATGTATAGTTTTCGCTCTTCCATTAATTCGATCTCAGCATTACGACGCCGTGATTTAAGAGGAGAGGCACGCAGCCACACCCCATATTGGAGGTTGGCCTCGTCCTCCAAATCAGTCACCACATCATAGTTAACAAGGACATGGCCTAGTTTACTACACCCGTAACAGAACTCCGAGAGCTTAACATACTTGAATTTAATCCACAATTGTTTGGATGCAACTTTAATATATACCCCACGTCTCAGCGGCTTTGTGATATCAATGTCGACCCAAAAACAAAGGGCTTTATCAACCCCAAACATGGTAGACTCGTCGCAACTAACAAAGGTGTCGATGCTGGATGCTAAAACATGAGCAAAGGAGATGGTGTGTTTCTTACCCGGGACATCATAAGCTTTTACCCAGAAACGCACAGTGCTAACTCTACTTCGGAAGGTACTTCAAGGCCTATCATCTACTTCAGAAGTAAGATGTTACCATCGAAAGCCCAGGGCCCCTCATTCAAGACGAAGTCTCTGTCAATGGCGGAGAAGAACTGGAAAGCAAAGAGGTTGGAATCGAGGTCTCTGATCATAAGACCTTTACTCGGCTTCCATACGCTTCTAAAGACAGACTTCATGGCCCTAGGGTTGAAACCTACAGTGGTGTGCAGACGTCCAAGTAGACATAAGGAGATCAACTCGTCTGTCGTACAATCATCTTCAGTATCGTCAACAATCACCTGTTCCTCTTTAGCCGTCAATGTCAGTTTCTGCCACGCCTCTTCCAAGCCAGTTGCCATGGTTTAGGGACTGTAACTTAGGGAGCAAGGAATGTGCACTCCAAGAGCCCTAATTTGGTAGCCGCTGAACCAGGGGAGAAAAGCGTTTGGAGACAAAGGGGGTAGGGAGAATAGCCGACGTAAGCCGCACACCGGTGGGGAACAACCGGACGACCGCCGCCTCACCGAGGGGAGGCAAGGAACTCACACAAAACTACTGTTTCAGCCTCAATAATCCAACCCGGGCCAAGAATTCTGCAGTCTGCACGCACAATACCTGCATGCGTTTTTGGTCCCGTGAAGGACAACTGTAATACATTTAATTAAAAAAAAAGACAGTCCGATATATAAGTATTCCGCGTTTATACAGGGTTTGGAGAACGGCTACACTCCAAGGGATAAATTGTAGGCAATCTAACCTGACCTTGTTACTAGCTAATTCCACAGCTCGAACCCATGACCTTTTGGTCACATAAAGACAACCTTAACGTTGCTCGAAGGCTCTCCTTCCACTATAATACATTTAATGATCGTAGCAAATGTAAAAGTTTCTCTCTCAATCAAAATTAAACAAAAAGAATGAGGGCAATTCCACCCCTTCAAAGTAGACTTGGCAAAACTGACCTATGATTCGAGATTCGAAATCTGAACCGAACGATTTGGATCTATATCCGACCTGACATTCGAAATATACTCACTTGAAAGTGGATCCAAAATTCAAATTGACCCGACGCGAATCATACCCGACCCTAAATTTTCTATAAAGTTGCTTCTTTTGGCATGACGAGTGTATTTAGCCAAAAATTCATTACTCCAAAATCAACCCGAACCGAACTATACCTCACCCAAATCGAAGCGACCCAAAATATTACTTAACGCGAAAATGACTCGACCTGTATCCGAATCGAATGCTAAGTCCACTATAAAGCCTAAAAGCACCTAGCCGCCGCACCCATCAACTGGATTATAATCGCCGTCTTATCGCCAGAACAATGGCCGATTGGGGGCCGCTGGAGATGAGGGAGGGGACGCCTGAATATGGCCATCAGCCACCACAAATAGGAGAGAGAGGTGAAGGAGGACGTCGCCGATGTACAATCATGCGCACTGCTGGCAGAGCTTCTCGCACGTAACAATTTCGAATCTTTATTGTTACGTCTAAACCTTGAACAACCCAGTGGAAGAGAGAGATTGGGGCGAAGGCGGAAGGGGAATTGCTGAAGGAGCAAAACAAGGAGTGCAGAAATCGAGTCGCCAACCATGGGTCCATGGCTGTCGCCGGAAATCGAGTCGTCGGCTATTATTATCGCTCGAAATCGAGCTGGTGCCTGCTAGCCATATTTTTCTCCGATGACAGGACATGATGAAGATGGTAGCATTAGGGGAGCAGCATACAACATCTTCATATGTTTTTTCTTTTTTTTTAATTTAAATTTTTGTTTCTAATTTAATGAAATTGGGCATTAATCAAACAATGCTATATAAAAATTATTATTTTTTCTATATTTAGATATAATTTGTGATTTTTATAACTATTTTTACAAAAATAAAATCAAAGATTAAGATCAATCAAGACAAATAAATGCTTTAGATTTTTTCAATTGTAGTTGTTGTCATATAGTGACAATCCTGGTAACTTCTTACATGCTTTTAGAATTATAGGCTCTTATTGTCAACGTGTATATATTTTTTGCATGTGTATTTATCATATATTAATTTTTTAATATATATTTGGTGATGTGGTTGTTGAAAAGATATGTTCATAAGAGTATGATATACATATTGATGACTTGCTTTGCAAATTCACTATTTTGACATTATCATCATAAAAAGATCTTTTTCTTATTAACAAGCTCAAAAGAGTCCAAAGAAAACGATACAATAAATTTGATACATCATACATACAATATAAGCATCGAACCTCCTTGAACAAGATAAATTGTCCGTAAAGAACCAAAACCACGTAAACCATAAATAAAACAAGCGCTCATACTTGAAAGTAGGGGTGTTCAAAAATATCTGTAATAATTACCGGAATCGAAAACCTGTTATCTGAATCGAAATATTTGAAAATTTCAGCTCATGACCTTCAAGTACCTGAACCAATATTTTTCTCGTGTTATTAGTTCGGGTATAGCTCCGGAGTTTTGAGGACTCAGGTACCCAAAAATTCGAAACTTTTAAAAAAAAATTCAAAACTTTTTAAAATTTTTTCTTCTTTAAAGACTTTGTAAGTCAAACATTCACAAACCCCAAGAAGACGAGTATTTTGACTTCATTATATTGTGTTATTTGGATGTCTGGGTCATTTAGAAGACTTTGTTGTATTCGAACAGTGGGTTGGATCTGAATATGATGTTAGTAAACTTATGCTTTATGGAGGTGTGGAGTCTTTAAAATGCAAATGATGGTTTGTGTCATTGGAATATTGTGTAATAATATCAAGTGCAATTTGGCACAATACAACAATGTTTTATAGCATAAATAATAATTATTATATTATGTGATACAAAAAAATTATTAGGCGAAATAGAAAAAAAAGTTACAAAAAGTGGGTCATTGGGTAACCGAAAACCCGAACCGAAATTTTCGAGTACCGAAATTTAGATATCCAAAAATTTCAATTTGAATACGCTTCATCATTTTGCCCACTTGAAATTTCGGATAGCTGAACTAAATCTCTTTTGATTTGAGTACCTGAACCATAAATGACGTACTTGAAAGTTAGCCCGAAGATGGCATACAGTCCAACTAAACCAGAAACAATGCTCAGATAAGGCATAGATGTCAATACAATGCTACAAAAAAAGAGAAAAAAATTAAATCAAGTAGTTCAAAAGATATATATAGAGTCAATCTCACATATCTTTAAAGACAATCGCTTGTGTAAACTACTTAACTCAATTGCAATAAAGTTGAACTCTTTACTATTTTATAAAGATCCTCATCCAGATAAATTGTGTGGTTAAAAGGAAGAATTTTGATTCCTGGACATTGAAATTCATGCTTCATGCCAAGGATTTTTTTCCAATCAGACTTAAGGCCCTGTTTTTTTCGTTGGAAAATTGCAGGTGTGAGATGTGTTGGAGTGAAAAAGGGGGG
Source organism: Selenicereus undatus (assembly GCA_017589665.1). NCBI lineage: Eukaryota > Viridiplantae > Streptophyta > Magnoliopsida > Caryophyllales > Cactaceae > Selenicereus > Selenicereus undatus. The sequence continues at coordinate 23,085,887 of JACYFF010031958.1, read as the reverse complement.
AAGGAGTAGGTAGAAATGGATAGGAGTGGTATTTTTCTTAAGTGTGGGAAAGGGTGTGGGAAGGAGTTGAATAAAGTAGGAGAGTTGATGTAAGTTACGTATTTTGTTTTTTTTTAATGTAATCTTTTATTTGTGATAGTAACTACCGATGATAAAAAAAATCTTTAGACTGAAAAAAATATTTTCCTGTGTTGACTCAGGTGCGAAATATTGTTTCGTGGTCGTTGTTACCCCAAAAAAATTGTAATTTTTGTTATTCGTAAAACTAATTATAGATGTATTTTTTCATATATTAACCAAATACGAACAATGAAAAAAATACACATATGTTCAGGCCTTATTCTTTTCATTAGTAAATCCAAATTTATCAACCTCAACTAACTTCAATCCACATCAACCCACTTCACAAACTTCAATAAAAAAAAAATATCAACTTCAACTAACTTTAACCCACTTCAGCTCACTTCAACCAACTTCAACACATTTTTCACTATTTTAACCAACTTCTACCCATCATACCAAAAAAAATTCAACCCACTTCAACAAATTTTAATCCAACTCAACATACTTCAACCAATTTCAACAAAAAAATACTCACTTCAACCTACTTTGACCCACTTTAATAAAAAAATATCAATTTCAACCTACTTCAATCGACTCATACCAATCTCAACCAACTTCATCCATTTACCAACCCATATTTTTCAACGAAAAGAACAGGCCCTCAGTACACGGAAAACAATTATTTACAATTTGTGTGAAAAACTTCCAATATTTTATTACTAATGCACACGGAAAAAAAATCTACTCAAAATACATGTACAATACATCTGCATTTCCTGTTATGAATTACAAATAACGCCAAAAAAATTTATACATTCTTTCATTATGCTGGAAAAAATATCTACAAATTTGACCCCAAATTATGATTAACGAAAAATAAATATGTTAACACTTACAGCAACAACAATCCGCGTTTTGGTTGCCTATAACAAGTATTTTGTAACCAACGCAAAAAAAAAATTCTCTTCCATATATAGAATCAAACCCAAAATATCTACCAGTCATAAAAAACTAACATTTGCAAAACAAAGCAAAAAAAAATTATTTCTTCAATATATATAACAAAAATTACGTCATCTACAATTTCCGTCATGACTAACAAATATTTTCATAATATCCGAAAAATAAATAAACATTTTCATAATTGTTATCAGACTATTCATACACATAATTACATAAATTATAAAAGTTTTCAAAATATAAAAAACAATAGTTATATGTACAAGTGGAAAGGAGTGGATGAAAGTAGGTGATAATGGAAAAGAGTGAGGAGTAGTATTTCTTTTTTAAAGTGTGAGAAGATGTGTGAAAGGGGAAAAGGAGTCGGTAGAGTAGGAAGGAGTGTTTTGAGTCCATTAAACCACGAAAAAAAACAGGGCCTTAGTATGAAAAGTTGAGAACAACAAAATAGACCCTTTTTGGATCAATAATTAGTGTGGCATAAAAAAGCATTCACCACATGATAGGCGTGCATGATAATGTCCACGATGCTGAGCTTAAAAGGGCAGAATTCATTACATAAGACAAAAGTTGGGATGTTGTTGAACTCTCAAAGCTTCTACCCTAATACATTATTGCAAATATGTTGTGTTCCTATCTGTTAGCTAATAGGGAAGATTCCTTATGCTCGGGATTCTCACGTTAAGATATGTAATGAAATCAACTACTTGGAAAGTCCATAATAAGCTAGATCCATCATCCCCTAAATGGGACGATAGTTGGCTTTTGGAAACTAGACCTATTGCCTAAATTAAAGTCATGTGACAGTTATGTCATAATGCACTGCCCTCACGAGGAACTCTTATTAAACAAGGGATGAATGTTGATGCCCTCTGTTCAAACTTCGAAGTGCCAATTGGATATTGAAAGCACAAATTATATTTGTATTGATTGCCCAATGGACGGCAAGGTTTTCGGATCTTGCTAGAGACCATCATTGGCTAAAGAGCAATACTTGTCAAGCCCTAGCGTGACAATCAAGGAAGAGTTTCACAAACTTCACTTGGCCAAAGAGAGTGGTATCGCTACAATTCTCCTATGCAGTACATAGAAGGCTCGAAATGGTGTCATTTTCAAGAATGAAATGTTCTCGCCTCCCTAGACCGCTATCAGAACAAAAAGATGTAGCTCTTCATTATCAACTGATATAGAATTCAAGGAAATCACCCAACATTAGGAAGAAAAAGGATTTCGATAAACTCTTATCAACAATTTTCCAGTAAGATAATATTGAGGGAGTAAGGAAGACAGAGAGATAGAGAGAGAATTCTCATCAAATTTTGGGATACCCCCACGTTTCTTGATCAGAGAATATATTTGGGAGTACACTGGGATTCCCCCCCCCCCCCTATTTTTCCGGTAACCACCTTCAAAACTAACTCCTAAATATATCAAAATTGACAATAACTAAAAATACTGAAAATTGACAATAACTGAAAATACTGAAAATAATGCTCAGAATAATGCAAAATGCTCCAGCTGTGTCAAAGCTGCCCCCTTTAACAGCCTTGTCCTCAAGACAAAACTTCATACTAGAAACTATGGATATTTAACTTCGAAGTCATCAGAAAACTCCCATGTGGCTTGCTCTTCAGTAAAATTTTCCCACTGTACCAAATATTGTACTGCAGCCTTGTTCTGTCTTTTCACTATTCTCCTTGCCAGGATCTTTTGAGGAATCAATCCGGCCTCCACAAAAAGGCTACGGAGCCTGTCTGGAATGTATGGTTGATTAGGAAGTTGCCCCCTAAAAACTTCAGCTGAGAGATGTGCATTGTGGGGTGAATGAGAGCTTCAGGAGGGAGGTCCAATTTGTAGGCGACTGGACCGACCTTATCAAGTATCCTGAACGGGCCAAAGTATTTAGGGTCAAGTTTAACAGTCTCTCTATGCTGCACACTGACCTGCCTATAGGCTGTAATCTCATCCAGACCCAATCCCCAATCTGAAAAGTTTTCTCTGTCCGTTGCTGATCAGCCTAGTTCTTCATTCTATTTTGTGCACTAAGCAAATTCTACTGCAACTGTTTAATCATCTCTTCCCATCTTTGCATACTTCTGTCCACCATAACATTGTCAGATTCTCTAGGAAGGTAAGGTAAGTGAGTGGGTGGATGCTGATTATAAAGCACTTCAAATGGAGTAAGGTGGGTGGCTGAATGGTAAGTGGTATTATGCCAGAATTCAGCTAAAGATAACCATTTGTACCAATCTTTTGGAGACCCTGAGCACATACATCTTAGATATTGTTCCGAACACCTATTGAGCACCTCAGTCTGCCCATCCGATTGAGGGTGATAAGCAGAAGAAATATGCAGTTCAACTCCCAAGGTAGAAAACAGGGATTGCCAAAAGGTGCTCAAAAATACTGTATCCCTGTCACTGACAATACTATATTGTCGACGTAAGCCTGAGCTACTGTCTCCACAGAATAAGGGTGAGATAGAGCTATGAAGTGTGCATACTTGCTAAGCCTGTCCACCACCACCCAGATCACCTCTTTTCCCATAGACTTAGGAAGCCCCTCTATAAAATCCATGGATATGTCCTCCCATACCGCTGTTGGAATAGGGAGAGGTTGCAATAACCCATAAGGTGCATTTGTATTGTACTTGCTAGCTTGACAAACCACACACTCCCCTATGAACTTCTGTACATCCCTATTCATTCCTTTCCAAAAGAATAATTGCTTAACTCGCTTAAGTGTGGCATCCCTGCCAGAGTGACCCCCGGATGGAGAAGCATGCATCCATTGCAAAATTTTGAGCTTTAAATCTGAACTGGCTCCAATCACTAATTTTCCCTTCCTCCTCAACTTACCATTCACTAAGTGGTGCTTAGGGTGATGGTTTGTATTTTGTTGCTTTTGTTAGATAACACCCTGCAGTATAGGGTCTTCCCTCCAAGATTGTTCAATCAAATCCATTAAATCAGAATGAACTGTAGTCACAGCCATCAATAACAACTCCGCCCCTTGCACTCTAGAAAGGGCATCTGCGACAATATTTTCTTGTCCACTCTTGTATTGGATTTCATATTCAAAGCCCATCAGCTTAGCCAACCAGACCTGTTGGAAAGGTGTTGAGATTTTCTGATCAAGAAGATATTTTAAGCTTTTTTATCGGTTTTGATTATGAAAGGTCTACCAAGCAAGTATTGCCCCCACTTCTGAATAGCAAAAACTATGGCCAATAATTCCTTCTCATATACTGATAAACCTTGCCACCTAGGCCCCAGTTTCTTGCTTATGAAAGCAATTGGATGACTATTCTGTTGTAAAACTGCACCAATACTTGCATTGGATGCATCTGGTTCAATCTCGAAGGGAAGATTGAAATTTGGAAGGGCAAGGACGGGAGTAGACGCCATAGCCTTCTTAAGAGTTGCAAAGGAATCATTGGCTTCTCCATTCCAACAAAAGTTGTCTGTCTTCAGTAAATCAGTTAGGGGTCGACAAATAGATGCATACCCCTGTATAAACCTTCTATAATAGCCTGTCAATCCAAGAAAATTTCTCAGCTCCTTTTGATCTCCCGGGGCAGGCCACTTGATTATAGCTTCAATTTTACTGGGGTCTGTCTCAACTCCCCGACCTGAAATGAAATGTCCGAAATACTCCACCCTGGCAAGCCAAAGTAACACTTACTCATCTTTGCAAACAACTGATGCTTCCTCATCCACTGAAAAACCAACTCTACATGTGTCACATGTTCCTCCATACTCCTACTGTAAATGAGTATATCATCAAAGAAAACTAGGACAAATCTTCTAAGAAAGTCTCTGAATACATGATTCATGAGGCTGTGAAAAGTTGCTAGGGCATTTGTTAGCCCAAAAGGCATGACTAGATATTCATAGTGTCCTGAGTGTGTTTTGAATGCTATCTTGTGAATGTCATCTGTTTGCATTCTCACTTGGTGGTACCCTGATCTTATGTCTATCTTGGGAGTACACTTTTGACCCAACCAACTCATCTAATAACTCCTCGATAATGGGAATTAGGAACTTATCCTTCACAGTTTACTTATTTAGCTCTTTGTAGTCCACACACAATCTCCATGAACCATCTTTCTTTCCCACCAACACCACAGGGGAAGCAAAGGGACTGAAACTGAGTTGAATGATACATCTGTCCTGCATTTCTTGAACCAACTGCTCAATAACATCCTTTTGCTTAAAGGGATACCTGTAAGGTCTTAGATTAATGGGAGAGGTTCCCACCTTCAATGGTATCCTATGATCAAAATGGCCTCTAGATGGTGGCAAAGAAGTTGGTTCCTGAAAAAGATCAGAGTAGAGTTGCAGTAAAGATTGCAGCTGAGTAGGTGTTTCCACTGATTCCTTGTCCTCACTAGTCATGCAAGTCTCAGTGACGCTAGGAGCCCACTGAAGCATAAATAACTAAGTTGCATGTTTTAGGGCCTTAGGAACACTCTCCTGAGACATTAGCTGCACCTTGCTTTTCTTAATACATCTCAAAATGAATTATCTGTCTCCTTGTCTGAATTCCATCTTGAGCTGTTTAAAATTCCATTTGATAGTTCCCAGTGTTGATAGCCACTGGACTCCCAATACCAAGTCACAGCTTCCTAACAACAACAACAACAACAACAACAAACTCCCAATGTGGGTCCCGCTTTCAAGTCACAGCTTCCTAAAGGAAGTAAATACACTTCGAACTGGAATTCTGTTCCATGCAGCCACCAATTGAAGTTTATAAAAATATAATGACACTGCAACTAGTTATCACCAGCTATGGTAATTGATTGAGCAACCACTGGCTCCAATATGCACCCTAAAGTTTTTGCTAATTTTTCATCCAAAAAATTATGAGTACTACCTGAATCAATAAGAATGTGTATAGTTTTCTTTCCCACATGACCATTATCCCCCATGGTTTGAAAACCAACACTTCCACACATAGCATGTATAGATATTTGTGGTACCACTTCTTCACTCACTGCCTCAATCACCTCTTCCTGAGTCTTTTCCTCTCCTTCCTCCTCATCCAACACTTCCACCAAGAACAATTGTTTCCCTTTACTGCCACACTTATGAATTCTTTCAAAAGGTTGGTCACAGTAGTAAGACAATCCCTTTGCTATCTTCTCAGCCCTCTTAGCAGCCAGTATATATCTTGCAGGTTTCTGCCAACCAATGGCAGGAACATCAGGTTTATGTGCAAGGTTAGAGGTGGATGGTAACTTGGTTTGTGGAGTTGGGGTAGGCAGGATAGGTTTAAGGTTATGGGAAGGTTTGGTACAGGTTGAATTTTGTGGAGTTGGGGGTGGTAAAGTGGGCCTAGACCAACTGGAATATGGTTTCGGTGATTTGTCAAGGGGGGTTTTCAAGGCTTGGATGGCTTCCTGTTGATGTCTGGCTATCTCAATAGCTTGACTGAGTGTAGTGGGGTTGAAAGCCCTGACTATGGGTTTTAATGCTGAGGGCAAACCTCCTATAAAACTTTCCAAGAAATAACTCTCTGGCCAAATTGATAGAGTTTTAATGTTGATCCCATTTGATAGAGTTTATTAAAGTCCTCCACTACCTTACTGCCCAAATTGTCCTTGAATCGTGCACAAACATCAATAATAAATTCCTCCCAAGTAACATTTCTTCTACCCATCACATAACTGCTAAACCAAGCTTCTGCAATTCCTTTTAAATGGAAAGAAGCTAAATCAACTTTCTGATCATCACTAATTTTGCAGAGAGTGAAATAGTGAGTGCACCTTTTGATCCATCCCTTTGGATCATTTCCATCAAAACTAGGGAACTCGATCTTGGGATTAAACTGGAAAGAGTTCCTTACCACATTATCGCATCGAGGCATTTCCGACCATTCTGGTTGTTGCATTTGAGCTAAAATCAGGGTCATGTGCTGTTGATGTTGAAGTGCCATCGCTTGCTGTTGCTCAGCCATTTGTTGTTGATAGTTGGTAATCTGAGTTTGCTGCTCCAAGAGCCTTTGATTCTGTAAATCGATCTGCCCTTGCATCCAATTTTTGTGTTCCTCCATCAAGGCCTTAAGAGCATCTTCCATAGCTATCTGATTTCTAGTTGGCGCCAGGTTGATTTTCTCACAGGCTCAGCTCACTGCTCTGATACCAATGATACAGAATTCAAGGAAATCACCCAAACTTAGGAAGAAAGAGGATTTCGATAAACTCTGATCAGCAATTTTCAAGTAAGAGAATATTGAGGGAGTAAGGAAGACAGAGAGAGAGAGAGAATTCTCATGAAATTCTGGGATACCCCCACGTTTCTTGATCAGAGAATATATTTGGGAGTACATTGGAATCCCCCCCCCCCTTATTTTCCCGGTAACCACCTTCAAAACTAACTCCTAAAAATATCAAAATTGACAATAACTGAAAATTAATAATAACTGAAAATACTAACAATAATGCTCAAAATTATGCAAAATGCTCCAACTGTATCATCAACTATCCCAGTCATCCAATTTTCATCCATCCAATACCATTTCCTCACACTATATCAAATATCCCACACCTTAGGAGTTCATCAAAATCAACTTAAATGGGTCCATGACTAATCAAGAAGGGACACCAAAGTTTGTTACCTGAGAGCAGACTCTTCTTGGCGGGAGCATCAAATTTGGGAGACATGTATATCATCATTACAGAGGCTACAACTATAAGAAATGGCATACAAAAGGCCGTTCAATCTAGGCATAAAAATTTCATTCTTGATGAAAACAAGATTCTTATACAATCGTTGCGGGATGAAATTATACTCACATCAATAATATTAAGAGTATGCTCTTTTCAACTTATCATAAGTAACTTATTGATGATCGGTGCAAATCAGTGTTGAAGAGTACTGATCATAACTGAAATTGTGACTTAAAAAATGACTTAAGTATTGATGAGTACTAATCATTACTAATAAATATTTATGATAAGTTGAAGAGAACATACCCTAAGCCTTTTTAGCAAGATGACGTCGTTGAAATTCATCATATATATCATTAAGAAATATGACAACTGATTGAATACCTAAGTTCTGATTTTGCATATCTTTGTACAGTAATAATATTTATTCCAATGTATTTTAGCTAATGACAATATTGACAGATCCTTTGAGAGTAAAGCTGCCTAATATTTTGATGTTGCACATTGTTTTTTCCAAAAAGAAGAAAAACAGAGATCCACTTGATCATGTACTCATGCAGTACCTCGACGTACAACTTGAGATCTTACTACCAATAAAAGATCCACATGATTCTGTACTTTCTGCTAGAACTTACGGCAGTAAAATTGTGCATGACATGGCAGCCTTGTAAGTTATGAGTTTAATGGAGTGAGACACAGAGCAACAAAGCACTACAGGTTTTATTGTGCGCCATTAATGGCATTTCAATGTGCGCCATTAAAGGCATAGGATCAACGCAATTACTAACAACAAGACTGCCCAATTGCCACATATACACTCAGTACTTTAAACATTACGCAACAGTTCCTACTACGGTATTCCCCAGCCTATCCTCAAAAGTCAATCCCATCAACCTTGTGACGCATGGCATAGGTAAGGCAAGAAAAGAAACAAAACCCTCAGATTTGTCCACAAACCACATATCACAGCCCACAACTCCATATACGGGCAGGATGTGGCTGGCAATCAAATGCATGTCGCCTTACCTCCACTCTGCCCCTAAATAGCAAAGCAACCGAGAAGCTGCTTTAATTTGACTTTAAATTCGAAGTACATGGACTACAGGTTCAGCACAAGAAAAAAGGGAGGGGGTGGGGGAGATGCTCTTGTGAGACACTGTGGATTGTCCATTATGATCATATCCAACTGTGAAAGAATTGGCAATGTTGTCTTCCCCTCTGACGGAGACAGCAGAATGAATTTAGTAATCCCACAAAAGACATTCAAACGGACATGTATACATAACTGTAACTAAGGCAAAGAAGGTAGAATATAAGCATATGATACATAAAACTGCAATATCACAGCCTATTGGGGGAAAGGAGTATATGTGCCATAAAAAAAATTTTATTCTTACAGAAGAAATCCCTCAGTAAATGTACTCAGGCATTTCGAGAGGAAAACGTGCCACTTGAACCTCAAAGGGATCGCCTTTTGGCTCCGCCAGTCTAGCCAGGAAAACAAAATAAAGCCAAAGAACTAGTCAACGCATGATATGTTCAACCCAAAAGCGAAAAAGAAAAACCAAAGAAGAAAAAGAACTAATGCAGAGAAACTTTCAGGGATTGATTTTGCCAAACCATAAGCTCAATCCACATGCAGTTGAGAAAAGTGGAAATAGGCAAACTAATGAAATGATATCGACTACTACAAATCTCAAACTAGAGTTTTTTTTTCCCCCTTTTTTCTCCAAGGGGTGTAAAAGGAAGCCCCAGAGGCTTTTACTGGAACCTTCGTAATTGCAACAAAAATTTCCCTGCGGAGATTTCTATGATAAATAACAAGTTAGAAGCAGTAACAGGAGCAAGGGGACTTGGCCAGGTGATAGCACCGAAGGGAGGAAAAACAATGTTCCAAAGTTGAAAAGTTGAATCCCAAACAATCAGAATTAAGACATACAGAACTAACACTTTTGGCTCCGAGACTCTTAGAGGGTAAAATTGTGTCACAAGCAGCAACTTACGTGGTTGGTGACGAGAACCTTGTTTATTGGGAAATCAGCTTATTGTTATCGCTTTGCCAATGAAGAGCCTATGACTGCCAAATATTGCCTCCCACACATACAACCCATCCCCTCCCCCCCCCCCCCAAAACCCACATTCCTCTTCTCTTCAACTGAAGATAAGAAGACCTTCAAATTGTCTCCCTAGGTTTCAAGCCATGGCATGCAGGAAATTATTGTCAAGAATAGTCCATATATCATACGAAGAGAAAACATGCCCATAGTTTTGTTCAATATTTGTTCCCGCCTGACTGGGAGTCTGGGACAGGTGCAAAAGAACAAGCACACCCACTAAGTCAAATGAAACTAATGCAAAATTCTATTTACATTTCACGTGAAATGCTGCCAAAGAGCTGGGTATTTCCATAGCAATATAGCATCAAGGCTGCATTTCATTTGAGACTACACTGTCTAAAATCGAAGTATAATTTTGCTTGTAAAAAATTGTCTGGTCAGCTAATATATTGTCCCTCGTTTAGCCCCTCTCCCCTCGGCCTGTGGCTTGCCCCACACCTTACCTTTCCAGACACTCTATGCCCAGTCTTTTAATGTTTTCAATTAAAAAAAATACGCTAACTGCTGCTCATACCTTCCAGGGACAAATGTGAAGGAACCTTCGATGGAACCAGGGGTGCTTTGCTGAGTAGTGCAGCTTTGATAAACAAATTCTTTCTCACCAGGCAACAGCAATGGGTACTGTAAGGAGGAGAAGAGAAATTTGTCAACTAATTATATTTGGGAAATATGACTTCAGTGAGGAACTTCTCTCCCCTTTTATATGAACCATTGAATGGAAATGCTAAGGGAAAGGAGAATAAACCAAGAACAATGGCTAAAATGATTGAGCATAAGCAAAATAATCCATACTATCACATTTGCGTACTGCACCAAACTTGCAAGCCATTTGCACCTTATCAATGCAAACAATTACACATGTCATGCCCAAAGAAAATTCAAAATATACAGCTTTTTATGAATTTACATAATAGATGTAACTTGGATTATTTCACACAATTCACCAATAATTTGGATTATTTTAAGCCAATTCTCCAAAAAACAATCATTTTCCAATGGAACAAACCTATGACACTGCTTGTGCCATTTTGGACCAAGATTGTGGGTGAAATACTAGAAGGATAGAGATCCAAGTGGACCAAGCCTGTGCCACAGCAGCACTGCCTAGGTAGATTTTTTCCTTCTTTTTTTTTTGGTGCGGGGGGGAGGGGGGGTTGTTAGGGAGAGGGGGGCCAAATAGAGTAGCCCTGGATTACAGAGAGGTTGTTTCCATTAGAGCATGGATTAAAAATCGTTGATGGCCAACTACTCCACATAAAAGAATGAGAAGATAGCTGAGTGAGGCCTTTTGTTTGCTTTATACACTATTGGACAAAGAATTTCCAGCATATCAACAGATTTACTGGAATCAGTAAGTGAGACAAAAGTAGTCAGTACTTGGTTGATAATAGACATTCCCGAGATGATGATAATTAATGGTGAGTTCGGCATCAATCAGCTAATGTGCTTTCAAATAACCCAGTCAAAATCATAATGAAGGTGGAACATATCATGTTTCAATTGAACCGCCTTAAGCAAGTTTCATCAACATATAAACTACATAAAATACATTAATTCAGAAAAGAAGCAGCAGCTTATGCCCTTATGTTAGACAGGAAGATTTATGGAGAAAGGTAATAAATATAAGAGCATAAGGACCAAAAGTCCTCCAAGGCCCCCTTTTTTTATTTTTTTTTGGGGGGGGGGGTGACAGGAAAGCGCAAAAACATTCTTCACATTGGCCATAGATTGTCCGTGTAAGTTCCAAAGCATCCAATCAGATAGACTATAATCTTCAAGTAATTGCATGACAACCCTCAATGATTCCCCCCCCCCCTCTTCTCCCTCACACACACAAAAAAAGGCAAAAGAAAGGGGCGGGGGCGGGGAAGAAGAGGCCAATTCAGTGGCACTGACTCATCCTCAAATGTCAGGGATCCTGAATATGCATGTCATGGCTTGCAAGATATGTTACATGGAGTCGGGTATTGGGTGTCTGACACGGGTACAGATCTAAGTGTCCGACTCGTCGAATCTCTAGCTTTAGGACACAGGGACACCGTCCAACATTTGGACACGGATATGAAGACTCATAATTTTACATATGGAAGTTGCAATTTTAAGTTAATCTTCTTAGAGTATTTCAATAGTTACAAGGTTGTCAACTTGCCAAACGATTGAACATTAAAGATCTATTAAAATAATAATGAACGAAGAAAGAAAAAGACATCTTCCTAAAAAAATTATCACACCCCTACGGCTTTAGAGTTTGGATAAGGGTCTGACACGTATCCCATGTCCTATCCGTGTCCGACATGAGTACGGTGGGGCAAACTGGAGAGTCCAGGTATAATAGCTTGTGAGACTAGTAGATATTTGCCATCACTAAAGAAATGAGCACAACAACTAGAACACCAATTCCCCTCTTAAAAGTTCCATTGTCTTAGTGAAGTCTGTTATCAAACCGCAAAGAGTGACACAACATACACATGAAACTTAAACGCTTGGTAAATATTCCCCACTGCAGAAAGGCATTGGGCACAAGGGAAGCAATACTATTGCATATATTAAATCCGAGAGATTATGTGCCGCAAGATAGTGCAAATATCAACCATGCTCTAAATCAGAGGTAAGACTGTCTCAAAATTGCCCCTTGAGGGAGCTTTATAACAACCCCACACCAACATCTTCATTCGCAGTAATAAAGCAAGGATACAGCATGACCAAAGCAGTCAACAAAGAATAAAGTTAGAAGTTTCAAATGCTCAAACAAGTGGAACAACTACACTATATGTATTTTTAAGCATTAAAATCAATAAAGCAGTCTATCATATAAGAATTCCATTCCTCATACATTCTGGTCCTGGATTGAGAATTCTGTCTTTGACCATTTTAAGATATTCTTAACTCTCAACAAATTATGACAACATTTCCTCACATTCTTCTAACACGAGTCTAGTCTTACTAGACCTGGCAAAAGTGACCCAAACCGAATGACCCCAACCAAACAACTCAAAATTGTACCCAAATGGGCACCCGAAATAAACGACAAAAAGTTGACCTAAACCGAACCGAACCCGACCCGAATATTTTCCACTGAAATTATTTTTCTTTGCAAGAACATCTTATTGGACCAAAAAATCAACCGACCCAAAATCGAAAACCGAGCTGAAAATGACCCAACCCGAAACGGAACTGAATCGTGTTGAACTGAACACGACCTCACCTAAAGCTAACCCGAGCCAAACCTAAACTAAATGACCTATTTGCCAAGTCTAGTCTTACAGCTCCATTGCTGCAATCTACCTCAAATATACCTCATCTTTGGCCATGGGTGTTTGATTTATGGTTTGGCAGCAATTCTAAAACAGACCTAGACATAGGCTCAAAGCAAATGCCTTCTTAATGTGCGAATAAACCTAATAACCAGTTTCAGACACAATGAATATCAACTGAATTCGCTGCGTGGCTGTATACAAGTGTATCTATGGCACTTTTTTCATTGAGAAAAATTGTTAACATTCCTGAACTTTTAGACGGCCATCTAACTTGTAGCAAAGGCATATCCATCCAATGTTGTTCAGTACACAAATATCACATTTAGATGCCCCTAATCACCTATTTCTTTCTTGTAAACAATATAATTTTAGGATTTTTACTTGTTTTAGTTACTTTTGTAGGTGACTAGTTGAATCAAGCAAGTCTCAGTGAACTTATGTAAAAGGCGTGAAAAGGCAAGAATGGAGCTTCGGTCATTCATCCAGGTACGTTTGCAAGCCCTCGGAACATTCAAGCCATAGCATGTTGTTGCCACTTTGATCGTCCTTGGTAGACTTTCCGTTGAGCTTCGAAGCTTCCAAGATGTACCTTCGGCTGTTGTTTCGGAAACTCATGTAAAAGGCATGAAATTGCAAGAATGGAGCTTCGGTCATTCATCCAAGTACTTTTGCAAGTCATCGGAACATTGAAGCCATGGCATGTTGTTGCCACTTTGATTGTAATTGGTGGACTTCCCGTTGAGCTTCGAAGCTTCCAAGATGTACCTTCGGCTATTGTTTCGGAAACACATGTCAAGAGACTCAGACAGCCACCATGCACTTTCAGCACACTAACGGATACCCACAAGAGGCCCTCGAAGCGTGCGCTGCTGCTGTGATTGAACGCAGGTAACCAAGAGCCAAGACACGGCCGTGTTTGATGGCACATAATGTGCCTTGGCTGCGCCGGTTTTGTCCTTTTTAGTAGTAGCTTGGCACTCGCCTCCATGCCTTATGGCGTGGCCACACCACCCATCGACTTTCACGTTTATCTTAAGCGCGATTTGCAATTGACTTGGGGAACCTTTTGCTTGGGTCGTTGGGGCTCGAATCTTAGGGTTAGGTTAGGCTCTCAAATCCCTTTAGAGGAGAATAAACTTGGGTAATTTAGGTTACATTAGATTGAAAATTGTTAATTTGGATGCTTGAAGTTTAAGAGTACGTTTTCCCCTTCTCTTTTTCTCTCTATTTATTTCACGCTTTGTGTTTGTTGGCTATTGCTGTTTTGATTGATTGTAATTAGTCAATTGTGGTTGCTTTAGTTGCAATTAGCCTCTTCGATGTTTAATTGATCTTGTTTAAGCCTTAATCACACATAATTTACACTAGTAATTTGGAATTTTCTCATGCTCGTCAAGAGTTCGATGAAATGCTTGAAAGAGCTCATCCATATTTTTCTAGGCGCTTGACTTATGCTGAAAAGTGAACTCAATTTGCTAGAATCGGTAAAAAGAATAGTTAGGATTTTAACATAAAAAATAGTCTGAAGCCTAACTACGTCCAAGGTTGCTACTATTGTAGTTTAATTGGGCTAGCCTATGAAAATAAGTCGCTAGAATAATTAAACTAGCCTTTGACCCGTCGACAAGGGCTTGCTTGGGTTCTAATAGTGCAACCAACCATTCCTAACAACTTTTAATCTCTGAAGGCTTGGACATATCATATTTAGACTAATCTAGATTAATTTGTTCATTAAGTGGTGAAATCACAACCTGAGACTCCTTTTATGGCTTTCTTAGTTTATTTTTCATTATTAGTCGCCTAACTTGAGAGTTTGAGACAGCCCTAGTACTTGAAACCACAACTCCCCGTGGATCCAACCCATATTTGTCAGTTACTAGCTGTCATTACACTGTGCCTTTGCGGGTTTGACTTGCCAACTGTAGAGATGGAACAATCACCAGCACTGGTAAACGGTCCATTCCACTGACAAGTAACTATTTTCGAGGGTACAGTATAGCTCCCGGGGAGTTTGTTGACATCATTATTGGAATCAAGGAAGTGGAATGTGAGGATCACATAAGACAATCTATCAACAAAACAGATAAACTTATGCACCAAATGCTGGATGATGAATACCCTTCTCTTCCGCCTTCCCATAGAAGTAATTAGTCAACGACTCAACTTACGTAATAATGAAAGGGCGAATTAATAAACTTCAAAATATTGGCCACCCTAAGTAAACTGTGATGCAGTTGAAGATGGAACCAAACCGTATTAATATTCATGGCAATTTGGTTTCATGCTAGAGCTAAAAACATTGTGCAAAAACTCTTGAGAAACAAGAAGTGATCTATTTCAGGTTAATTTTCAAAAGAAGAGGCACATGATGCCACAGGCTGCAATTTCACCATAGCCAAGTCATGTGGAACATTATGTTAATCAGGGTCACAAACCCCCGAGGCTAAGACATACCAGATAACCCATTAATTTCTATTATAAGCTTAGCTTCAAAGGAAAGGCATAAATCTGTGTATGGCAAGAAGCTACCTTTCCTATGACAGCTTCTCCATCAACATCATGCTTGATGGTTTCATTTTCACGAATGATCCAGTGCCTCCAATACAACTGGCAAGACTGAAATGTCATACCATGCACCGTGCACCCCTCCGGTAACAGGGACATGCGGATTGAATATGCAAATGAAAAACTTGAATTCTGGAAGTCACTCTGCTCTGGAACAAGCACGGCAGATGCACGTACCTGAAATCAATATTCCACCACCGACTCAAATGTGTATAGCAAAAGGTGCACAAGAAACCATAATAGCAGTACTTTTTTTCCATAAAATTAACCATTAACGCAATATCATCTCAGGCGAAAATGACAGCGTGCAAAAAATAATTACTGAACATGTTTACACCTTCATGGAAAACACTCAAGTCCCACCAGAATAACAGCACACAAATAAAATAAAAGTGCTTGCAATTCAAATAGCTGAGTTCTTAATCTCCTGACTTGCTGGGCTCCCGGTCCCATAAAGCATGTCAGAATCGCATTTCAAGATGTCTTAATCTCCCGACTTGCTGAGTTCTTAACCCTCATAGAATTGCATTCCAGACTTCTCAATACAAAGCTAACATCATACTCAAGTCAGAATGCTTACGTCTTAAACTAAGTTGACAGAGTATTCTTTCTTTCTTAAAGATAACCCCCAAGGTTTCTGTCCTGATGATTGCAATAAGATCTCAGGTTCCATACAAAACTTCATCAACCCCTACCCCCCCCCCCCCCAAAAAAATCACGCAATAAGAGGAACTTTTGACCAAACAAAGTGGAGAGAACATCTAGCAAGTATTAAGGCCAAGTAAAATGTCAAATTGGATATGTTATTGTGCTGGAAGTTAGGCAATAGGAGATGAAAACAACAACACTAGAAACAACAGGAGCACAAGACTTCAAAAGATTTTGATGCAGTTCAAAACAAAGCTAACTTCATATTCAAGCACAATGTGTTCGATATGTCAAGCTTAACAACTGAACTTTGATGTCATCGGAAACAAAATGACCATCAGGATACAAACATTGAAACCAGTGATTACCACACATTGGTCCAAGAACCTCTTACTCAACACCAATTCATTATAATCTACTGTTCCATCAAGCGAACTAGTTAAATGCCTATTCTTGGATAGATGAAACCAAATATACGTTATTGCAGGATGTAGTTCCTGTTGCGTAACAGATTATGGAATCCAGCTTGAGATAACATGATAGCTCTCATCCAACCTATGTTACTCAGACTTCTCATTTAATATCAAGTAAGCATTTCAGACACTTTGATATTCTCACACAAGTATAAACACTTGATACTTCATCTTAGACCAAACAGATGCAAGGCTTTTCGAAAATGAGCAAGTTTGACCATTGCAAAGGTAACCAGTGCTGTGTGCTCATAGCTAAGTCCAGCAACACAGTTTATAACATGGTTCTGAAAATCACACCCAGAATATCATCCATGAGATGTATGTTACAATGTCACATGTTACAATCTATCACAAAGGCACTAGGCTTAGAGGTGTTCGGATTTCACATACAGGAAAATCAATTCATATCTTGCCTGTCAAAATATTCAGGAGTCTCATCTATCATGAATAATTAGTGAATTGTTAAAATCCATATTGTCAAGTATAACGAACAGAACATTTTTTGAATAACTTGAATTTTATTAAATATTAAAATTATAATTTCCATGGATTTCTCAATTCAGCAGGACAACCACAACTCGTAGCTTTAAATTAATTGCATGCACCTCCAAGTCTCTGCGACCTAAGCTGCATGAAATGCAGATTTGGTCAATACAGAAGTAAATTTGACTTCCTTGCTCGACAATGAGACAATTTGCTCAAGCTCAATCCACGATCGCAACCCAACAAAAGTACAAATAACTTATCATTTTTAATGCACTACACAAAAGTACAAATAACTCTTTGGAACACAATGAATTAAGGCAAGTACAGAGTTTCCACTCCATAGCTCTCTATAACATGCATAGTTTCAACAATCAAAACCATCAGTTTATTGCACCCATTAAAAGACATATCAGATGCACGATTTTAAATATCAGAATAGTAGCTCACCTGGACGCCATTTGTGACCGCAGTGCTGCAGAGAGGTGGTTTCTCTGGAAACTGACAAATACTTTTCACATTTTCTTCCTCACGAACTGTAATCATTCCACTTTCCAAACGGCGGCCATGTTCTTCCAACCACAACAACAGTCCATCACACTGTTGATCACCACTGGACTTCAACAATGAAGTTGGTACACAGGGCATCATTTCTCCCTGTTTACTAAGATTTGCAGTCCCAACATAAAGTTGCATGTTGGAACAGTTGAGGAAAAAAACCTTTCCCATATGAGAGGCAGCTATAGTTACACACTTGGAAGTGCTAGAGAAATCCAAGTCAAGGGCAACCTGCCTTGTCACCCTGACAACCTGCCCCAGGGTCAACATATGTACATTTACCAAATGACCATATACACAGCACCCTCCAATAAGGCCCAATATTTCATCTGAAAACTCCTGACCATTGTGCATACGATAAATTAACCTTGTAGGAAGAGGCAACTTCACCTTCAATCTTTTCTCTGCCTCATTTAACTCCTCTTCAGTTGCACCCCTATGCAATGTTGCCAAAACCTCAGGAAAACTGCTTCCCAAGCAACTTTTAAGTTTGTCCCAACACATCTTCACCCGTTTCACAAGGGCCCAAGGATACAAGCTGAAGGTTTCCCTCCATAGCTGATAAGCAGCCTAAAGCAAAAAGAAGTGACCAGGTCAAGATCAGCAAGCAGTGAAGCATGCAACTTGGCTACATCATAAAGCAGAAGAAATGGGTTATATGTCTTAAAGCACATGAAAAGAGAAAGACATCGTTAAGCAGCCAGAAGCAATAATTCTACCAAAGGAACTCCTAACATCAAAATGGTTCCCAACTCATCTTAAAATTCATACACATACACAATTCAACACATAAATGATAGCTTGATAAAGATCGATTACAAGATACTGAAAGCATTATATTTTTTATTGTGTTCACCTAGACGTTTATTTATACAAAAAAGGGGATTATGTGGCATACCTTCTACACCATTATATACTCCAAAACATCACAATTTTGAATTTTCTTTCCTAAGGGTCCCAACCATATGCTACTTAAAGAATACGACCAATTATTCAAACCCAAGTCACTTTGACAACACAAGTCACTGCATCCACTCCACTATCCAACAAAATCCTTCCCATCCATTTCCGCATAACATTATCCTTCCCAACAAACATATTAAAGCTGCCCTTTATTTCACCCTATCAAGTTCACAAAGAAAAATCCTCCGTCACAACTCTCATGATCCCCCAACCATATCAGACCATTAAAAAAAAGGTCCAATACCCACAATTCTATCATAAAAAAACGCTCAAAATGCCAGGGTTTCAATCAGCAATCAAAGAATTTGATAAAACCTCTGACAATCTCAGTTACTCAAAATCACAGAGCAGAACCACCTTTTAAGACCCACCAAAATCCCAAATAAATAGAGCCACCAAGCAAAACCCACCAACAAAAACCCCGCGATTTCAAAAGGGCATTTACAAAATTCCAAAAATTTCAAGTAATATTGAACCCCAAAATGGGAAATTGTGAAGATACCTTGAAGGAGGGAGCAGGGTTGCCCAAAGGGTCAACAGGGGAGGAGAGAGAAAGGTCACTGGCGCAGTGAAGAGACCAGAAGCAATCTTCGGAAGCCCAAGACTTTAACATCTTGTTAACACAGGCGATTCTAGCAGTGTTATTTGGGTCTAATTTTGATATGATTATGTGAATCGCAAATTCCCCTAATACTTCATCTAATCCCTGCATCTCTCTCTCTCTCTCTCTCTCTCTCTCTCTCTCTCTCTCTGGGCTTCAGAGGTAAATGTATAAATCCAGAAGTGGATAGGCAGTGCGACTTGCTGCTCCAAGGCTACTGTGTCTGTGTTTGTGGCTGTGTTTTAGCTGCACTGATCTGGGTTTTCGGAAGAACAAGATACTTGGGTACTTGTGTTCTTTTCCACGTTTGGATGACTTCCGCCCCAATAACTCTTTCAAACAACTTTTTTCATTAGCATTTTAAATAACAATTATTTATAAAAATTATAATATTATCTAAAAATTTAATAAAACTATATGTATATTATTAATAAATTATATTTCTAATGTCTTACCCTATTTAAATTTTAGACAATTTTTACCTCTAATTTTTTCTACTCGACCTCCTCACATTCATCTCCACCTTCCCTATTGTCATTAATAAACTCTATTCTTAATTTTCTTTTAGATTAATGAAGATTAAATTATTTGAAATCCGTACATATTTCAATTCATGACAAAAATATAGACGCAAGTTCATATTAATTGCAATTCATAAAAAATAAGCATCTCTAAAAATAACAAAGGTTATAAGATGTAGGCATTATATAAGTAAACATTAAAAACAAAAAAAATAAGTAATGAGCAAAAATTATTTAAATTAATAAAAAATAAAGTTCCAAGGATGAAGCTAATTTGTACATATGACATATATTAATTTTTTTTTTTAAAAAAATAAGATGATCAATAGATAAAAACTTATTTAATTGAAAAGTATTTTAGAGAAAGGGCGTCAATGGAATTTTGACAAACATATTTTCTAAAAACAGCTAATTTTACCAAACACTTTTTTTTGAAACAGTTCATTCAAATAGCTAATATAAACAGTTAATCTAAACAGCTAGCAGCTGATTACCAAACAGGGTCAATATCACAGGCATATTTGTTAGATTTATGATAAATATTTACTAATATTATTATTAAAATATATTAAAATATGTTGAAAGTTGAATGGTACTGAATGAGTTTATATAATTAGAGGCTATTTGTAATTAAGTATAGAGATATATTAATATAGTTGTGTAACTGTTGTATACACACAAAATGAGCACTTGTAAATACACATTTATTTAGGTTATTCTAGAATATGATCATTTTTCAACAATTTATATTTTATATGCTATGATTGTTGTAAATTAAAGTTTAAATGAATTTTTTAAAATGATATGTAAGATATAAAAATAATTTGCAATATATGTTCAGATTTTAGTTGCTATTATTAGCACAATAATTTCTTTTATCGTTGGCAATAGATTGCATATTAATTCAATTTTGGAAATATTTATAACAAAATACATAAAATATATATTTTTGGGTAGTTATTAGTGAATTAGAAATCAATATTACCGGTAGATGGTGTAGTAAATTGTGAGAGTTAGGTTCTTTACAATAAAATAATTTTTATTTATTGGCGGGTTGTTAAGAGGAGAATGATATAGGCTTTATTTTTTAATCGAAAGATAAAGTAAAAATTAAATATAAGAATATATTGGATATAAAAATTTATCTTTTAATTTTAATTATATTCTTAAAATAAGTATGCAATTTTTATATAATTTATGATGAATCTATGTACTTATATAATATAATAATTTTCATCAAATAGTTTTAAACTACTGCTGATTCTCATTTGCTGTCGATCCATGATAGCTTGCTTCTCTGTTCTAACGTGAACCAGCCATGGCGAAGACAATGAGAGTCAGAAGTCAACCTACGGTGAGTGTTCGTCATGCGTTAGAGCTTAATAGATTACAATCTAGCGTACATCTATTGCAAAGAGGTAGTTTTTGCAAATGTCGAGCGCTTTCGGTTTCGGAGGAGTTGAATCGTGTTTAGAAGTTGAGTGCATGATTTCCTACAATGAAAGGTGGGATCAAAGATCTGGACTGTTAGACTCAATTACCGAGTCTGAAATTCCAACTAAAGAGGATCAACGGGCACCGGAGCAGTAACAAGCTAGCTGGAGGGATCGATTAATGGCAAATCATGTTGGTAATACATTATTGTTAAACAGTGAGATTGGGGTATGCTAGGCACTTGGTGGAAATACATGTAAGCCAAGATATCAAAGAGGAAATTACATTTGAAAATGGAAAAGGAGATGATGTTATTCAACCAGTTCAATATGAATGGCGAACCATGACACACAAGACATGTAATATGTGTGGGCGTTCTGTAGATAATTACAGGAGAAGACCAAATGTGGTGCAAAGATAGGTGAGGAGCGACACTATGATTCCATCATAAGATCAAAATGAGGAGCAAGCATAGATTCAACCAGATCATCGACAAATGTGCAGAACCAGAAGGGTGATTTTGTCACTCCAAGGAGAGTCGCAAGGGCTCATCAATTAAGTTGGCCTGAGTTGTCTAAGCTGAACTCTTTTGACATTTGATTGAATAATCCATAGGCTATCTTGGAACCTGTATGTGTTTTAGGGGAAGTAGCTTTGTAGGGAGAGGAACCATTGACTCTTTACCCAAATGGATAATTCTCGCTTTTGGAATATAAGAGGGCTCATTTACCTGAATAAGCAAAAAGAAATAAAGAGCCCTCTTATTCACAATAAGTTAGGTTTATTTGGTGTTCTTGAAACAAATGTCAATAAGCAAAATATAGGTTTTGAAGTAGGTAATATTTTCTCTAGATGGTGCTACGCTTCAAATATTAGTTGGAGTAGAAGACAGAATCTGGTTGGCTTGGCTGCCAAATGTGTTTCAGGGTTATGTACTTGAGATGTTTGTGTAATACATCTATTGTTATGTGCGATATATAACTGGGATACAAAAATTCTTTTTCACCCCTGTATGTGGAGCTAATGATGATGAGGAAAGGCTATCTTCATGGATTGGTTTGAGAAGATGTGAGAAGAATTTAAATGATCCTTGGGCACTTCGAGGAGATTTTAACAATGTTCTATCAACAACTGAAAGAAATGGAGACAATATACCTACTCAGAGTGAGACCATGCCTTTTAAACATTGTCTAGAAGATTTTTCATCTACAAGATACGAGGTTCGATGGGAAATTCTTTTCTTGGAACAATAGGCATCATATATGCCTAAGGGTTTTTTCAAAAATCGACAGGGTATTAGTCAATCATGAATGGATGATGTAATTTCTAGATAATGAGACACAATTTCTCCCTAAAAGAGTCTTTGATCACTCTCTAATAATAGTGAAGTTGTTTGAAATGACAGTAGGCCCCAAGCCATTTAGATATTTCAATATGTGGAGTTCTCACGATCAGTTTATGGACATTGTGAGGCAGCACTAGAACACAAAGACGACAAGGACAAAAATGTTTCAGGTGGTGTTTAAGTTAAGGAATGTAAAGGGTGCTCTTAAAGCTCTAAAACAAACAACAATTCTTTGATATAGAGATACATGCCATTAAAGCAAAGGAATACATGTTCGCTATGCAAAGGAAGCTTGATGTAGACCTAATGAATACTGATCTAGCTAGATTGGAATGTGAGGTTGTGCAAAACGTTAATTTAAAGAATAAGGCAATGCTAAGTTTTCTTAAACAGAAAGCCAAAGCTCACTGGTTAAAGCATGGGGATACCAATTTTGATGTCTTCCATAGTTACATCAAGACAAGGATTCAACAAAATAGAGTTTATGACATTCAAGATCATCAGGGTGGTAGAGTTACAGGCTTTGATCAGGTTGGGACAACTTTTGTGAGATATTATACCTCCATGTCTGGGTACTAAATCTTCAGCTGGAAGAGGTTATTATGGCAATGGGACCAGTTCTCATTGAAAGTCAAGGGCAGTGGCTCATTGGAATCCCTTTTGATGTTAAGATAAAAAATGCTTGATGGAGCATTCCAAGTATGAAAATCCCTAGACTAGATGATTTCTCCATTCAATCTTTTAAAGATGAAAAGTCTATGTGTGATCAAGAGATTCTTGATGTTGTGATAGATTTCTTCAATAATTGGAGGGTATTGAAACAAATCAATGCCACCACACTCACTTTTGGTCCAAAAAAAGGAAACTCAAGTTTAGTTAAGGACTTTAGGCCTATGACTTGCTATAACATCATTTATAAGATCATTTCCAAGGTTATTTGTTCCAGACTTAAATGAGCCTTGTCTTATTTGGTGGATAAAGGGTAGGCAACATTCCTTGAGGGTAGAAATATCATAACATAGCAACATGATTTGCTAGGACATGTTCAACATCATAATAGGAGGAATATTAAGCCAAGAGTCCTCATGAAGTTGGGCATTATGAAGGTGTATGATTCATTAACCTGGGATTTTATTGATAATATAATTTGGGCAATAAATTTTCCTAAAGAGTTTATTGGTTGGATAATAGGGTGTGTGATTATAGCTAGGTATTCCATATCTATCAATGGAGGAAGTTTTGGTTTTTTTAAGGGGATGAGTGGAAGGAGACAGAGTGATCCTGTCTCACCTCTCATTTTTGTGATGTGTATGGAGTTTTTGTCTAGGTGCTTAAAATTAGCTGGTTTGCATGGAAACTTTACATTTCATCCAAGATGCAAGAAATTGCATATTGATAAGTGCTTATGGTATATATCATTTAAGGGTCACCTTGCTACATTTTTAGGAGAATTATGTGTTTTAAATTACCGCTTATACTCCTATTCTTGTTTTACACTTGGGTATGGTTCTTTTCTATGTTTTGTAGGAATTTGGATCATTTTGACCCAACATTTGACCCTCATTTGAGTGCATTTTGACTCCCCACAAATGCCTAAGAGATGTTATACCTGTGGAGTAAGAGAAGAGTAGAAAATTTAGTTCCAGCCAAGATCATGGTCTGCCCGTGGTGCCTGCCACAAACCATGGTATACTAGTAACTGTGGCCTCTTCGTTTTCCTTCGACTATGTGGTTAAAAATGCTCATGTTCTTCTTTCTAAACTCGTCCCTTAGCAGCAAAAAAGAGAAGCACATTATAGATAGTCGTTTTCCTTCTGAAAATTTTACTTTTTGTAGTTAGGATTTTAGTTTGATTTTTGTGCAAGTGAGAAATTTTGAGTGAAGAGTTTGGTTTTGTTGGCAGTTTAAAGACTTTGTTGAAGGCTATCATTGTCAAGTCCTTCCCTCTCAGATGTTGCTGAATCATTGTTTAGTTATTTAATTTTTAATCATGAGTGAGTAGTTTATCTTGTCTAGGGATTTGTTTGTTAATAGAAATGTGGTTGGATCATGTTATATTCAATAGAATTGTGCTTTTGTTTCATGATTGATTTGACTTTATTTTATCAAGTGATTATCATGTTGTGAGTGGATTTTGGCCAAGTTTTGTTTGCACCCTTGAAACAATTGAATGAAGAACTGAAAGGTAAAATATGATAGTTAGACTGCTTGATACGACCTAATATAGCGATGACTTGAAAGAGAGATTTGCATGATAGGAGGACGTGAGAGTAATCAAAAATATTGAACTTAGATTAGACAAATTAGTTGGAAAGAATGACTTTTGCTTAGTTTATACAATTTGGTCGATTTCGAGAGAATAGACTAAATTCTAGATAGATTGCAATTCCTCGAAATAATCCAATTAGAGAAAAGCACATGCTAATCATATTGATCCAACACCTTTCTTAACTAAATAAATCCCTAGGCTCTCCTTTATTGAATTTGGAATCAGTTGATTAGAAGTTGTTAAATCAAAATTCCTCGATTAAGTAATTGCTTAGCATTTTCTAATAAAAAGGACTCGATAGATTACTTTGGTTCCTGAGGACGATATTTTATCTATACTACGACACCCGTGCGCTTGCTGGTAGTGGTTAAGATTTTGACGCCGTTGCCATGGACCAATTTGTTAACTATTGAGTTAGCCTTACAAAAGTGACTAAGTATTTTATTTTTTGTATTTTATTTTTTTAATTTTCTTATTTGATTGTGTTGGTAGTGTTGGTGATAGTGCTTGCAGGAATCTTCCCCGTTTATGCGAATTCCATTTCTATATGAATTCAATCCCGAGATCGAGAGGACTTTCCACTTAAGGAGGAAGAAACAAAAGATTTAAGAACAACGGCGTGAGGCAAGAAGAACTTCAACAAATATGGCAAAACGAGTAGGTGACCAAAGGAGGACACTTTAGGATTTTGTTACCCCTGTAGTCCAAGGAATCGCCTCAAGCATCGCTCTCCCTAACATTGATGCAAATAATTTTGAGCTCAAGCCGACTCTCATTTCTATGGTGCAACAATCCTAGTTTGGAGGCACCCTTTTAGAAGACCCGAATTTACACATTTCAATCTTTTTAGAGGTGTGCGACACGTTGAAGCTTAATAGAATCTCCACCAATGCCATTCGATTGTGATTATTTCTTTTCTCACTAGGGGATAAGGCAAGAGCTTGGCTGCACTCTTTGCCTTCGGGATGTATCACCACGTGGGATGAGCTTACTAAAGCTTTCCTCGTCAAATTCTTCCCGCTGAGCAAAACGGCAAGTTTGAGCAATCAAATCACCAACTTCACGCAAAGGGATGATAAGATGCTCTGTGAGGCTTGGGGGCAGTTTAAGGATCTATTGCGTCTATGCCCCCATTATGGTCTTCAACAATGGATGATTATTCAAGCTTTCTATAATGGCGTAACCCAACCTATAAGATCCACTATCGATGTGGCGGCAGGAGGAATTTTGATGAACAAAACTAAATATGAGGCCTATAATTTAATTGAGGAGATGACACTCAACAATTTCTAACGGTCTATCGAACGAGGCCAACCCAAACTGGTTGGAGGTAAACTTGAAGTTGATGCACTTACTTTGCTTTCTACTAAAGTTGATGCTATAACTCAAAGGTTGGACCGTATAAATGTTGATGCTGTGAATTCTAGTGTCCCCCCCCAATGTGAAATTTGTGGTTCTATTGAACATGAGACTTTGAATTATCAAATTGGGAGTCCTTTTTCCCAAGACTCTAGTGAAGTCAATTACGTCCAAAACTTCAGCCGGAGAGTGGCCAATGACTCTTACTCCAGTACCTACAATCCGAGTTGGAGGAATCATCTGAATTTCTTATATAGGTCTAATCCAAACCCTCCAAATATGCCCCTAATGAATGCTAGGCCACCCCTCAGTTTTCAAAGACTTCCTTTCCCTCTACAAGTACCCCAAAAGTCTAATTTAGAGGCTATGATGAAAAGCATGCTTATCGCACAACAAAAACAGGATGAATATATTAAGCAATTAGCCTCCAAGGTTAACGTGCTTACTACTCACAATAAGATATTGGAATCCCAAATTGGCCAACAAGTTGGCTTTTCATCTATGCCTCTGAATAGAATTCCTAGCAAGCTCGAACCTAACCCTTGTGAGCATTATAATTGTGTCACCCTGAAGGAATGAGTAGAGGACTTTATTGTCCCCGAAGACATACCAATTGAAGAGGGTAGAGAAATAATCATGATTGAGAGTAAGAAAAGAAATGATGGTGGCAAGGTTGTGACATTTGTAGAGAATGAAAGTTTAGAGATCTCCACAATTTTTCCACCTAAGCTTCCTGATCTGGGTAGCTTCTCTATCCCCTGTATTGTGGGAAAGGTGGAAATTGAGAGAGCCTTATGTGATCTAGGTGCAAGTGTTAGTTTAATGTCTTACTCTTTGTTTCATAAGCTTCACTTAGGGCCATTACAACCTGCACCCTTTTCACTATAGTTAGCGGACGGTTCTGAAACGCAACACATAGGCCAATTGGAAGATGTGCCAATCAAAATAAGAGCTATTTGGGTATTGAAAGACTTTATTATAGTTGATATGATTGAGACCAATGACGACTAAATTAGTCTAGGTAGGCTATTTATGACTACCGCAGGTTGCCATATTAATGTAAGAAAGGGGCAAATAATATTTGAAGTATAAGGGTGCTATGCTATGTTTTGCCATATGAAGTAGAAAGTGGTTTCTCCTAATTCTTTTCTATTGGATGAATTTCCCCCTTCCCCTGCGATTGACATGAAGGATATCTTGACTTGTCAAGATTCTCTTGATTTTGATTGGATTTCTACTGAGGACCCCGACCAAAGGTATGTTAAGGTGGAGTTTGCTGCTCCTATGCCACCTAGTATACCTAAGGTTGAGGCCCTTGCTTCTTATGAATCTGTTATGAGCGATTATTGCAGGTTTACTCAAGTTGTTCTCTCTTTGCCCCCTTATGGAAGGATTTGATGCAGATTTTGATTTGGAAGTTGAACAAGGTAATAGTAGCTAGTATGATGGGCTACATAAGTGGTTTATCTTATACGTTGATAGTGTGTTATGGCATCAATTGATGATGATAAATGACTTTCAACTAGAGCTTTTGAGATGGTACTTCGATTGAAGAAATTCGATTTTATGGTCTGCGATAAAAATAATGTCTATACACTCACTAATCCGGATCAAGCATAAAAGTATGGTCAAGCTCTTGACCTTAAAAGAGCGCTTCTTGGGAGCAACCCAAGCCCTTGCTTTGATTTTCACTATTTTCTTTTGTTCTTTCTTTGGAAAAAAAAATTGTTTGGCATCACGACCAGCAATCCAGCACCAAGGTTGTAGGGTGCCAAACCGGGAAATCAAAAAAGTTTGGCGTCAGCAGACACCACGGTCTGCCTATGGCCAATGCCACGGGTCGTGGTCAAGGGTTTTGACTGTGGCGACCCTCTATTTTCACCAATCTTCCTCATCTTTGACTCTTTCTCTCTCTACCTCTCTCTTTCTCTCTCTAAACCCACCATTACTAAACCTCTAATTCTTCCTCATGTCTTCTCATTTTTACTCCATTTTCACTCAAAATTCTTCCTCGCCACTTAATCCTTCTCTTTTTTCCACAAATTTCTTCTCTTTCCACTTCTTCTTCTTCTTCAAACTCATCTCACCTTCACCCATCCTTCATAACCATCTTCTTCTCTCTCTAATTCTTCTTCTTTTTACTTAAATTCTTCATTTTTCTCCTCAAATTTTATTATTTAGGTTTTAGTTTCAATTTTTGTTCTATATTTGCAACAATGGCACCTATCAAGAGATAAAGGAGTGTCAAGGAGGTTGGATTATCAAGCCAAGCACCATCCCGACCTCAACGAACCTTCCGAACCTCCACCCATGCATGAGCTCAAGGTAATATTCCTCATCCTCTTAGTTTAACCAACCTTAATCATATTGCTAAATATAATTGTTTGAATGAATGCATGATTGTGGCAACTCGTTATTATGATGAGGAGTTGTTAGCACGTTTAGGATTGTTAGATGATATTAGGTGGTTGTTTGCACGGAGAGGTATGAAACATTTCATAGAGCATATATACCGGGACCTTACCTTAGAGTTCCTGAGTACACTTCATGTTGAGATCACTAGAGGGCCTCAATGTCAAGCCGGTTACATTTCATCTTATTTGCGAGGACAATTATATGAGTTGAACTTAGGTACCTTCAACAGCATATTTGATTTTCCACCTAGTATGGATTTATCGAACTGAAAAGTCCCTCGCGAATTAAACCCAAATACATTTTGTGGTGAGCTTTCGGGGATTATTAGGTACATCACTAGTTCTTTCAAGTGCACACATATTAGGAACCCTTACATTTAGGTAGCTCAGCGTATCCTAACTTGCTGTTTCTTTGCTCGGGATGAAAGTTTGAATGTCCTGAGATTATCTGAACTATATTTGTTATCCTGTATCCTTGACGGTGTCATGCTTTACCCCAGGTCGTTTTTGGTGGGCAATTGTATAGTGCTGCTGTTAGCACTGCGGGTAGGCTAGTTATAGGTGGTATTGTCACAACTATTGCTAGATTTTTGGGTATTGAGCCAAACATTGAGGATAAAGTCTCTGGGTCCAAGCGGCTTGATCAAGCCGCCTTTGAGATCATGAACCTTTGTAAAGTAAAGGCTGGGCGTTTGTGCTGGATTTACCCTAGGGATCGGCTTATGCCGCTTCCCAATGTTGATCGAGCTACCTTACTTCACCGGACTAACCTTTATTGGGTACCTGGCGACGCTGAGATTGTTCAGCCTGCACCCCCTCCACCCCTTTGTTTTAGTTAAGCCAGACCTAACTCTTCCTCCCAACCATCCCCTACTGATTATGCCGACCTGCACGCCACCCTTAGGTTCATTCAGGAGGAGCAAGTATCCCTTCGAGCATATGTTGTTTCTGAGAACGCCACTCTTCGTGATTTTGTCCAAGAGCATCACGATGAGTTCCGTGGGATGCTTGCTGCCCAGACTCAATATTTCTAGGACTATAGGGCTTGTTTAGAGATCTGGCGAGATTCGCATATCCCTTATGGCCACCCATCCCATCCTCCTCCCCCACCTCCTTTCTTATTGCTTTTTACTACTCCCTTTCCCTTTTTCTACTCTGTGCTGACATTGAGGGCAATGTGTAATTCAAGCATGGGGGAGTTAGTCATTATATTTAGCGTCTAATGCCTAATTTGGTTAGGTGTGCTAGTGTATTGTATATATTATTTGTGATAGTTTTTGGAGTTTCATTGTAGGTTTTAATCTCATTTGGTTAGGAGCATTTTAGAAAGTTTAGTTTTTTTTTTTCTAGATTGCATTTTAGTTTTTTTTAAAGTTTCTTTTCATAGTTTTTGCATTTTTTTTCCTTTGCATTGTTATTAGGAGCATGCATGGAAAAAAAAACAAAAACAAAAAATAAAAAATTGAAAATAATGAAAAGAAAAATCCTACGATGATTATCTTTGAAGACTAGGTAGACTTTTTTGGTTTAGTTTGATTCTTTGATTTGCCCAATTGTGCATAAAAATGCTTGAGAATGAGTTTGCGAAAATGAGCTTCATGTTTTGACCATATGTTGAGTAGGAGTTGATTACCCCATGAGTTTTTACATGAATTTTGGCATGTGTTTACTAATGAGCTAGTTATGACCTTAGTAGATGTCCCGGGAAGCTTTGAGCTTTTAGAGAGTATTTTTATCAATTTAATCTCATGTTTCTTCCATGCGCGACTCTTCCTTGATATCATTTCTCAAGAACTTGTTTTGATTCTCATTCAAGATCACATTTTGCAAATGCATTGAGGCAATACGATTGAGGCGTTCTTTGACCTGTTAAACCCAATGATCAAATAGCTACCTTTGTTGCGTATTATATCCCTTGCTAGCCCCTTTAAGCTTGTTTCCACTTTTCTTGATTTGAACCTGCTACGATAGCCTATGCCCAAATGATTATCTCGCCCTTAAGTCAAGACTAGAAGAGCATTTCATTCTTTTGCATCAAGTTTGATTAGGAACTAATAAGGTGTACTGAGATCTTTTTAGTGGATTTGGTTGTTTGGTGAAGGGATGCGTGATCTTGTTTGATAAAAGAAAATTCATTGTCTTTTAATACAAAGTTTAGGGAAGAGTTGAGATTCAAAGTTTGGTATTGATTTCCCTTGGCTAACTCTTTTGAGAAAGGAAAAAAAAAGTCCAAAAAAAAAACAAAAACAAGAGAACAAAAGAGAATAATAAAAAGAGTGTTAGCCTTGTTGGGATTGTAAAATATTTATGACTTTTAACTCTTTGTCTCTTCAATTGGGGATGTATTTTGTCGATGAATTGTATTGATCTAGGGAGGATGTTGTATGATGCATTGGAAATGTTTAGCTCTTAGTCTGTGGCTTCTAGCTCCACATTTCCAAAATATTTGTTCCCCTCTTACCTTTACTCATGGCCCCATTACAATCTTATGAAAGTCTTTATGATTATCTAGTGTGTTTGCATTTTAATGATGGCGAATTAGCATCTTGTCAAGTTTATGGTAGATTTGAGTCTATAGAATGAGAATTGAGAGAACCTTAATATATTTTCAAACATATGAGTGATGAGTGCTATATGACTATAGTGAGGTTCTACCGGCATTGCTACTCCATTTGTCTTATATGTTAAATGATTGTATTTGGTGATTTGGGGGGATTGATTCAAATTTGACATTGTGGTATATCAAGTGGTTTTCGAAAATTTTATACCCTAGTATGTTCGCTAAATGTTTTTTGCATCTTTTTGGGCTAACTTTGGGTCGGATTTTCCATTGAAATGCTACCAATGTCTATCCTCAGGAGGTTTAGTATAATTTTTGGTTTTAGCGTTGCATAGGGACATGCAACAGTTTAAGCATGGAGGAGTTTGATAAGTTTTTATCGTATATATCATTTTAGGGTCATTTTACTACATTTTTGGGAGAATTATGTGCTTTAAGTTACCGTTTATGCTCCTATTCTCGTTTTACGCTTGGTTATGATTCTTTTTTGTATTGTGTAGGAATTTGGATCATTTTGACCTAACATTTAACCCTCATTTGAGTGTATTTTGACCCCCCTCGAATGCCCTTGAGATGTTATGCCTGTGCAGCAAGAGAAGAGCAGAAAATTTGGTTCTAGCCAAGACCACGGTCTGTCGGTGGTGCCTGCCACGGACCGTGGTATGCTGGTAACTGTGGCCTCTTCGTTTTTCTTCGGCCGTATGGTTGAAAATGCTTGTGTTCTTATTCATAAACTCGCCCCTCAGCAGCAGAAAAGAGAGCAAGCACATTATAGATAGACATTTTCCTTATGAAAGTTTTACTTTTTGTAGTTAGGATTTTAGTTTGATTTTTGTGCAAGTGAGAAATCTTAAGTGAGGAGTTTGGTTTTGTTGGCGGTTTGAAGAATTTGTTGAAGGCTGTCATTGTCAAGCCCTTCCATCTCAGATTTCGCTGAATCCTTGGTTAGTTGTTTAATTTTTAATCATGAGTGAGTAGTTTATCTTGTCTAGGGATTTGTTTGCTAATGAAAGTATAGTTGGATCATGTTATACTCAATAGAATTGTGCTTTTGTTTCATGATTGGTTTGATTTTGTTTTATCAAGTGATTATCATGTTGTGAGTGGATTTTGGTCAAATTTTACTGGCACCCTTGAAACAATTGAATGAAAAACTGAAAGGTGAAATTTGATTGTTAGACTGCTTGATAAGACATAATATAGTGATGACTTGAAAGAGACATTTGCATATTGGGAGGATGAGAGAGTAATCAAAAATATTGAACTTGGATTAGACAAATTGGTTTGAAAGAACGACTTTTGCTAAGTTTAGGCAATTTGGTCGATTTCGAAAGAATAAACTAAATCTAGATAGATTCCAATTCCTCGAAATTATCCAATTAGCAAAAAGCACATGTTAATCATACTGATCCAATACCTTTCTTAACCAAATAAATCCCTAGGCATTTCTCCTTCATTGAATTTAGAATCAATTTATTAGAAGTTGTTAAATCAAAATTCCTCGATTAAGTAATTGCTTAGCATTTTCTGATAGAAAGGACTCGATAGATTACGTTGGTCCATGAGGATGATATTTTATCTATACCACGACACCCGTGCACTTGCAGGCAGTGGTCACAGATCACACATCTTACTTTTACAGATGATGTAATCCTCATGTGTGGTGGGGGTCTCATGTATGTGACCATTCTGATGAGTTATTTTAATACATTTTCAATGGCCACTGGGCTTTATGTTGGTAAAGAAAAATCTGAGATCATTTTTGGTGGTGTGGAAGAAGATGTTAAAGAGCGTAATATTGGAGTACACTGGGTTTAAGTCCTGCACTTTGCCTATCAAAAACTTAGGTATGCTATTGTCCTCCACAAAGTTTACTAGATTTGATTGCCGCTGTTTAGTGAAAAATCCCTACTAGAATTAAAACTTGGGCTAAAAGAAGACTCAGTTACACTAAGAGAGTCCAATTAATTAATTTTGATCTTTTGAGCATGCAATTGCACTGGTCTTCTATAATTATACTTCCAAAAACAATTATCCAGCAAATCGTATAAGTTTAAGTGTAGAATGCCTAAGCAAAGGACTTGGCAGTGGTTGGCTACAAGATGCAAAGCAGCCTGAATTAAAAAGAAAGCTCTGAATTTACTTTTCACGTTTTTGATTTATGCTACATGGCTTGAGAGAAATAAACGAATTCATGGTGACAAACATATGAAGGAGGAACAAGTTGTGCAGAATGTAATTCAAGCAGTGAGATCTAGAATTATCTGTATAGCAAAGGAAGATGAGAAAAAACAGATGCTAAGATTCTGTATATAGTAGGTGCAGGGAAATAGGATAAGTTTGATTGGTTGTAATGTTGTTATTGAGCTTCAACGAAAGTTCTTTTTACTAATTAAAAAAATAAATAAAATAATATGCATTTTACGAATATAATAATTAAGATTTTTTTTATTATACTTAAAAGTGTAAAACATTTTATTTCGTTACGCAATGTAAACTGGTTTCAATTTTGTATGAATTTAACAATAACAATAATAAACTCATTTATGTTATTAGGAAAATAACTCCAATTATTGATAAGGAATAGCTTATTTGAATTTAATCACTATCTAATCAATTAAGTACTTTTAGTATTGAATTATATAGTGAATTGTATAGCATTGTGCAGAATGATACTAAATTGTGTTGAATTATACTGAATTATGTTGAAATATGCTGAATATTGATGATAGGTACTTTCTGTAGGTTGAAAAGAACATGTCCTATAGATTCACTAAGCTAAAACTAATAGCCCTGAAAAGAGATCCTCAAATTAGGGATTTTTTGCATACTAGAATTGTCTGATCATTATTAATTGGCACAGATAATAATA
>JACYFF010031958.1:23022823-23051742 GCA_017589665.1 Selenicereus undatus | reverse complement strand
TAATAATAATAATAATAATAATAATAATAATAATAATAATAATAATAATAATTTAATGAGATCATTATATTTTCTTTAAAATAACAACAACAGCAACAACAACAACAACAACAACAACAACAACAACAATAGTAATAATAACCAGATGTCCATAGTACTACAGCTTATATGGCATACTCGGGTTTATAGCCTTGGGTTGCTATATATGATATTTTTTTATTTTCTAAAACCTAACTAATTTCCATGGTCTCTTTCTAGAATAAATTAAGTTTATTTAGTCCAAATTGTGCCATGTTACAAGGTCTATAAATCAGAGTATATAATACTATAAGTATTTTTGTTTTAATGTTATTAAAGAAAAAAGTCCCTTTAGATTAGGAGCATCAACTGATAATCTCATTGTAATTTAGATTGTTTGGCTCTTCTTACCTTTAAATCAAGACTATCAAGTACATTATTGTAGGGAAGACAATCGGACAGCATATTAACTTGCTAATTGTGGAGTTGAGAGTGTTCCTCTTTTACAATTTGTTGATGAGCTCAATAGCGGATCTAGAGTTTCAAATTGGGGGTGTCCACCTACAAACATTTAACAATCTATTATTTTTTTGAATTTATTTTAGGGGTGTCCACCCATAATATTGATATAGGCTTCAAACAAATTTTTTTTGAGTTAGGGGTGTCCATGAACACCCCTCCCTCCCACATAGATCCTAACACCCCTCCCTCCCACATAGATCCACCACTGGATGAGCCACCCTCATCCCTTAGGAAGATTTTATTTGAGGATAACATAGGTCATGTTGAGCTTAGGCGCCTTGATGATATTGATGTTTGGTTTTGTTTTGTACTAGGAATTTATTCCTCTTTTGCATTAAAAAAAATAGTACATGCAATTATTAGTATTAATTTATTTTTTACTATCATTAAAGAAAAAGTCCCTTTAAATCAGGATCAAATATATAAATTTAAAATTTGATTGCATAGATATATTGAGAAAAAGACATGTAGTGACTTTTTTTTTATCTGATCATTGTTATATCTAAAGTTTACAGTTTTTTAAAATGAAATTCACATGATTAATCTTGAAAGGAGAAAGAAATATGATTTCTTTATTTTTGTTTGGTGCAGAAATACGATTTCTTTATGTATGTATTAGAAACAGTATATTTTTTTTCTTGCTGTGTAGAGCAAGTTGGCTTTTTCTCAGAAAGCTATTGGGCCAGCAATTCTACGAACAAATGACTAATTAGCAAAATTGATCTCGTTCTGTTCAGCGCAAAAAAGAAGGGATAAATTTATCCAACACCAACAAACCATATATGATATGTAATATAAATCTAATTCAAATTAAATGGCTATAATTTTAAACTACTATTTATATACCCATACGATACATGGGAAATCCCATGAGTTTTTAATTATAATAATTATTATAAGCAAAGAACACACAATAAAATAATATTTCATCTGATCACAATGTCAATAATCCAAAATGTAATTAACTGGTTGTTATATCATTATTATACTAATTATCCCTTATGGTAATATTATTCAAAAGTAATTTAGGTCCTATTATTATTCATGTAAACCTAAAAAAAGGGGGTTATACACAATACAAGTTACAACGAATCTATAGTGAAAGATGTGAAATTACCTGTAAAACTTACAGGCTAGGCGCCAAAAAGATTGAGAATCAACTACGAATTCAACAAACAAATTTGGATTTACCAGGGTATGTACTGCCTTAGAATATAAACTTATGTTTTAAAAAAGAACAAATAAAGGACATGCATAAGGGAGAATGCTCTTACCAGTTACCACCCAAAAATTATTAATAGTGGCTTGAACTCCTGTGCTCGAAAATTGAAATCAATTTAGTACTTTCATGGTTATCTATAGATAGCACTATCTTCTATATATAATTGGCACCGTTTTGTATCTAACATCTTCAATATTCTTTGATTAAAAAAACTCTAATATTCCATATTTATATTCATAAAATATAAAGCAAAAATAATAATGACGAACTAATATTATGGGAATGATGTTTTATAGGAACTGAATGGAACAAGGTGGATCTTTTTCAACAAACAAAAGAAAATTTTGTGGATCTTTCGATGCATAATTGATGGGAAGGATATGCATAAAAATATTTAACAATTTTTTATTTAGATGCACGGATATGATTTATTCTAAATTTATTTTTCAAGTTGGGCATTAGACACTCGAAATATCTACAAGTTGCGGTGTATTAAGTCCAATCACACTATTCAAAATATTTTCTAAGATCTGTAATGGGGAGTTGTCATGTAATGATATACAAATCTAGGCAATATTCTTATTCATAGTTATTATAGAAATTATCATTATTTTTATATATTAGTTAATAATTCATGGCATTAGAACAACTAAATTTTAAAAGATCTAAAACTATTAATTATTTTAAAAATTTATGAGAATGACACGTGTGAGGTTTGTTTTTTTGGGTTGTAAAGAGCCATAAAGAGTAGTACTATGTAGTTATAATGCAACAAAGGATAGGAGAGTCGAACATGGTACCTAATATATCCAAGATCTTAGTCTTAACCAATGAGTTCTTTTTTTTTTCCTGTAAACAAAAAAGGACGACCTCATTGCATAGATGAGATACTTTGTTGATATAAAAGACTAGACTTGCAGTATCAAGAACTACTGAAAAACCCATGTTGGCATTTTCAGAGAATCACCCCTATATGACAAACAAAAACATAAAAAGTCAGAAACATCATCAATATAAAAGCTCTCAAACAATTATAGAGACAAGCTCAAAGATTATGGTCAATAAACTTCACAATAGGGGTGAAAATGACATACTGGACATAAGAAAAACATAAAGTCTTAAATGATGATTCAAATTCGTTTTCAAAAAAAATAAATTTATAATACAAAAACGAATGACCAATTTTATTATGCTTGTGTATGGATAAGAAACACATAAGTGAATGCAGGCAATAAGAAAAGAAAGGCAACACAACTGAAAATAACTATTTCTAGCCTTCAACATCGCCACAGGAGGATACAAGGATGATTACTTGGAGTTTATAAAGAGAAAGTTAGGTAGCAACAGGAATCCAAAAAGAAAAGCGTTAAGATAGTTTAATATTATAGGTTCGTTATTTTAGTGTTTTGTGGCATAGATTTATCGAGTGCCAACTATGATAGCCTAAAATAGTTAAATATTCAACTATAACAAAATCTTGATCACAGTTGAAAAACATGTAGTGTAATCCTAATGTTCACATCTTTTACATTTAGTAATTATTATTGTCACATTCCTTTGATAATTAAGGGCAAGCACAATGCATGCCATTCTAAAGATGGTACCTATTGGTAAATTTAGGACATACCTTAGCCATATGGAAGCAAAGGATCTCGTTGCTCGGGAATTGCCCACGAAGTAACACGAACAATAATTCGGTGGCTTCTAGAGTCACTGTTAAATCCACGTCCCCAAACCCAAATCCTATGTGATGGCATGATCAACGTGAGAGAGAGCAGAGAGTGGATTAGGGAGCTTTGATTACATGCTGTATCATTCAATCTCTGATCTAATCCCCTTAAAATAGCAACACAAAGCTTGTAACTGACAATGAGTAGTTAATAGGAATGATTAATACATAATTAATAAGTTTATAACCGCCCACTTAATGCGGGTAATCAATGTGACCATTACAATCGGTTAACAACTCCCATTCGGTCTCATAAACCGTAAGTTACACATCTCTCTGCCAACTAATCTCTTAACGCCTCATACTGGGAATCGGGTGTGTGATAAAAAAGAATTAGAAATGTTATATGTAAGTCACCATATAACTGACATAATAATTTCATAAAATTGCAATTCCTCAAATCATTTAAAACATCACTAATGACATAAACTGTCCCTTTATGCCTGTCGATATATCAAATGATTATATACCAAATATAATCACTCAGGCTTGATATGGTGATGGGGAAATGATTCTCCCTTAGACAATTAAAAATAATCCATCCTAGCATAATTGCTTGCCTAATGTATTCTACTAAACTGTGTACATCTTAGCACTTAGAAAACACATTAAGGTAGCAACATTATGCTTTGACTTCATACCATAATTCTAAGTTAAATAGTATTGCCAATAGAGGTCAGACAGTGATAATGGAAGGGAATTCACTCGTCGCTCATCAAATAGATCGACATTTAGCATACAAAGTATAAAAGTGTGTTATGGCATATCTCCCACTAAGTTAAGCATGTCACTCTTTTATGCCATGCAAATCATAAGTTTGGCTTTCATGTAAAAAACCAACATGAGCCACTAGATCAACATACCTAATGTTAA
This sequence comes from Selenicereus undatus, assembly GCA_017589665.1. Taxonomy (NCBI): domain Eukaryota; kingdom Viridiplantae; phylum Streptophyta; class Magnoliopsida; order Caryophyllales; family Cactaceae; genus Selenicereus; species Selenicereus undatus. The sequence goes on along the minus strand of JACYFF010031958.1, from coordinate 23,047,378 downwards.
TATTGACTCTCAAGATTGGACTATAAGGCGTCAATATGAAATCATGATGTATCACATTCGACTTTCGGAAATCTCATCTTTGACACACTAAGGCGATTACTAGATATTATCACCAATCATTCATACAATACAAGTATAGTGATAATTCAATATTGCACACACCTAGTGTTAATAATGTAAAGTCTCGTCATGCCTGTTGAATTTAGGAGTACTTACACACAAGAGGGGGGGGTGAATTGCGGTGTTCAATTTTCGCGTATTTACTGACAAACACCTTCCTGATTGCAAACGTTGTTCTTGAATTACAAACAACCTCCCAACTTGTTTGCAACAGATGTTTTCAATTTGCACAAAGGCGAAAATCAACAAGATAAATGCGAAAATTAAGCACACACAATTTTTACGTGGAAAACATCTCTAGCCCAACTGAGGTGTGAAAAACCACGACCTACCTCGTGTAGGATTTAACCACTTTCACTATCGGGCTTCAAACGTTACAAATGCAACACACCTTGTTACAACTTGCAACCACGTAACCTTCTTCCCTAAGACAGGTTACACCACGTCCAAATCTCACCAGATTGGACACGTCCAAAGTCTACACGACTGAGGACCACTCACTCACTTTTCTAATTCAAGATCAGGGTTACAAAACACCTTAGTGGGTGCTTCTGTCTTAAGCAGATGTAAGGTACATTGAAGTCCTAGTATGCCAATATCTTGAAAGCTCAACTTTAACACAACTTGTCTCGGTTTTTCTTTTCTCAAGAGTAGCTCAAAAACAATTTTTTTCTCACTAAAAAAACCACTTTTTAATTCCCCCTTTTTGCGTTTGTTGTGTAAGTTTCTCGTTTTTTTTTTTCTCTATGTATCAATGGGAGTAAAATGCTATATTTTTATACAAAAATTCCAACGGTCAAAAACCAAGGAGAAGAGAAGAAATCAGCTAAGTTTGGCAAAGAGAAATTTTTTGCTTAGCTCAAGGAATTCTAACGGCTAAAAAATAATGTTACCCAATATTGTAGGAATTTGATTTTGGAAGATTATCTTTGCCAAAAAATATCCGTGAGAAAATCTTTAGTATGAGTTTTTTGAATTAATCACTTTCCAAAGGATAAGAGAGAGATATTTTTGGTTTTGGTAAATATTTTCCAAAATCAGTTTTGCAAATCTTCAGCTTGAATTTTGAATTGATCACTTTCCAAAGGATAAGAGAGAGATATTTTCGGTTTTGGTAAATATTTTCCAAAATCAGTTTTGCAAATCTTGAACTTGAATTTTCATATCAAGAAGATTTTCTACAGCTTAAATTGCTATCTTGGAATTTTATCAAAATATATTAGAGCTTTTGGCCAACCAAAATAAGTTTTCCAAAGAAACCGGGTTTGGCCGTTGCAGTTCAGAAACACCCTCGTTACCCTGTTTTCAGGGTTGTTTGAACTTGGTGTTCTGAAGCAAATAGCGCAACCGATTCAAGAGTGGTTAGTTAGAGACTTTTCAAGATTGACATATTAACAAGAGTCTAGAATAAGACCTAAATTACCAAAGACATCTTGTTGTAGATCTAGTCATCTTGTTCAAGATGAATACGCTGCCCCAACCATCTAGGCCAACCTGTTTGCTAGGTTGTTCTTGTATCGCTTGAGTTCAGAAACTGATCTTCACATTCAATCAACTCATCGAGGTGGTGTTCTTGACTTGAGCGTGAGCCATCAAGGTATGAGACCTGTTCTCAAGACTTGTTCTCAACATTCAGCAAACAAGTTAAGGCACATATTGAAAACAACAATGTATGCCTGTTTGGAGAACTTTGTTTGGAGCAACATTACTTTAGGTTTGTTATCATCAAAACTGAATAACGAATTCAACAATTTCCCCCTTTTTGATGATGACAAACCAAGTGTCCATATTGACAAAAAGGAGAAAAAAAATGCATGCTGATAGGGATCCACGAAGGTACTGTAGAGGTCAACCTTCCCTATCGAGTCAAGATTAAGTTCATTCGTCATACTTTGTCAATTTTGTCAATAGGTCAATACGTTATACTATTCTTCCCCCTTTTGGCATCATGAAAAAGCAAGAACAACATAGTATAAAGCGTATAAAGCATAAGGAACAACAAGCAAGAGAGACTGCAAGTAGATATTTCATTAATAAGCAAAGCAATACAATTGCAAAATAACAAAACAAAAAAAATAGCCTAGACAATCAGGGAGCAGGGGGTGGTTTCGTTTGCAGAGGAGTAATGCTAGGGGCAAGGGTGGAGAGAAGAGCAAACAAGTCTTCATGGCGTTTGGTAGAGAGGGCTTGTTCCTCAGCAAAAGCAGCCTTGACAGCTGAGAGCTCATCCTTGAGGCGAGCATTTTCCTCAAGAACAGCCTCAACCTTGATGGAAGGTTGCTTAGAAACAGGTGGTCGATGTGGTCGACGACCTTGTTTGGAGACTGACCCTTCGCCAATCTCATAGCCACACCCTAGCAGGGTGTCAACCCCAATTTCATCAATGGTTTGGGCTGCTACTCTCCGTGTGAGCACTATTCCAAAGTGCTCAAACACTCTTGTCAGCAGAAACCCATAGCCAAGATCATGGGCCCGGGTGGTGTTTGCAATTCGCCTTATGTGGCAAATCATGAGCGCAAGGAGGTTTATTGGTTCCTCCCGATTTAGGAGGTCCACCAGGCATTGATCGAGGGCATCTGCTGAGTTGCGCCCTTGACCTCAGGGAATTATGTTCTTGATGGTGAACATAAACAGGAGTTGGTGTAGGGAGGTCATTTCACCCTTCTTAACCGAGAGGGGTGTTCTCAGGTCCTGTTTCTGACTGAGGCGTTTTGACATCTCTAGGAGCCTGACTGGTTCCAGGGCTGTTTTGTCTTCCCTCACATACACAACAAAGCCTTGTGAGGGCACTACCAGAATTTTTCCAAGTGTGGGCGCATCAACCTTGATGCCTTGCCCACTCACTAAACTTGTCACCACCCCTTCGGTGACCTCGCAGTTGGCATAAAATTCAGCCAACTCAGGCACAGAACACCCCAACTAGGTGTTCGCAAACAAGTTGAGCCATCCTTGGGCTCGCAACTTGGTCAGGAACAACCCCAGACCTTGTTCCTCGAAGAACCGTTCATTGATTATCTTCCCCCTGACGACATTGCGCTTAAGCAATTGCGCATGCATGTCAAACATAGGAGAGGGAGTAGACAGTTTTGGGCGTTTGGGAGGAGGAATAGAGCTGGTAGCGGTTGATGGGGGGGCTGTTCTGGGCTTTCTTGGGACGGTTGATTTTGCAGGAGAGGGCTTTACAGTAGGTTTAGAGGATTTTTGAGGGGCTTGTTCTTCAAGGATATCGAAGAACACCAGTCGTCCCTGTTTGAAAGAGGTGTTATCAGAATCAGAGCTTGAGAACCCTTCGGTAGAGGACGAGGAAATCTCCTGGATAAATGGAGCAGAGGGTTTGGAGGTACAGGGAGAGGATTGAAAAGCTAATCTCGCCAATTTGCGAGAGGGCGGAGAGGATTTTGGAGACAGGGGAGCTTGAGGGGGTTGAGACCTTGGTTGTGGCCTTGTTCTGCTACGCTTGGCCACGATTTTTATTCTTTTCCGTTTTTCTCCGGTTTGAATGGCCGGAGTCTCCTTCTGAAGACACACCAATTCCCTCCCAACAGTGAAGGGAATACTGTCAATCCCTAACCTGACTGAATTTAGAGACAAGCTCTTCAAGAAATTGAAAGGCTTGTATAGGAGTGGGCGAGGAGGGGCAGGGATTGAAGAAGCAAGAACCAGGTCGGTTGAGGGAGAGGGGGTGTTGGAGGCCATTGTCGCTAGGAGAGAGATTAGGGTTAAGCTTGTTCGCAGGTTTTGTTTTTGAGAGGGAGTCAGGTGAAGTGACAGCTGAGAACAGGGTAATTAAAGAGAGCCGCCAAGGTTTTAAAGAGGCATGAGGATTGTAACTGGTGAAAAATAATAAAACCGTTGGATCTTTTGGAATCAACCTCTCTATGGGTAGGAATACCGGTAGAGGTAAGGTTGCCTTCAGTTGGATCTCCCCAGACCCCGCGAAAGCGGGACCCACATTGGGAGTTTGTTGTTGTTGTTGTTGTTGAAAAATAATAAAACCGTGTACCTTGGGAAGGAAAAAAATTTAATGAAAACACATTCCCATATGCACCGAATAACCAAGAGACATACCTGTTTTTTGTCATTCGATCAAGATGTCTGCCTGTTCTTTGTCATTTGATCTTGATTAGAGATGGCAGGGCTGTTCCAGTGATCCTTAATACATCCCCTTATGCAGCACTTTTTGTATAGATTAAAGCAAATGCACACAATTCGAGTGTACGCACTCATAATACATAAATCACAGCAGTTGCCAATAAGATTTGCACACAAGGAAGAGAACAGGGTGTAGAGGTTGTTTTTACCACACCTAATTCATGTCTTGGAAACAAGTATCTCAAGGTGTTCTTACCAACCCTAGTTCCAATCTATTTCTCTCAAATTGATCTCTAGCTAGTGCCTTAGTGAATATATCAGCAATTTGATTTTTCGTTGTGCAAAAATTCATAGAGATTAAACCCTTTTCAACATTATCTCTCAAGAAATGATGTTGAATGTCAATATGCTTTGTTCTTTTATGTTGACATGGATTTTTGGCAATATTAATTGCACTTGTGTTATCACAAAAAATAGGAATGCATCCAGTATCAACACAAAAGTCTTTAAGCTGTTGCCTTATCCACAACAGTTGAGCACAACATGAAGCTGCTGCGACATATTCAGCTTCTGCTGTGGACATGGCAACTGAATGTTGCTTCTTGGTAGCCCAAGATACCAAACAAGGTCCAAGAAATTGAGTCATACCTAAGGTACTCTTTCTATCAACTAGGAATCCAGCATAGTCAGCGTCAGCATATCCAACAAGATTAAAATTGCAACCTTTAGGATACCATAAAGCTAAATTGGGTGTATGTTTCAAATATCGTAGTATTCGTTTAACAGCCTTAAGATGAGTTTCTTTAGGATTAGACTGAAAACGGGCACATAGACCAACACTGAAAACAATATCAGGTCTACTAGCGGTGAGATATAAGAGTGACCCTATCATGCCTCTATAGAGTTTCTCCTCAACTGAGGGACTCCCATCATCCATTTTCAACTTGGTTGAAGGAGAGATGGGAGTATCTATAGGTTTGGCCGACTCCATCCCAAACCGCTTAAGTAGTTCCTTGATATACTTTTGTTGATGGATCATGGTGCCGTTTGAAGTTTGCTTGATTTGTAAGCCTAAGAAAAAAATTAAGCTCACCCATCATGCTCATCTCAAACTCACTCCTCATCATATTTGAAAATTCATTGCATAAATCATGATGAGTTGCACCAAATATAATGTCATCGACATATACTTGAACAACTAACAAGTGTTCCCCCTTTGATTTTAGAAACAAGGTGTTGTCTACCTTACCTCTTCTAAACTCATTTTTAAGTAAGAAGCTTGACAAACGTTCATACCAAGCTCTAGGAGCTTGTTTTAGACCATAAAGAGCCTTGTCAAGTTGAAAAACGTGATTAGGAAATTCATTGTTTTCGAAACCAGGGGGTTGTTTGACATACACTTCTTCTTTAAGGTATCCGTTTAGGAATGCACTTTTCACGTCCATTTGATATAGCTTGATTTCCATATGAGCTGCAAAGGCTATTAGGATTCGAATAGCCTCAATTCTAGCAACTGGTGCAAAGGTTTCTTCATAATCGATCCCTTCTTCTTGGTTATACCCTTGAACAACCAGTCGTGCCTTGTTCCTAGTGATTGTTCCTGACTCATCCAGTTTGTTTCGGAATACCCACTTGGTTCCAATGATTGTTCTCTCTGTAGGTTTAGGTACAAGATGCCATACTTTGTTCCTTTCAAATTGATGGAGCTCTTCTTGCATTGCCGTGACCCAATCTGAATCTGCAAGAGCTTCATTCACATTCTTTGGCTCAATGTTAGAGAGAAAAGCATAGGAAGCACATAAATTCTTAAGCTAAGACCTAGTTTGCACTCCACTGTTAATATCAGACAGAATTTGATCAAGGGGGTGCGAACTATGATGCTTCCAAGGTCGTGGAGTAAATGGATCCACAGACACATGCTCTACTCTAGCCTGAATATTTGGAGAATCAGGCTCACGAACACCTCCTGAGCCTGTTTCTGCACCTGTTAGTAAGCCTGTTCCTGAAGAACATGGTCCCGAACAGGGTTCAACGGTGTTTCCCCTGTTTGGTGTTCACCTTGCCTGCCGTTTTGAGGAACAACTTCTAGACCTGTTGTCTCCATGGTGTTCTTACCTTGTCTCTCATGGGGCAACACTTCTTTTCGAATAAGACCTAATTCAAACTCTTCTTCCTGTGCATCATTCTTATTCAAAGTGTTAGATTCATCAAAAAGCACATGCACACTTTCCTCAACACATAAGGTTCTTTTGTTAAAGACTTTGTATGCCTTGCTGTGAGAAGAATAACCGAGAAATATTGCCTCATCACTCCTGGGATCAAACTTTCCTAAAGCATCCTTCCCATTATTATGCACAAAACACTTGCAACCGAATGTTCTTAAATGCATAATGTTGGGTTTTCTGCCTTTGAAGAGTTCGTAGGGAGTGTTGTTCAAAATAGGTCTAATCATACATCTATTCATAATATAACAAGATGTGTTCAAAGCTTCTGCCCAAAAGTTCCTAGGAAGACCACTAGCAATAAGCATTGTCCTAGTCATGTCTTCTAGGGTGCGATTTTTGCGCTCAACCACCCCATTCTGTTGGGGTGTTCTTGGGGCCGAGAAGTTGTGAACAACACCATGCATATTACAAAAATTTGTAAAACTTGCATTTTCAAATTCAGTACCATGATCAAACCTCAAGCTAACCAATGCGTGTCCTACTCTCTTTTCAATATTTTTGAGAAGGGCGATAAAATTCTCAAAAGTTTCATCCTTGGAGGCCAAGAACAGGGTCCAAGTAAATCGAGAGTAATCATCCACTATGACAAGCACATACCTCTTCCCACTCTACTTGATATCCTCATAGGACCACATAGATCAATGTGTAATAATTCAAGAGGTCGGGTAGTGCTAACACACCTTTTTGATTTAAAAGACAATCTAACTTGTTTTCCTTTTGCACAAGCTTCACATACCTTGTCATCATTAAACTTGATGGAAGGTAGTCCAACAACCAAGTCTTTAGAAACAAGTTTGTTTAAAAGAGTAAGGCTCGCATGACCTAGTCTCTTGTGCCAAAGCATTATATCATCATTCACAGCACTCAAACAAGTCAGGTTGTTTTGGAGAGGTGTGGACAAACAAACTTTGTAAACATTTTTGTGACGCTTCCCTTTTAACACAACATCTCCTGTGTTGACATTTGCAACCAAGCAATGTGTTCATGAGAACACCACTAGATTGTTCTTGTCACACAGTTGGGACACACTTAGTAAGTTATGCTTTAAACCATCAACTAAGTGCACATTATCAATTGAATAGAAGAGAGTTTTACCAATGCTACCTATACCGACAATTGTCCCAGACTTGCCGTTTTCAAAAGCCACGCTCCCACCGGTTGAAGCTGTAAGTGAGAGAAAGTTTGATTTTTCTCCGGTCATATGCCGCGAACACCCACTATCAACATACCACAGCTGCCTATTTTCAAGGTTATCTTCTGAGCTATTTTCCAGGGTGTTTCTTACCCTGTTTGCTGGGTTGGTTGTGGGGTTGTTCTCTCTCACTTCAGCCTGCAAAACAAATCAAGGGTTAGTTTTGGGAACCCAGATCCACTTGGGTCCCATTCTTTTAGACAAATAAAGCTCATCTTTCCTAATCCGGATTTGTTTTACATGTCTTTCATTCTTTTCAATGGCATACTCTCTTGAAGGACATGAATATTTGTAGTGACCAGTTTTACCACAATGACAGCAAATAATGTTTTCAGGTAATCCCACATATTTTCTATGGATTGGGTAAACTGTTCGTTTAGGCTTATATCCAAGTCCCTTTTTGTTTCGATTGTGGTGAGTGTTTAACCAATCAAGAGCTTGTGAGGATTTGTTCCACAACCTGTTTGTGGCAAGGTCGTGTTCTATACGTTTTGCTTTAGCCGACAATTTCTTGTTTTCAGCAAACAAAACTTCGACCTTTTCTTTAAGCTCAAGGGTTTCCTTTTCAGCCTTGGCTTGATTGGTGGTATATTTTTCTCCGTTCAAGATCAAGGTCTCCCTAAGGTCTTTTATGGTTTGATGTGAAGCTAGAATTTCCCTTTCAGCCTCAAGTTTTTCATTCTTAAGGATCTCATTTTCTAGTTCTAGGTCTCGGACATCTCGTTTCAATTCAGCACAAGTATCCATCAAGGTATACAAAAGTTCTTTGAGAGTTGCTTTATTGAGACCACATACCTTGTTCTTGAGATCAATCAAGTTGTTTGTGGATTCATCATCTGAGTCTGAGTCACTTTGTGCCATGAGGGCTACAGCATCTCCTTCACGTTCAAAATCACCTTCATCATCAGAGGAGTCTCCCCAGGCAGCAAGCATAGCCTTCGAGAATCTTTTGCCTGAGGTGTTCACAGGTTGTTTTCGAACCTGTTTTCTGGGTTGTTCGAACTCCTGCTCTTCTTGAAGCAGAGTACAGTTTTTCACAAGGTGATATGGTTTGCCACATTTAAAACACCCTGTGAACTGTTCTCGGGGGATGTTTCTGAATTTACTGAAGTCCTTTCTTTTGTTGTTTTCTTTGACCTTTTTGAAGAATTTCTTGAACTTTCGCGTCATTAAAGCCATCTCTTCATCCTCAAGGTCAGAGTCAACATCCTCTTGTGCTTTCAAGGCAAGCCCACGATCCTTCTTCTACTCCTCCTTTTGTTGTGAGTTCTTTTTGAGTTCTTAGGTTTGAAGATTGCCGATCAACTCATTGAGGGTGATCTTGTTCATGTCTTTAGCTTCTTGGATGGCTGTCACCTTCGCTTCCCAAGATCGAGGCAAAATCCTTAGAATCTTCCTCACCAGTTCTTCTGTGGTGAAGGATTTTCCCAGGGATTTTAGCTCGTTTGTTATGTGGGTGAAGCGTGTGTACATATCCATCACGTTCTCACGATCACCCATATCAAACAACTCATATTGCCTCATGAGTAGCTCGATACGTGATTGTTTGACTTGACTGGTTCCTTCATGAGCTACTTGGAGGGCATTCCATATCTCCTGGGCTGACCCACACTCCGAGATACGTGTATATTCATCTGGACCTAGGCCAAAATATAGTAGCTTCTTGGCCTTGGCATTTTTTTCCATTTTCTTATAATCTTCAGCATCAAACTCTTTAGGTTCCTTGGAAACCGTCTTACCATCTTCAAGCACCTTGGTGGGAACAAGGGGCCCGTTCTTGATGAGCATCCATAACTCATAATCTTCTGCCTGAATATAGTTCTCCATCCTATTCTTTCACCAACTGTAATGTTGGCCGTTGAAATAGGGTGGACGAGTAATGGATTGCCCTTCAAGAATTCCTTGTCGTGTACTCATTTTCAGAATCTCTCAAGGTGTTATCCTTTTGTGACAGAACCTGCTCTGATACCACATGTTGAATTTAGGAGTACTTACACACAAAAGGGGGGGTGAATTGTGGTGTTCGATTTTCACGTATTTACTGACAAACACCTTCCTGATTGCAAACGTTGTTCTTGAATTACAAACAACCTCCCAACTTGTTTGCAACAGATGTTTTCAATTTGCACAAAGGCGAAAATCAACAAGATAAATGCGGAAATTAAGCACACACAATTTTTACGTGGAAAACACTTCTAGCCCAACTGAGGTGTGAAAAACCACGACCTACCTCGTGTAGGATTTAACCACTTTCACTATCGGGCTTCAAACGTTACAAATGCAACACACCTTGTTACAACTTGTAACCACGTAACCTTCTTCCCTAAGACAGGTTACACCACGTCCAAATCTCACCAGATTGGACACGTCCAAAGTCCACACGACTGAGGACCACTCACTCACTTTTCTGATTCAAGATCAGGGTTACAAAACACCTTACTGGGTGCTTCTGTCTTAAGCAGATGTAAGGTACAATGAAGTCCTAGTATGCCAATATCTTGAAAGCTCAACTTTAACACAACTTGTCTCGGTTTTTCTTTTCTCAAGAGTAGCTCGAAAACAATTTTTTTCTCACTAGAAAAACCACTTTTTAATTCCCCCTTTTTGCGTTTGTTGTGTAAGTTTCTCGTTTTTTTTTTCTCTATGTATCAATGGGAGTAAAATGCTATATTTTTATACAAAAATTCCAACGGTCAAAAACCAAGGAGAAGAGAAGAAATCAGCTAAGTTTGGCAAAGAGAAATTTTTTGCTTAGCTCAAGGAATTCTAACGGCTAAAAGATAGTTTTTCCCAATATTGTAGGAATTTGATTTTGGAAAATTATCTTTGCCAAAAAATATCCGTGAGAAAATCTTTAGTATGAGTTTTTTGAATTAATCACTTTCCAAAGGATAAGAGAGATATATTTTTGGTTTTGGTAAATATTTTCCAAAATCAGTTTTGCAAATCTTCAGCTTGAATTTTGAATTAATCACTTTCCAAAGGATAAGAGAGAGATATTTTCGGTTTTGGTAAATATTTTCCAAAATCAGTTTTGCAAATCTTCAGCTTGAATTTTCATATCAAGAAGATTTTCTACAACTTAAATTGTTGTCTTGGAATTTTATCAAAATATATTAGAGCTTTTGGCCAACCAAAATAAGTTTTCCAAAGAAACCGGGTTTGGCCGTTGCAGTTCAGAAACACCCTCGTTACCCTGTTTTCAGGGTTGTTTGAACTTGGTGTTCTGAAGCAAATAGCGCAATCGATTCAAGAGTGGTTAGTTAGAGACTTTTCAAGATTGACATATTAACAAGAGTCTAGAATAAGACCTAAATTACCAAAGACATCTTGTTGTAGATCTAGTCATCTTGTTCAAGATGAATACGCTGCCCCAACCACCTAGGCCAACCTGTTTGCTAGGTTGTTCTTGTATCGCTTGAGTTCAGAAACTGATCTTCACATTCAATCAACTCATCGAGGTGGTGTTCTTGACTTGAGCGTGAGCCATCAAGGTATGAGACCTGTTCTCAAGACTTGTTCTCAACATTCAGCAAACAAGTTAAGGCACATATTGAAAACAACAATGTATGCCTGTTTGGAGAACTTTGTTTGGAGCAACATTACTTTAGGTTTGTTATCATCAAAACTGAATAACGAATTCAACAATGCCCACTTCTCAAGTGGTAAGGTGATTGCCCGTGTGACTAGGCCAATTAGATGCCCAATGACATTTCACTATGCCTAACATGAAACAATAAATCATAAGCATTTTGCTCATTTACAAAAGAATCATGTCTATCAGATAACAAGATACATCCAAATACTAAACCTTACGAATTCCTAGACTTAATATATGAGCTTTGAATGCATTACGAGAAATATGTTTAGTCAAGGGAAAATAATCACCTTGTTGGTGTATATATACTTAGTGGCAACGCCCTTAGTCACGATGGTTACATGCAACACAAGCTGCCCCCATAGTTAATAGTGTTGTACAGTTTTGCTTCTTACTACACCATGACAAGGCTTTCGCACCCAAGGTAAAGACATGTCTTGAGGTTGACCTAGATTTATCTAAGTCACCACCCCAATCGGCATTTAAGTATCCTTTAAAGTTGAAGTCCCCTCCTTGATAGCAAAAGACTAAGTCAGCAGTGCCATGAAGATAGCGCTTGATTCTCTTGACGACTCGCTAATCAGCAAGTCCTGGGTTGCTTTGATAACCAGTTGCCAAACCAACGACAAAGCAAATATTAGGTCGCATACAAAACATGGCTTACATTAAGCTTCACATGACACTAGCATAAGGGATATTGTTAATTCTCTCCAGTTCATCTTCTATTTCAAGGCATTGATTGTAACGCCCCAAAAATGCTAATGACATGGTTTACAGAAAACTGCAGCGGAAAACTTAAGAATAGAAGGCACTACCACTATCCTGATAAGGACAAGGCTCACTGAAACCATTTAATCTTGCAACTCATGTTCACAATCACAAAATCTAGTAAACTGAAACACTTCAAGACTAAGACTACATACGCTTACAATGACATTTACGAATCAGAGTCGAGGCCTAGTTATCGTTTCTCGTTATACATAAGTGTTATCAAGTCAGAACACATTTTTCAAGTCAGATGATATTTATGAAATAGTTGACTTTTATCAAGTCAAATGATATTTTTAAAGACTCAAGGTACGTCAATTGCCTGTATCTTCAGAAAGCAAAACATGTTTATCAAGTTACAACTCTTAATGAGTTTATTAATGAATCAGTTAATACAGTAATTTGCATTTAACTTGTGGCCCCTTCAGTTATCATCTATAGGGCATCAACCTATCATTTACCCGTGCGACTTCAGGCCAGCTCTTGATTGGATTGGTAGGTGTACACCTATGTATAGATCATATCATTGTAAGGGGTTCACATTCAGATAATAATGAGCAATTCAGTTTCATATTACTTTCATTTTCATTGTTATTGCCAACTAAATGAATTGCAAAGACGGGTACCCATCAACAGTGTTTCTATGCTCATTTTACAATACAGGAATGCATGTACTGAGTTTTGCTCACATTTTCGAATTGTTTTTATGTTTTCCATTTTAAGTGATGAAGCATCACATGTTTCTACTTTTAGCAAGTCCTTTTGGAAGTCATCATATGCTCACAGTGGATTCAGCATAGCACGAATGTTGGGATCGACCTCAGGGTCAAGTTGGGTCTATGTTCAATATACTTGTGTAGTGTGGAGTGCGAGGTAGCACCTGGTATGATTAAGTCAATGATATTGAAGTTGAACTATTATGGACTTTGGCCTTGAAGCGTTTCAGTTTCCTAGATTTTTTGATTGTGAACATGAGTTGCAAGATGTTTGAGCTAAAAATGTGATATTTTTAAGGTACTTTTACACCGATTTTAGGCTCGTTTTAATAATATTTTTAAGGTTTTTAATTGATTTTATTTTATTTTGCAGATTTTGAATAAATGCGGAAAAAAGGGTTTAAATGGCAGAAAAAGTGAGAAAAATAGAAGAAATGTCGGAGGTTGAAGAACCGGGCGAAAAATCGATGAAAAACCGGCCAAAAGAAAGAAGAAGAAAAGGATAAGAAAACCACACCGGTCCAGCTGAACCGGACCGGCCGGTTCAGCTGAACCGGCTCAGCCATTAAAAGCCCCCTCCACTTCCTCACGCTCTCTCTCTTTCCTCTTCGCGTCTGTCTTCTTCTTCCCCATTTCCCTGACCCCCAACCTGAGACCCTCGACCCAGAAATCCCTCTGCATCGCCCTCACCATCTCGCTCGCTCCTCTCTCTCTTTACCTTGTCATCTCTCTCTCTCTGCCTCGTCACCTCCTTCTCACTCTAACCACACCACCCAACCCACGGTTTTCCCCAAAACCGAAACCACCCCTCCACCCACAGAATCGACACCACCAACCACCACAGATGTCTTGCATCGCCGCCGTCCACATCAACCGCCAACACACCACAAATCGACGGTCAAGGTTGAAGGAGTTCGGGTATAAAGACGTTGAGGCGACGCCATTGAAGCGGAGGGTTCGAGTTTTAGGTAATTTTAGGTAGATTTTAGGGTTAGATTAGGATTTTAATTCTGTTCTTAGGTTTAGGTTTAGTTTAATTTCGCTTTTAATTTCATGCTTAATTTCAGAAAATTTCGATTTCAGATTAGGGTTTCAAATTTAGGGTTGGAATTTTCAGTTGCTTTGTGGAGTTAAGTCTGAATTGTTAGCTTTGGGTTCGAATTTCAGTTGTAATTGTGAGAACTTTTTTGGGTTTATTTGGTTGCAATTTTGAGTAATTTCTTTCGAATTCCCCTTCCCCTGTTCTGTTATGTTTCGATCTTTCTGGGTCTAACAATGGCGGTTTTGCTATTTAGGATGGAAGGCTGAGCTTCAAGCAAGGAAGCCCGAAAACTGGTTAGATTGCGTTAATTCCCCCTTCGGTTCTGTCAAAATCCCCTTCCCCTTCCCCTGTCTTAAGCTTTGGTTCGTTGTTGCCCTGCTATTGCCTGCTGTTCTTTGTTTTCCCTGTGCTCGATCTGCCTTGCTGTTCTTCGTTCACTTTCAATTGTGCTTGGCTTTAATTTCGTCCCCCTCCCTCCCTGTTGATTTTCATAATTTGCCTTAGTTAATTATGGAATAATTAAAGTAATTAGGTTGTTAGTTTTAAACCATGGTTAATTTCAAGTTTAGTTTAATTAATTTGGTTAATTAACATAAACATAAGTATTAGTTTAGGTTTAGTCGATTTAGTTTGTTAGCATGTTTTAAGTTAAAAACAATCATTTAGTAGATTAGGTGAGTTTAGTTGAATTAGGTTGTTAAATTGCTTGAAATAATTCCACTTAGTTTAGATAATTAGTTTTAATTGTTTAGTTTTAAATGACCATAATTTCACGTCTTCCCTGAGGACCGACCCTTAAGTACTACGACTGACAATCGAGTATTTGAGGTTTCTTTTTCTTTTTTCTTTAATTTAATTTCCCCCCCTCAAAAACCTTCAACACAAGATTAAATGGTTTCAGTGAGCCTTGTCCTTATCAGGATGGCGGTAGCGCATTCTATTCTTAAGTCTTCCACTGTTGTTTTTCGTAAATCATGTTATTAGTATTTTGGGGGCGTTATAGATTTGGTATCAAAGCTAAGGTTTTAAGGGCCACTGTGAGCTATCAAGTGTTTTTGAGTTAGCTATTAAAGTGTATATGAGTTATGTTGGACCAGTTAAATTAGCTATTGACTATAAGTTCATATGTATGGGCATATATCGAGGAACCATTTCCATTTGGGTGACTCAATCATTTAGTAATATCCTGAGATTCAAGCATTAGCAAACTGGAGTGTTGAACCTTTTGGATCACCTGTTAATGAGGCATGCTCTCATTTATCTGGGAGTTGTATTATATGTTTCATTTCTCTCATTTGTTTAAATTTTTGCAATCGTGCACTCCAGGTGTGTGACCCATTGAGTTATGAACTCCAGCGTGTGGCCGTTGAGCTATTGAAGTGATTCTCTCCATTTCAAGTATCTATTGTAAGGCTTTAAGCCTGAATTTTCGTCAGTTTTTAGGCGAAACTTTGTCAGTTTTGCGCTAGGATTTGAGAGTGTTAGTGAGGTGTGTTAATGGTTGAAACCCGATGTGAGGATGCCATTTACAACTTCTTAAGGGATTAATATAGTGTCAAGTTAGATGTAAACCTTTAGATGGGGAAATGTCTTGTGGGGCAGTATCTTTGAGGTGAATCAGTATGAGATGAACACTACAATGAGTGCTTATGTATGGTGATGACAATTATTATCTTAAGGTCTGGTACTTGGAATTATATGTGTAGTACTAGTAAGACTAAGCTACCATGTATAGGAATTATCTAGTCTTGACACTAAGATCTTACCTCATCAATGCTCCCATTACTTCATTTCATTGGCATAGTTATGCCCTAGTTACCTTGAATTATTCAGAGGTATCAGTTCTTTGCCACTAATACTCTCTTGATTTGTAATGGAGTGTTTATAGAAATTTTCATATGTGGTATGTGGGGAGTTCTTCAAACACATCAGAGCAACCTTTCTCATAGGCGATTCAAACCCTGACAATCATAGTCACTTAATTCTTTGTTTCCATAATAGAGCCTATAATGACCACCGGTATGCGTTACTGCGTGATTTGCAGTTCTTCCTAAGCATATTTGACCCATTCTACTTCCAATTCAGCCATCACTATGCTCATATTTTTACTTACACTTACTTTAACTCCTTGCTTCTATTTGGGCACTATTCATTTATTGCTTGGAAACCATTTGCTTGCTTTAGACCCAGTCATTGAATGCCTTTTCATCAATTAAATGTATCCATATCGTTCTTGTTTCTATAGCACCGTAACGTCATGGTGGCATAGTACTCCATGGCCATGACAGCATGTCGTTACTCAAGTTATTTTGGCAATCCTTTCTTTACTAGTACGACCTATCTTATGAATGATAAACAATGATTTGTACTATTTCCATCTGCCAGCAGTTTTGAAATTTATATGCCTACCCAAGACTTCCATTCACTGCAAAATGTGTTATTGATGGATGTCATCATGTTCAGTCATAATGCTAACTCCTTCATCTTGAAGTATTGTCCTTTCAAACACCAGATGAATAAAATTTCTCATTTGGTACTGTTGATCCTTATCTTCATCATTTTACTCACATACAGATACCGTATGACTTTTCAAAAGCCGTTTTGGTAATTTGTTACATTTCTTCACCTTCATTACTTAAAACTCCCTCTCAACTTCGTAACATCGTTCATTTATTTTACTATCATGGCCATCATGAATAAAGTGCATGTCTTGTATATGCAAGACATTTATATGCCTTTGTTTCATTATGAATGTTCGTCCTTTCATTCATTCAGCTTACATGCCTATCATTTATAACTAATAAAATTTTTTTTTCGTAAGAGTTCATGGTGTGGTTGGATCTCTTTACTCTTTAGATCATCCCCCCGTCTTTTAAATTTACTGAGACCAGTAAGCAGTTGAATGTGTTATCTTTTATAAATATGCCTCTATTAGTATTGCTGGAAACATATTCATTAGGCATTCAATCTAGTTTGATTGGCAGACCTTGTTGTCATTATGGGGATGAACTGATTGTGTACTTATAGAAGATGGCTTGTAAAGATCTGAAGGTTAGCTTGAGAAATGAGGAAAGACTAGACGTGTGTTTCTATGGACCAAGGGAAGAAAAACCCTATTTCCGCCCTAATTACACTATCCAAACAAGCGAGTTATCATGTCAGTAAATGCATTGAATATTAGTGATATGCCAACCACACTCGGTATATACATATCCATACTTACAACTTGTGAAATTAGAGATGTTTCATCTGAGAAATTTCAGGATTGTTTTCCCCTAAGAAGCATTGATTTTCAGATCAACCTATTTCTAGGTGCTCAATTCATTTTCAAAGCCCCTATTACATGGCCCCCAGCGAAGTTCAAGGAATTATAGATTTAGTAAAGTGAGTTGTTACCGAAGGGAGTTATTTAACCAAGTGTGCCATCATAGAAAACCCTAGTTTTATATGTGTGAAGAAGGAAGGCAGAACCTTATGGTTGTGTACTGCGTATAGAGAGTTGAACAAGATCGCTATTAAAAACAAGTGCCCTATACCTTGAATAAATGATTTATGAGATTAATTGCCAACAACATAAGTCTTTTCCAGGAATGATTTGAGGTCCGGATATCACACTTAAACCATGCAACCACAGTTTATCTTTTGCAAGAATGCCCTTTTATAATAATTCGTGAAATTGTTTGCTTGTCTCATCTTAAAAACTTGATACTATCCAATATTGTTTAATCTCCCTTGCATTTCAACCCAATATTTCCTATTAGTGTGATCTTCCCTGTCTTTGCAAACCCATTGTTAAATGTGCAATATATTTTTATTCGACCTTATATGGTTGTCAACATTCCAGTGCTCTCGACCTACACCATCTTTATTTTGTGATCATGAGTTGTAGTTCATTCTGTTGAGAACTGATTCATACATCTACCTTATATCTCATTTATTCAAAATGATAAGCTTGTATAACTTGTTCTGAATTCATAATTCAATTCAACTTTCATTGGTGTGGGTGATTGCGATTGTCATAATCCCTTTACTCTCTTTATTTTGAACTTCAACTCCCACACATATATCTTATATTATGATAAATAAACTTCTGCATTCTCTATTTAATCTTATTGTTGTACTGAAATTGACTTCATATGAGTAAAGGCATGTTCCTATTGTAGCTTGCTCAATCTATTTATCTATCCATTGGCACTTTGTTCATCCAATCCATTTATCTATCCATTGCAATTTGTTTATCCAATCTATCTATCTATTTATTGCGCATTGCTTGTCCCATCTATCTATTGCACTTATCTTATTGCTTGTGGCTATAAAGTCACCTAGTTGAAGCTCCGTTGCTTGTCATCTTGTTTCTAATTTGTCAGTTAAACCCAAGCGTAACCATGCCATCTTTCTCCTTAGTTGATTATTTATTAGACCCTTTATGATCCATATTTGTAACCCACACTTCTTTATTTTAACCACCCCATGATAATCTCTCCTTTATTATTTCTAGTTTCATCGTCCATAATCGACCGAGAGTAGATCCTTGAGTAGTATGATGAGGGGAGATCATGTGATGCAGTAGAAATATCAGATGAGGACATTTTGATAAGGGCATAATATCAAGCACCGTCTAATTGTATTGGAGTGAGCCAGAAGAAACATTGAGTATAAGGTCAGAGCTAACCCAAGCAAGCATTAAGAGGGAAAATTCAAGTACATGTTGAGGTGATACAAGGTTGACAAAAGAGTTGTGCTGGCAAACCAAAGAAATAGCCAAAGTCCCAGATGGGTTATGAAGTATTTCAAAAGGCTTTTCTAATCAAAGTAGCAAGAGACCGACTATCCAAGGACAAGTAGGGACTAGTTACTTGGGGCCTTATGATTAATTGAAAGGTTAAATCCGTAGCTTGTTGGGTGCACCTACCTGGTGAACCCGAAAATGTATATGATGTGTTTATAGCCCGTAATAGTATCAGAGTACTTACCAGGGTATACATCAGTTTTCATTAGTGTACACGGTGATGAACTAGTAGTGAGCACCTCCTCACTAGTAACAAGGTTCTTTTCTTTTGAAGAGAATATCAATTTTGAATCATAGTAATTGAGTTCATTAAGGCTATTGTGTAAGAAGTCTCCAGATTTACTACTGAAATATGGGATTAAGCAGTTATATAATATGTGGACGCCCTTAATCAGAGTATATTGGGCAAATTATACCTCTTCAGAGGGAAGCAATGGGAACCAATGTCTCATGTGTTTTTAAAGCAACATTGCATACATTTGGCAAGCGTCATAAGTTTCGAGGATGAAACTCTTTAAGAGGGGAAGGCTATAAAAACCCGACCCTAACCCATATTTATTTTTTTAAATTATATTTATTTATTTAATTAATCATGTTTATTCATTTAATTTATCATGTTTATGGATTTAATCACTCATGGTTATTTGCTCAATCAAATCATGTTTATTAATTCAATTGCACTCAATTTATATATTTGCCGAATTGCCGTATGTCATTTAAATTTTCCACTTTCATTTATCACGTTTAATTATCCCAGTTGGGGGATATTTTATTTGGGTTCCATTTTGCAATTCAAGTTTCATTGATAGTTAATTCAAGTTTTGTTGATTAATTAAATATCGGGTGAATCGTTAGTAAGCCTTGATAATTATGGTTTAAGAAATTATTATTATTATCATTATCATTATTATTATTATTATTGTTGTTGTTGTTATTATTATTATTATTATTATTATTATTATTATTATTATTATTATAACCTTGCAAAAAATTAATTTTGAGTTATAGAAAATCGTTATTGTTGCGAAGCGTTTTATTCCCAAGCCCAATTTATTTTGGCCGTTTTAAAGCCTGACAAGTTTGCCTATTAATCTAACTAATTATCATGGTTAAACTTAACCATGGTTAGCTTAAAAAGGTGGCTTTACAAGTTAAAAACTCAGCCAAAGAGAGTTAGATTAGTCACCACAATACAATTCCATCCAAAGCTCACTTTCTCTCTCCTCCACACCTCCCTCACAGTAGCAGCTGGGCAGCCATTCTTGGGTGTTTTCCAGCCATCTTTCCGGTCAGCCCTGATGGTTTTCGACCTACCCCAACATCCTAGTACTTCAAGCTATCGCCCTTCATCATCAAAATCCCTAAACCTCATCTTAATCTCAACTTATTTGAAATCAAAGTGAGTAATCTTGAAATTTGATCTTGTTGGTTTTGACTTTTATTTTAGTTTTGATTCTTGTTTTAATGTTTGTGATCATTGATCATGATATTTTGATAATAAATAAGATTTATTTTGGCGTTGATCATGGTGAAGTTGAGCTTGAATCATGCTAGGGTTTAGGGATGATCATGTTCATGCAAGCTTAAGTTAAAATTATATTTATGGATTGATTATGATGATTATTTTGTATTTAATTTTATAATATTTAGTTTTATTTATGATTATGATGATGTGTTTGGTGATTTGGAATGGTTTCAGGTAAGGATTATGTGAAAAAGGAAGAGAAAACTAAACCAGTGAGGGCTGAAAATTTGAAGAAAATAGGGCAGACTTTAGCAATAAACTAGTAATGCCTGGCCCAACCAAAAATTATGATTTTTGGTGGGTAGATAGTTTAGTGTGTTAGATTTCAAAGGGATCTTGAATCGCCTTAATCCGAGGTCTGTGAAAAAAGTTATGGCCGTTTTACTAAAAATGTGCAGATTGGACCAAAAACTGATACACTTGTCTTTTAGCCCCATTTTGGGAACCCTATTGTAAGAATCATGTTTTGTGTTGTACATTAAAGTTTTTTGGAACTTCTTGATCTTTTCATATTGGGGTTTTAGATCTCCATATGAGGTCTAGGGCGAAAGTTATGAGTTTTTAAAGTGAGCTAACCTGTTTTGGTGCAAATTGGGTTGTTATTGCAATTTTTGTGCAGCATATACTTAGAGGAAAGTTTGGAAAATTTTACTATAGATTTTCCATATTATTTTCAAATTTCCTATAATATTTCATGAATTTTGGTTGGGTATTTTGGGTTTGGTGATTTTTGGAAGCATTTTAAGTAATTGTGTAAAGAGCAATAATAAAGATTGAATGAGATTGATAATGCATTCATTTTGTGTATTTGGGCCAAGTAGGGTCATTTAAGGGGGAAATGAATATTCATGGGCTTTCATGGAGCTTTTAGCTTGATCAATGAGAAAAAAGAAGACAAATATACAATTTGGGAGCTTGTTTATGAGCTTTGAATTATTTATGAATTTTACAAAGAAAATACCAAGCTTAGTGAGCTTAATAGCTTCTTTTTAGTTCAATGATTCATTTGGGGTGGAATTCTATATCTAATAGATTTATTAATGAAATATGAGAAGTGGAGAGAATTGTGACTCAGAAATCATATTTATCAAACTAAGTTATTGCAGTTTGTACTATTTTGAACCAAGATATATCTCTCTTGGCCTCAAACCTTTATTAATTACTCAATTCAGAGTGTATCTAATGTATTTTTTAACCCAATTTAGTGTACTTACTATTATCTTGAACCAAGCTATACATCAGCAAGCCTTAAACCCGTATCAGCAACCTATCTCAGAAAAGGCCACAACCACTCCTTTATTTGTCACTATCAAGGCCTTTTCCTTTGTAATCTCATTTATCGCACTGTGGTCTATTTTACTTTCATTTACTTTATATCAAATTTAATTACGTTCACCAATTCAGTTTTGAAGTTATATTGAAATACGCAAGTTATGTGTACCATTTAATTACTCAATTTCTGTTACGCATACTTTTACTTACTCAATTATGTGAGTAGAGAACATTTACTGACTTCATATACTTACAATGACATTTATAAAACAAAGCAGAGGCCTAGCTATCGTTCCCCATTATATATAAGTGTTATCAAGTCAGAACATATTTTTCAAGTCAGATGATATTTATGAAATAGCTGACTTTTATAAAGTCAGATGACATTTTTAAAGACTCAAGGTATGTCCATTGCCTGTATCTTTAGAAAGCAGAACATGTTTATCAAGTTACAACTCTTAATGAGTTTATCAATGAATCAGTTGATACAGTGATTGGCCATTTAACTTGTGACCCTATCAGTTATCATCTATAGGGCATCAGCCCATCATTTACCCGCGCGGCTTCAGGACAACTTTTGATTAGATTGGCAGGTGTACACCTATATATAGATCATATCATTGCAAGGGGTTCACATCCAAATAATAATGAGCAAATCAGTTTCATATTAATTCCATTTTCATTGTTATTGCCAACTAAATAAATTACAAAGACGGGTACCCATCAACAGTGTTTCTGTGCCCATTCTACAGTACATGAATGCATATACTGAATTTTTGCTCACATTTTCGAATTGTTTTCATGTTTTCCATTTTAGGTGATGAAGCATCACATGTTTCTCCTTTTAGCAAGCCCTTTTGGAAGTCTTCATATGCTTACCGTGGATTCAGCATAGAATGAATGTTGGGATCGACCTCAGGGTCAAGTTAGGTCTATATTCAATATACTTGTGTAGTGTGGAGTGCGAGTTAGCACCTTCTATGATTATGTCAATGGTATTGAAGTTGAACTATTATGGACTTTGGTCTTAAAGTGTTTCAGTTTATGTAGTCAGTAAATGATCTCTACTCACATAATTGAGTAAGTAAAAGTATGTATAACAGAAATTGAGTAATTAAAATGTACACATAACTTGGGTATTTCAATACAACTTCAAAACTGAATTGGTGAAAGTAATTAAATTTGATATAAAGTAAATGATAGTAAAATAGACCACAGTGAGATAAATGAGATTACAAAGGAAAATGCCTTGATAGTGACAAATAAAGGAGTGGTTGTGGCATTTTCTGAGATAGGTTGCTGATACGGGTTTAAGGCTTGTTGATGTATAACTTGGTTCAAGATAATAGCGAGTACACTTAATTAGGTTAAAAAATACATTAAATACACTCTGAATTGAGTAAGTAATAAAGGTTTGAAGCCAAGAGAGATATATCTTGGTTCAAAATTGCATAAACTGCAATAATTTGGTCTGATAAATATGGTTTCTGAGTCACAACTCTCTCCACTTCTCATATTCATTAATAAATCCATTAGATATAGAATTCCACCCCAAATGAATCATTGAGCTCAAAAGAAGCTATTAAGCTCACTAAGCTTGGTATTTTCTTTGTAAAATCCATAAATAATTCAAAACTCATAAACAAGCTTCCAAATTGTATACTTGTCTTCTTTTTTCTCATTGATCAAGTTAAAAGCTCCATTAAAGTCCATGAATATTCATTTCCCCCTTAAATGACCCTACTTGGCCCAAATACACAAAATGAATGCATTATCAATCTCACTCAATTTTTATTATTGCTCTTTACACAATTACTTAAAATGCTTCCAAAAATCACCAAACTCAAAATACTCAACCAAAATTCATGAAATCATATAGTAAATTTGAAAATAATATGAAAAATCCATAGTAAAATTTTCTAAAATTTCCCCCAAGTATTTGCTGCACAAAAATTACAATAACAACCCAATTTGTACCAAAGCAGGTAAGTGCACTTCAAAAATTCATAACTTTCACCCTAGACCTCAAATGGAGAGCTAAAATCCCAATATGAAAAGATTAAGAAGTCCCAAAAAATTTTCATGTACAACACAAAATATGATTCTCACAATAGGGTTTCCAAAATGGGGCTAAAATACAAGTGTATCAGTTTTTGGTCCAATCTGCACAGTTTTGGTAAAACAGCCATAACTTTTTCGACAGACCTCGGATTAAGGCAATTCCACATTCTTTTGAAAGCTAACACACTGAAATATTTACCCACCAAAAATCATAATTTTTGGTTTGGCCGTCCATTACCAGTTTATTACCAAAGTCTGCCCTGTTTTCTTTAAATTTCCAGCCCTCACTGGTTTAGTTTTCTCTTCCTTTTTCACATAAATCCTTACTTGAAACCATTCCAAATCACCAAACACATCATCATAATCATAAATAAAACTAAATATTATAAAATGAAATACAAAATAATCATCATAATCAATCCATAAACATGATTTTAGCTTAAGCTTGCATGAACATGATCATCCCTAAACCCTAGCATGATTCAAGCTCAACTTCACCATGATCAACACCAAAATAACTCTTATTTCTCCTCAAAACATCATGATCAATGATCACAAACATCAAAACAAGAATTAAAACTAAAATAAAAATCAAAACCAATGAGATCAAATTTCAAGATTATTCACTTTGATTGCAAATAAGTTGAGATGGAGATGAGGTTTAGGGGTACTAGGATTGATAGCTTGATTATTCACTTTGATTGCAAATAAGTTGATGATGGAGGATGGTAGCTTGGGGTACTAGGATGTTGGGGTGGGTCGAAAATCACTAGGGCTGACCGGAAAGATGGCCGAAAAACACCCAAGAAGGGCTGCCTAGTTGCTGATGTGAGGGAGATGAGAGAGGAGAGAGAAAGCGAGCTTTGGATAGAATTGTATTATGGTGACTAAGCTAACTCTCTTTGGCTGAGTTTTTAACTAGTAAAGCCACCTTTTTAAGCTAACCATGGTTAAGTTTAACCATGGTAATTAGTTAGATTAATAGGCAAACTTGTTGGGCTTCAAAACGACCAAAATAAATTGGGTTCGGGAATAAAACGCTTCGTAACGTTAACGATTTTGCGTAACTCAAAATTAAATTTGTGCAAGGTTATAATAATAATAATAATAATAATAATAATAATAATAATAATAATAATAATAATAATAATAATA
>JACYFF010031958.1:22940126-23022813 GCA_017589665.1 Selenicereus undatus | reverse complement strand
ATCTAGAAGTATATATTTGAAAGATGGGCATTTGACAAATTTTCCAATAATTAAATTACTAGAAACTTCGTCATTCATGTCATATGATCAAAAATTTCGCTAAGCTAATAATCATCACATACAAACATGAATGAGAAATTCTTGTAATTTAATTATCTCATTTTTGTCATTGAAACAAACTTATGGAGTACATAATTATTAAACTAATTAACACATTTAGAAATATCACAAAGATATCCAACTTAATCATGTAAACCAAATTTACAAGAAATTATGTTATATAAAACAAATGTTACATATTTGCCACAATTTAATGACTTACAATACACAATTATATATAATCAACAAGAAATTCATGTTATTATATAAAACACATTTATATAATGTCATGAAATTGCATTGCAAAATATATTTACAAAAATATAAAACGAATTTATATATGTAATAACATGTTATATATGAAGTTCATAAAAGCCCAAATAGCATTATATAAAGCACATTTATATAGTTGTAGTTAATATGAAACATACTCAAATGTCACTCACAAATTATGAAACATGTTCATAATGTTACGAATCTAAATTTCATGAAATGAATTCCTAAAAGGTTACTAAATTATAGTATTAGGATAAAACACATTTAAGTGATAATATGAAATGAATTCATATTCTCTAACTTGGATAACGGTAGAATATTAAAACAATAAATGAATGCACAATAGCTTATGTAATTTGCATTTATAAAACTTTAAAAAATGACATGAAACACATTCACGTAACATTTTTAAACACAATATTATATAAAACTTATTTATGTAATAAAACTTATAATATGAAGCGTATTCATGTAACATACGACAATTATTATATTAATACATTCATACAATTTTATAAATTTAAATTTTATGAAACGAATTCATAAAAATCTACTCAATTACATACCATTCATAAAAATATGAAACTGATTCATTTGGTGAGGCTACATTCAAAAAACAAATTCTGATTTGTGATAATGTCAACCACAGAAAATGGGGGAAAAAAAAAACACAACAACCATACAGAGGGCCATGACCCAAAACAGTACCCCCCTTTTTCATCCCTGACCCTCCCTGACCCCACTTCAGTTTCTCCATCTTTGACCATACCCTAATCATCAGAGTTAATGGTGCTTGAAGCTTCTTGCCCATCTCGACCTTCTTCACACCTTTCTTTTGTTCATGATTCTAGTCAGCCACCGTTGTCGTGCCCTCTTCAAGAAAGAACCCAAATGATGTTCAACCGCTATCATCTACCGCCGAGAAGCCCATAGCTTCCATTCTAAGCCTCATCGACTCACACTGTTGCCGTTATTGAGTAGATCCGTCAAAATTGAGTCAAAAGGTAGCTAAAATCTACCTTTGTGGGTGGTGCGTCACTCACACATGCCACCCCTCCGTGGTGGTTTCTGATGGGTGTATTCGTTTCTTGCTTAACTTCTTCTTGTTTCTATCCTTTCATTTATTTTTTTTAAAAAATATTTTACTATCTGGGTGTGAGGGCGGTTTCGCATTAGCCATAAAGGCCTTGTCTAAGCTATAACCACTGCAGCCTCATAGGTGTGAGTAGTGGTGGAAGGTGTTGTGTTAAAAAATTTGGCCTAGGGTGTGGTAAATAAATATGGTCAGGAATAAGGGTTTTCAGGTTTTGGGGATGAGAGTTTATTTTGGCTTTGTAACAATTATGTCAATAATCACATCCAATCAATTATTTAGAAACTACTAGCTTGTATTGAATTGGCACAGAAAAGAAAATAAATGAATGAATCATATTATCCAGAACAATAGATCATGACGTCATGAAATCAAATAGCATAATAGCGTGATTGCACAAATAATCCACATAGACATAACAAATTGATTCAATTGCGACCAAACCGAGCAACTTTGGCTTAGATACCACTGTTGGTAGATTAAGGACACACCTTAAAGCGGAGGTGTATAATCTCGTTGCTCGGGAATCACCCATGAATTAACACGAACAATCAATTGGTGGCTACTAGAGTCATTGTTGAATTCACATCTCCAAACTCAAATCCCATGTAATGGCAGGATTAACATAATAGAGAGCAGAGAGTGGATTAGGGAGTTTTGCTTACTAGCTGTATCATTCAATCCCTAATCTATCCCCCTTAAAACAGCAGCAAAAAACTTGTAACTAATAATGGGTAGTTAATGGAAATGATTTATACATAATTAATCATTTTGTAATTGCCCATTTAATGTGGGTTATCAATGGGATCGTTACACTCGGTCAACAATACCTTATAAAATGTACTCCCCAGTGTGATTAGGTAAAATTGCAACAAATACTTTTAAGGTTTGTCAATCAATATGTGAAATGTCTACTTTCAAAAATACCTTGTTGTGAAGTTTGGGGCTTTGATATTGTTATTCTAGGTTCTTGCAGAATTCTATTTTCTTGTTTGTGGTCTGGTGAACTTGGAAGGTTAATAATGATCTCATTTTTAGTGGTCAACCCTTCCAATTGAAGCAAGCTTTATTTTTTATTAAATTGAGGGCTGGGTGATGAATTAATTTATGGAAGGATAACTTCTTGTATAACCTAACTAAGATTGTCCTATGTTTTGACCACCATCAATTGTTTCCTTCCTATTGCATCGTTTTTAACTATTTTGCCATGTTTGTAACCCCGACTATTATAATGATTAAAAAATAATTTTTTTTTTGGGCATAAAGTGAACAACTTTGTATTTAATTTTATTTAGGCAAAGAGTATTGTAGTAAGGTTACTCTTAAAGAGGGGTTGCTCTCTTTGAAGCTCAAAAAGCATTGCAATTAGGATAGAGGGACAACATGGCAGGAAGCAAGATAACTCGAACAACATAGCTAAATTTTGGGGAACAGTTGTATGCCTTGAGAGAAATACTAAGGAGCCAAATTCATTTAGAAGTTTGAAAATCCTCATGGATATAGATGTTTTTATCACAATCCAACAAAAGTGATTCTTTCCTTACTTGACACAGAATATAGATCAAAGGGATGAAGTCTCTAATCCAAGTTGATTTGGTATGAATCACTTGGTAAAAGTTTTCCATGAAAGCTATGGAATTCAACAATGACATACTAGGATTTGAGGTCATACATGATGACTTGAAAAATGATCGTGACATGATAGGTTGCGATCGGGGAAATAATAATTCAAACCATACTTATAACACCCGAATTTCCAATCACCTTATTACTCTTCATTGGTATTGCTAATCATATATTTATACTTATTTTTGGGTTTTAGAGTTGGGTTTTAAAGTTGAGTGTTAAACATATTGTTAATTTTTTTTGACATTAAAGTTTAATTTTTATTTCAAGGCATTTAAAACTTGATTTTTTGTTGTTGAACAATGTTCACATAAATCTAAAATTACAATAACCACACAAATAAGGTGTATGAAGTGTTGTTTGGATTTGTTTCTTTATTTATATATTACGTTACAATTCTTCAAGTATCATTAAAACACTAATTATTCTAGCCAAAACTTAATAGGAGTCAATTCAATATATTACCTAAAAATTGTACCAATAAAATGTTAAGCAAATCAAAAGTCATTAATTAAAGCTAAAATATTGAAGAATTTGGTATAAAAAGGGATTATATAGTTGACTGGATCGACCAGTTGATTTTTTCCTCTTCTTTCATTTACCTTCTTTCCTTCATTTCTTTTGAATATTTCCAAAGATAATAGAATACAGATAGTAGCAGAATTAGAATTTTTGTTTTGAGTATTGTTTTCTATCTACTTATCACTATCTCAATTTTTTCACATACTACATAGTTAGCTATGCATTTTCCAATTTTATTTTACAATTGTTTGGATTTATTTGCACTTGGTGTTTGGTTCTTATTACAGCTCCCATCCAAACTTTTGCATTTTAAATGTTTTCTTTTAAATTGTTTCTTTCTACTCACGAATAAATTAATCAAATCAAATTGGCATTGAGTTTGTATTTTCTCAACACAAACTCATGAACTAAGCATATCAGAAATATTAAACACATAGGTATAAAGGCATAAAATTTTAAACAAGCCCATGCAAAGCACGAGATTAATACTGGTTAACTTGAAACTTGAGTTAGAGCGTTACTGCCATTCAAGTAAAGGACAAGGCTATATGCTACCAATTAATGGTTAATACTACTGATAGGGCCGCAAGTGCACGGTGACATTGAAGTAAATCAAGGTCATCTCTCACATGGACTAGGTTGATCTACTGGGCTTTATCCCTTTAAGATAGGCTAAGCAAATCAATACTTGATATTGAGATTAAACTAACCAACTATCTAATCTCACTAATAAATAATCTTGGAATTAAGCAAACAAGCAATCTCTCGATTTACGCATCAATTAAGCACTTCTTCCTCAATTGATTATTTTAAAACCGACAATCAAAGTATTACAACCCTCTTTCAAGGTGAAGTGAAATACCTAAATCTAACCAATTACCATTTCTCAAGGGCTCTCAATTTATTTAGGTTTATTAAGCATGCCATTATCAAATATGTGGTTTCTCAATTAATGTGACTTTCTCAAGACTCTACACAATCAAGTCAAATCCTAGTGTTCTAGTATCGAATTCACCTTTCAGTTCTTCACTTAATACCCAAAACATGAGAGAAAGTGATCAAGTTTTTCACAAGACAATAAACATCTAAGATTTGATAAAACAATCAATAATTCCATAATACTCAAAGAGATGAACCCAAGATTAGGAAAATTAAAAAGTGTTTGCATAAATCCAAGATCAAAGCAACAAAAGATAATCAAAATTACAAAACATAAATCCAAAAATGAGAAAAGAGAAGAGAAGAGGAGAGAATAGAAGAGAAATGCTCAGCCAAGATCATGCTTCAACCGTTGTTGCAAACTTAGGATGAAATCTTTGCAAATCTTCACTTCAGCTCTCTCACTCTTTGGCTAATCTAATATAAAACCTAATCTATATGATGGAATATGGTAGAGTGGAATGGAATAGATGGGGATGAAATGAGGCCGAAAACAACCATTTTTATCACGAAAATGCTACAACTACATGTAAAAATCGCTTGGAAGTCAAACAACCTCAAGAAAACATGATGATCCAGGGGGAAGGAGGCCACCATGGACCATGGGCACTACCATGGACAAACCGTGGTGGCCACTGGTCATGCTTGTTCTCCTCTCTTGTTGAGCTGCTTCTCCTAGAATCTTGTAGGCCATGGTATGGACCACGGTTGGTCCGTTTTGGGTGTCTTTGGGTTTCTTTTGCTATCTCCTCTAATATTTGAGGCCACAAAATCTTCATTCTACTCACATAACTTGGCTCACAAAGTCAAAATCTACAAAAACTCTCAGAACAAGCAAAACTAAGCGTAATAATAGAAATATGGGCATAAATCGTACAATTAAGTGTATTAATCTCCTAAAATGACTCTCAAACACTTATAAAGTCCTATGCCAATATGGCATTCATCATTCCCCCATGTTTAAACCTTTGCTTGTCCCAGAGTCAACACTAGATAGACTGAAGGGGATGCATCTAGGACTTAAATACATAACAACCTCCTTAAAGTAGGCAACTCATAACATATCACAAGCAAGAATAACAATCAATGGCAACCCCAAATAGCACACAAGACATTTCAAAATTAGGAGGAGGACAAGGTTTTCGAAAAAGTATGAGACCACAAGCTCGATATCAAACTTGATCACCCCCAAAGAACCACAAAGCACATCATGCAAGCACATGAATTGAATAGAGCCAAATGGATTGGTAGAGCCCCACTTTTGGGAAATGTGGATCAATCCACTCATGTGTTTGAACAACAACATATGTTCACTCAAGACTTATTCTAAAGATACAATCTACTATAGGCTTGTACAGACTCTCAAATTCTCCACCACTAAAAATGCAATGTGAACATGACTATCAAGAGGATTTTACATGGGTTGTAATGTGGGCTAGCAAGGTGAAAGGAAAGGACTAGACTAATGTATTTGGGTAATGTGGAACTATTTAACCAAGTGATTACGAAGCAAACCAATCAAACCACCAAGCAACTATGAAGCTTATCAACTCACTAAACCCCAACAATTTAATGAACATACCCCAACGAATCAAGTAGAAGCTGAGTTGACCAAGAAGGAACAAAAGCTATTTACATTTCCAATGCCAATCACTTAGTTTTTCTTTTTTTTAGTTTTTGGTTTTTTTTTCTTGTTTTCTCTTTTTTTCTCTACATGATTTTTTTTCTTTTTTAATTCTTCTTTGGGAAATGAAATGAAATTTTGAATTATCAAGAGGCATATGATCACTAACTATCAACTCATAACCGAATATATATATACACAACCCAAACAAGAGGGAACTAAAGCAAATGTTCAATAACATCAATCCCTCAATAAACTAACATAACAATGCCACCTTGAACTCAATTATCTTTAAAACGACCCACTACATAGATACGATGATGCTCCATAAACTTGGCTTAAAGGTTAGGAACATGTGTTTAGGCAAGGGTTAAGATGAAGTGTTCATAACAAAGACAAATATAAGCTCAAACGGGTTAGAAAAGGGGAAAAAGATACAACACAAGGGATAGGCCATTTGGCTATATGGCTAGAAGTTCCAAAGAAAGAATCTATCATACCATCAACAATGCACATGCTAATGAGGTTTTGAACAAGAATTTAGGCAAGTTCTAGAGATGCAACATACAAGAGTCACACACATGAAAGAACATAAGACTAAATATAATGATTAGACCAAAAAAGGGTCAAAGCCTCAGGTGTTATCTACCAAAGTCTCAACTAACTCATGTAATGACTCTCATGTGCCAACATTAGTGCTAAAGACTCTAAGGGATAACAAAATTCTCAATCGAGATAAGGGTCAAAATTAGAAATAGATACAAAACCCTCACAAATTTTAGCACCAGAAGGGATTACATACTAAAAGATACTCAAGTTCATGAAACTATTGTGCCTAACAAAAACGTTATTGGAGGCATATCAAACCAATCCATACCATCCCTACTTATGATCTTATATGCAAATATAAAAGGTAGCTAAATGTAACATGCTAATGCAAACAAAAAGAAACCTAAGACTATATGCTCTAACTAGTATGCAAACTAAAAACCAAAATGGAAAGCATGAAACTACCATTCCCCATGCTTGGATAAGGCATTATTATTCGAAGGAAAGAAAGCAAGAGAAGGCGAAGGGAAACCAAAATATAACGATATCACAAGGTTAGATGCTGGGTACACCTAAGCTAAGGCCTCCTTGCAAACGGGATAAATGGAGCATCAGGCACTTTATCACAACTCCAAGACCATCAAATCAGATGTCGTCAAAGCATGCAGGAGCTTATCAAACTCTGTTGACCACAATTTAGAAAACAGAAGGTGAGAGGCAAGAACCAAAATCACGCCAATGACAATGAGCATCCTCTTAACCTTATCAAAGGCCTTAAAAAAATCATAGGAAGGATTAAAGAATGCAGTCCACATGACTTTCCTAGGTAGGTCCTCTAGGCATTCACAATAAGGGCCAATGAAGGGATCATAACCTCTAAAGTAACCTAGCAACAGATAATCATTAACATTTTCACCAAGCACACTAAACATGTTGTCCTCACAACCCAAATCCATAGTAGCATTACAAATCATAGGATTATCAACAAGTGCATTAATATAATACTTGAGAGAAGGAGAGGGTTGTGAATAAAGAGGGGAAATATAGGAATGATCAAGAGAATTGGTGAGAACACTATCATCAAAACCAAGACTATGAGATCCCTCCTACACAAACACATCACGTGACCCCTCCAAAGGAGTCTTAACTAGATTATACATCTCATCTAAAGTATCTTCTAACTCAAAACATGCATCAACAACACTAAACCTAGCAACAACCCCAAAAGGCAGGACAACATGAATATTATCCACGGGTGATGCAAAGTCAGGTTGTGTATAGCATGCGTAATAAGGACACGAATTAGTTTCATGGTCAGAAGAATTACACAAGTCACACCAAAAAGGAGCATAATAAGATCTAGCGTAGAATGCACAAGGATCGAGGAATAAATATCCAGAAATAAGACTAGACTTATCAAACTCAAATGAATCCCAAGCAATCCACTCAAGCAAATATCATGCCTCATTGACGCTTTTAGCAGGAGAACCCCCATACTCTAAAAGAGCTTGGATTTTACTATGCACACCCTTATCAATAATGTCTAAAATTTCCCATATATCCACAAAATAATCACATTAAGCAAGAAAGATATTTAATCGCTTAAAATATCTTAAAACTCGAATTGCGAAAAATGGAAAATTACCATTGTCTTGTCCTCAAATTTTTTTTTTAATTTTTTTTACACTTTTTTCAAACGAAAACAATATGCCTAGTCAAACCCATCGGAAAAAACCCTACATTCGATACAAGTCTCTGATAACGACGCCAAAAACTTGATAGCGCTGTAAGCACATGGTAGTGTTGTAGTAAATCAAGGTCGTCTCCCACAGGGACTAGGTTGATCTACTGTGCTTTATCCTCTTAAGATAGGCTAAGTGGATTAATACTTGACCAAGTCTGTAATCTAACTAATAAATAATCATGGAATTAAGCAAACAAGCAATCACCCAATTTATGCATCAATCAAGCACTTCTTCCTCAATTGACTATTTTAAAACCAACAATTGAAGTATCATAACCTCACTTCAAGGTGAAGTGAAATACCTAAATCTAACCAATGACCATTGCTCAAGGGGTCTTGATTTTTTTAAGGTTCATTAAGCATGTGGTTATCAAATTTGTGGTTTCTCAATTGCTGTGACTTTGTCAAACTCCACATAATTAAGTCAAATCCTAAGGTTCTAGTATCGAATTTCACTTTTCAATTCTTCACTCAATTTCCAAAACATGCAAGAAAGCAATCAAGTCTCTCACAAGACAATAAACACTTAAATTTGATGAAACAATCCAATAATTCCAAAATAATCAAAGAGAGATGAACACAAGATTAGGAAAATTAACAAGTGTATTTGTATAAATCCAAGATCAAAACAACAAAAGATAATAAAATTTACAAAACATAAATCCAGAAATGAGAAAAGAGAAGAGAAATGCTCAGCCAAGATTGTGCTTCAACTATTGTTGCAAATCCAAGATGGAATCCTTGCAAATCTTCACTTCAATTCTCTCACTTTTCCTCTAATCCTATCTAATCTAAAACCTAATCTATATGATGGATTATGTAGAGTGGAATGGAATAGATGGGGTTAAAATAAGGCTAAAAACAACCCTTTTTATCATGAAAATGCTACATCCAAGGGTAAAAACCTCTTAGAAGTCAAACAACCGTGAGAAAACATGATGACCTCAAGGCAAGGGGGCTACCACAGACCGTGGACACCTCCACGGACAGACTGTGGTGGCCACTGGTCATGCTGGTTCTCTCTTTTGTTCGACTGCTTCTCCTAGAACCTTCTAGGACGTGGTGTGTTGGTCCGTGTTGGGTGTCTTTGGACCTCTTTTGCTATCTCCTTTGATCCTTAAGGCCTAAAAATCTTCATTCTATTTACATAACTTGGTTTACAAAGTCAAAATCTACAAAAACTCTCAAAATAAGTGAGTAATAGTAGAAATGGGGGCATAAATCGTATAATTAAACATATTAATCCCCTAAAATGACTTCCAAAAACTTATAAAATCCTATGCCAATATGGCATTCATCAGCGAGCATTTAGGCCTTGCATAGACTCTCAGAACAAGCATTCCCTACAGTTTTGAAATTATATTCTAATTAAAAATTTGAAACATGAATGTTTATGGTCATATTTAATAGAATAGAACTGAATGATGGATAGCCAGTTGAAGCCTCAAAAACTACCATTATGGGTTTGTGTCACTAAAAATTTATAATGTGTTGTGTAGTTTTGCAAACATACGGTTTATCGTTGTAACCCTTACGGGTGTCGTTCTCAAGGATGATTTACGAAATTAAATTACAGATTTCTAATCTAAACTATGGATTAAACTGATAAAAACAGTCAACTAAACAACAAAGTTAGAATAGTCTTAACTCAATCAAAGCAATAGGAAATCATGGACTTGAAGGAAAAAGCCAAACTAACTTGTTAGAGCAAGGGCAAGAAACTACTCGTTTTTTTATTAACAAACTTGCAATTCAGGACCAAACTAAAGGAGACTCTGATGGAATTAACTCATAAATATATTCAACAATTGAACAAAAGGTTTATAATTTCACTTCCAAACCCAAATTTTCACTCAATTAAAATCAATCTCAATACAATTACCAGAACTCTCAAATTCTAACAATTAAATCCGGGGAACCTAAGCTATGAAACTTTAAAAAAAATAAAAAACTACACCACTATCCCCTGTTCTCTCCTCTAAGGCTCCATTATATCCTCTTTACAGGCTTCAACCCCTTTTTTTAAGACCGCGAAACATAGTTGTTCCTCTTGATTAATGGCATTAAACTTGAGTTAATCTTCAACCTAGAACTTCAAACTAATGATTGATGCCAAGTAACAGATGGTGATTGACGAGGATAATTAATGGGTAAAGAGAATTGAATAATGAGTAGATCAACGAGGGGTATCGAAGAGGAAATAAGGAGCTCAATTTCTTTTTTTGGTCTGGGTGTTTAGTTCTAGATAGGCGAGGAAGAAGAAGGAGAATCAGAAGGGGGGAAGCTGGGCTCACGTGGTAATTAAGTGAGAGCAAGCTGTGGACTGGGTCAATTAGGCCCGTGAAGAGAGAAGGGGAAGGAGGAAGCATTTAGGCTGAGGTCTATGAGGGGACGAGGCCTAGTGAAAAAAATAAGGCAAAGAGAGCTCGGAAAAAGGAGAGAGGTGCATCAGGGGCATTGGGTCACTAGCTAGGAGGTATATGGCTCCAGGCCCACCAAAGAAATAAAAGGAGCAAATGAGGAGAAAGGGAAGAGAGGGCACGGACTGAGTGCATGAATGGGTCGCACCATAACCTGAAGCCCCTTGTCTTTTTTTTTACTTCAACTTGATCCAACACTTGGCCTAAATTGAGCCAATTATTTATTCACTTCTTCTATTCTTACAAAATAAATAAAAACATAGTAAAATTCTAATTTAATAATTTATTTTGAGTAATTATCAGATAATAAAAGGGTATAAATTATCATAATTTCTGGCTAAACAAATACCCTTACATCTAAGTTTTGCTCGTGTTTGAGTAAAATAAAACTAAACATCCTAGAAAAAAAATCCTAACGCACTTTCATAAGATTCATGGTTGTACTTAGCATGTGCGCCCTTTAAACCCCTAGGTCACTGTAGTAGACGAGGAATGTCTTCTGAGGGTTTGTAGAAGATTTATCCACAAAATCTATAAAAGAAAACAAAAAACCAAATTTTTTTTTTGAATTTTTACAGAAAGTTATATATGCAATACTAGGGAAAACGTATATACACATTCCAATGAACTACATCACTCAAGTATCCTAAGCATTGGATCATATATAAACACAATGCACACATTAAGAAATCCTTAATCCCCACTGGTGACATCTGTACACAATCTTTCATCCCACTTAGAAATGATTTACAAGCGTGACTTGTAGAGCCTCACTTTAGGAAACTCTGGAACACTCCCGCTCATCTGTTTAAGATATAATAGGGTTCACTTAATTCTCTTCCAATCACACGAACTACCATAGGCTTGCTAAGATTCTAGATTCTACACCACTAAGATGCAATATGCAAAAAAATAATCAAGAGAACTTTTTAGGGTTTTAATGGGGCTGAAGGTTAAGGGTAAGAGGGGGACAAATGATTTAGAAAATGAGCAGCTAAAAGTCATAGCTAATGAGCAACCAACACTTACACCAATTATAATGAGCACTCTCTCTCAAAACACAAAATAAGAACACACTGCAATTAAATTGACCATTGGAAATGAGTATACGCGATGTTGCATCTATGCCAAACACTCTTATTCACAAATCTTTTTGAATTTCTTGAGATTTTTTCAACTTTTTTCATTTTTTTGTTTTTCCTTGGAAACTTTTTCCATTTTTCCATTTTTTCACTGTTCTTACTTTTTTGCTTTTTTCTCTTTTTTTTTTTAAGAGGAAAATGAAAGAATGGCATGTGCAAGAGTAATACAACCCAATTTCAAAATGATCATCATGATATATCCCCTCATATACCAAAATCAACCACCAAATTCTTAAAATATCCAAAAGTTACTCCCCAAATAATGAAGTGTTGCCCCACTAGTCTTGGCTTAGATATAGGATATGTGTTTAGGCCAAGGGCTAAAATGAAGGGTTCACAACAAAAGCGGTCACGGCTTAAAAGGGGTTAACAAGTAAGAACATTCAAATCATGGGTGACAATTTGGCTATGTAGTTTACAAAATAAAGAATACGTCTATCATATTATTATAATGCACATGCTAAATGTGATTTTAAAAAGAATCAAAGCAAGTTTTAGAGATGTAAGCATGGAAGAGACACCCATGAAAGAAAAACATGAAACTAAAAATGATGAATTAGTCTATAAAGTGTTTGGGTCATGGTCTAGGAGGGGATGAGGCCCAGGGAAAAAAAAATCAGGCAAAGAGAGCTAGGAAAGAGGAGAAAGGTGCAACATGGCCATTGGGCTGCTGGCTGGGAGGTATACGGATCCAGGCCCACCAAAGAAAGAAAGGGAGCAAATGAGGATAAGGGGAAGAGAGGGCACAGATTGGGCTCCTGTGAATGGGCCGCACCATAGCCTAAAGCTTCTTGTCATTTTTTTTTAAAATTTTTTACTTCAACTTGATCCAACACTTGGCCTGTATTGAGCCAATTATTTATTCACTTCTTTTATTCCTACAACAAAAACATATTAAAATCCTAATTAATAATTTATTTTGAGCAATTATTGGATAATAAAAAAGTATAAATTAACATAATTTCTGGTTAAACATAATGCTACCTCTTAGCTAGGTGATGGTGGATTCGAAGGTATTCACCTAAAATTATAAGAACATAAAATTTTTGAAAAGTGAGTTAAAACATAGTATGTCTACCCCTATGTTGTAAAGGCCGATAACATTTAGTAGTGGGTGCCGAAATTGCAATTCATTTTAGGTAGAAATGAAGGGAAGAGAAAATTGTATTTAAATTTATTAATGGTTATTATATGAAAGTGGAACCTAAATCAATAGGCTCATATCTAAACAATGGATAATTAAGTAAGGTGCACTTTTCCCATACTGAACCAGAAACCTGAGTTGAAGCCACGTGGGAGGAATTGATGGGCTTAAGCCCTAATAATTGATATCTGGAAGTAAATATACCTTAACTTGAATATGTGCTACCATTTTTGAATAACAACTTCGTGGTGTAAATGAATGATGAATGTGATACATGTGTAGATTATTTGAGTGTTTAAGAGTCATTTTAGAGGATTAGTATGCTTAATTGTGCCGTTTATACCTCTATTTCTACTATTACATTGGGAATTTGCTTGGTTTGAGAGTACTTGCAGATTTGGACATTTTGTCAAAGTTATATAAGCAGAAGAATGATTTTGAGGCATTGTAGATCAAATAAGGAAGCAAAAGTTCTAAAGACGCCAATGTGAATAGACCATGGTTAGTACCATGATCCAGGAGTTTCGAGGATGAGGAATCAAGAAGAACGAAAGAAGACAACTCAAATAGAGGCCAACATGGCTAACCACAATGGTGACCACTGATCATGGTGACCCCTCTCTCTATGGGCTTTTGTTTTCTTTACAGCAGTGTATTTTCCAAGCGGATTTTATGTTTGGTAGGCTTAATTTTCATGATAAAGCCTACTTTTAGCGTTATTCATGATCCTTCTACCATCATCCTTTATCATCATTATCCATCTCATTCTCCATTTTGAGAGCTCAAAGGAGGAAAGAGTGTAGACCGAGCTAACTTCAAAGGATTCGGGGCATTGATTGAAAGATTATCAACCAAGTGTAAGGACCACATCCTAGGGTTCACCCCTCGGTGTAGTTCTCAGATCGTTGGACTTGTTAGGTATTCGAATTCAAAACTTATTTTTAATATTTTTTTAAAGTCATAAAAATTTACAGGATAAGAAAATTGGCCAAAGTTCGGATCTAGGAACTAAGTTCTTGGGTAAAAACCAGGTCTCCTAGTTGGTTCCAGATAGTGTTGATTTCTTGATCCAGGGAACTAGGCAATAACCCTAATCCAACCACCCTGTAGGTTCCTGGGCTAAAA
Organism: Selenicereus undatus; assembly: GCA_017589665.1. Taxonomy (NCBI): domain Eukaryota; kingdom Viridiplantae; phylum Streptophyta; class Magnoliopsida; order Caryophyllales; family Cactaceae; genus Selenicereus; species Selenicereus undatus. The sequence continues at coordinate 23,008,510 of JACYFF010031958.1, read as the reverse complement.
TTTGGCCAAGTTCCTTGTCCAGACAATGGCACTGTCATGAAACCCGAACTTCTTCTGCTCTAACTCGAATACGAAATAAAAATAAAATAAAACAATGACGTTAACTAGTAGAGGTCGCCATTGAGTTTTAAAAACCCTTACAAACCAAATTCATTTTTTGAAATGAGCGATAACCGAAGGGACACCATAGGGACAATAGATTCATATGAACCATAAACCGAAGGGACACCGAAAGGGGCAGTAAGCTCACTTCAAAAAGGTTTTCAGAAGTCCCTTGAGAAGTCCTTGGTGTGGGGACCATCTGACTCCATTGGTGTAAACCAAGGATCCAGATTCGGGGGAGAAGGCACAGTCCTAATAGAATGCATCACAACATTGCCTATCATCATCGACGGTCTGTAATAACCAATACAGAAAACTAAAATCTAACTACACTTAAAATAACAAACATGCATCACATTAGAATCACTAATTCAAATAAGAGAAATCAAAACACAATACTAGTTGACAGGAATTAAAAGTAACAATTGGATGAAACTAACAAAGCTTGCATCTTTATCAAACTTGAAATTAAATAAACTAAAGAGAAGTAAAGTAGAGAGAAAGAGTGAGGGAAGATTCAATTTTCCCTTCAGGATAACCCATCTAATTAACCTGGGAACCTGACAAAAGAACCCGCTTCTAGGGATTAACAAATCTCCTACTCTCGATGCCTCTCGAGTGTTGGAGTATTTTCACTCAAATTCTGTCTCAAATTTTTAAACCTTCACTAGTGTTTCTCCTTAATTTTTCTGATCCTTCACTCAAATTTTTCAAGGTGATTAACCCCAAGACAGTCCCTTTTTATAATTCTTAAAGTAGGCCAAAATAGCTAAGGAAAGGACTCATGCTTCAACTCCTAGTAGACTTAATCTGAATAAGTGGCATATTTAGATCAAACTCTGTAAAGGGGAGTTTGACTTAGCTAAATGGAGGCGGGAACCAAGAGCTTCCTGGATGGAGAACCCAATTGATAGAGCAAAAAAATTGGGTACCCAGTTTTGGACCTAAAACTGGCTTGGACACGGCGGGTACGGACTTGGACGCGGTTAGCCCAGTTTCAGGACTAATTCCAAAATTGTAACCAGACCCAATACTTGATACACAGTCAAAATTAAAAGAATTTTGATGAAAAAATATAAAAAGTAAACCCTTATTCCCCAAGTGATGTAACCTTTGTACTTAGGCCCAGCCCCTAACTACCCCAATTTAACCCTTTGTCTTTTTTGCTTTCAATTTATCCTCGAGTTACTCTTTATGCATCTTGACATCTGTGAATTTCTTCCTTCAAGCTTCAGATATTTTTTCCCGAGCATTGTTGTAGCGTTCCAACCATCTAAATGTATGAATGTGTGTGTAAGGGAACTTTATCCCACATCGTCAGTTTGAAAGAAAGATATCAGATTTATAAGTTCCATTTTCACAAAGCATATCAATAAGGCTTTCCACTTTTGGGTTTGGTGGTTTGATTTGTGGGCCAAATTGTTGGACTTCCCACATCAGTGGGTTTTGTTGTGTGATTTTGGGTCTGTTCGTTACGCTTGTTGCTTATTAAGTATTTATTTTTATATTATTTTGACAATTGTTCTCTCTTTCTCTCTCTATATTTCAAGTGAATTAAAACAATTGTTAGGTTTCTCATTTGTTTTATAGTCTTGATTTGTGGTTTGTGACTTACATTGTTTCTAATTCTTTGAGCTCTGAGTTTATTTTAGAGTACATATATCCTTTTTTTTGCTTATTGCGTATTGGATTTAGCATTTTATTTGGTTTTTAAGAATTGAGCTTTAGATATGGGTTCTTGACTTCCTTCAATGCTTCTCTTTCTTTATTTTGTTAGGGAAAAATGAAAAAAAGCAAATTGATTTAGGAACCGCGTATTAGAAATCGGATTTGGTCCCGACTGGGTCTGCTTCCAGTTCTTGAAAATCTAGCCGAGTATCGGATTTCGCTCACCCCCTACCTGTTGTGTTCATGGTAGGGACCCTGACCGGGTTCTTAGGCGGGTCAAGCCCATTAGGCCCGTGCTCCTTTTCTCTTTTTTGTCTTTTCTCTTTTTTCCCTCTTTTTTCTTTGTTTTGAACTTCGAATTTTTGATTTATTTTTGCTGGGGCCCAAGTACGTAGGTTGGGGCATAATTTTCATCATAAGATATTTTACAAAATCGGATACATCATTTTTAAATGGCTATAGTTAGCCTCCACTTTGACTAAGTCTAAGTAAGGAAAATGTCAAAGTAGATGGCATCTATGCTTACCTATTTTGGCTATTTTATGAATTCGACCTTTTGCTAGTGTAGCGGACCTTTCGCTGATCTAGTGGATATTGATTTCAACCTTTGCTGGTTTCGGGGACCTTTTGCTGGTCTGGCAGACTCTGATGCTAACCTTTCACTAGTTTAGCGGACTTTTCACTGGTCTAGCGGAATCTGATATTAACCTTTTGCCAGTTTAGTGGATCTTTCACTAGCCTAGCAGACTTTAATGTTAACCTTTCACCCATTTAGTGAACCTTTCTCGAGTCTAGTAGATTTTAATGTTCACCTTTTGTTGGTTTAGTGGATTTTGATGTTAACCATTCGTTGCTTCAGTAGACCTTTTACCGATCTAGCTGATTTTGATGTTAACCTTTTGTCCGTTTAGAGAACTTTTTGCTGGTCTAGCACCCTCTGATAATAACCTTTGCTGATCTTCTGGATTTTGATGTTAATTTTTCACAGGCTTAGCGAACCTTTCCCAGTCTAGCGGATTTTGGGCTCCATCGTCTTTTGATCCTTGAACCGATAACTATTTTGGACTCTGTTTTGCAGGTGGATTCCTTTCCTTTATTTTTTGCTAGTTGGATTGATAAGATTTGGATTCTACTCTTTGATATTCTTTGCATTGTAGTGCATGTTTGAGTACGAAGGATCCCACCTGAGTCCTATGGCATCTTCTTTCACTTCATTTCTTATTTTCAAGTACATTTGATTGTTAATTATGGCTTCTTATTGATTGATGTTCTTGCATGGGAATTCTGGTCGGATCCTGCTTTTCCTTAGCATTTGCTTTGTTTTTTCCTCTTGTTGCTTGTCTTTTTCTAGAAAAGGTTGGTACATGTGCGATTGATTCCCTTTGGAACCCGACTGTCTCCGTATGCGCCCACTTTCTCTTTGTTTCCTATCTTTTTTATGCCCTTAGATGGAAGAGCTTGGACTTTATTTCATGTGTTGCATGCCTTAGGGAACCCAACCAGGTACCTTGCTTTTTGGCTTTGCTTGTTTTGCTTTTTTGTGATAATTTTGTGCTTTGAGTCATGCATGACCATTATGAATGCATAAGCAGGTAGATCGCGGTCGAGTTCCCTTATTCTTTGCCTCTTTGTGTTTGCCTTTTGTTGTTGTGCACTTGTGATTGTTTCATCCCATTAGCAAAATCACTCATAAGATGGAACTTGGTCGGGTTCTCCTCTTTACTTTATGCCTTTCTCTACTACTTATTGTTTTGTACACGATAATGCATGTGCTTGTTTATGCATGTAGTGATGGAACCTAGTCAGGTTCCACTTCTTTTCTCAGTGTCTTTTCTTCCTCGACCATATTGATTGTAGTTGTTCCATGCAAATTTAGTGCATGTGTTACATGCATGGTGAACCTGGCCAGGTCCCCTCATTTTGTCTTGACTTTCTTTCCTTTCTCCTTGTTTCTTTACACTTGGCTCGGTGCATGTTAGTAAATGTATGCACTTGCTTGGGGAACTTGGACAGGTCCCCTTTTGCTTTGGCCTCCGTATTTTTCTTCTTTTTCATTTGGTTATAAATAGCATGTACTTAGGAGCTTCTCTTCACTCCTTTCCCGAGCCTATCTCCTTTTCATCACTTGTGTTTCTTTATTGCTTCGTATCTTCATTTTTTTGATTAAAAGTGTGTAATTGTACTCTAACATCATTTTCTTTCGGTGGACTTGGATGTCATGCGTCTACTTGGGGTACTTTAAAAGCAATAAGTACTCTCATTCCCTTTTCTATAGTTCGTTTTGTCATGATCATGAGTCTACGATTGGATTATACGGACTAAAGCAAAATGCCTCACTAAACTTCCTCAGCTCTGTTTCTGTGGAGTAGCAGGTAGTATACCATTTTAAAATATAGGGTCAATCGGAACCAGTTTCTTTGTAATTTTGCAATTCAACAGAAAGGCTATTGCATTAGACCCTCCCATACCCCACTAGGTGGCGGGATTTCTGAGGTATTGGATTTGGATGAATCTAGGACGACTTTCTTTTCTTTCTATCATGAAGATCTTGTTGGCGGTACAAGTTCACTTAGGAAATTAATGATGGACCTTAGGCGTAAAGAAGCTTAAGTCCTATCGGTACTAAATAACACTAGTTTTTGGACCTTTCGTTATGCTCTAAAAGGAGTAGTAGATTTTACTAATTAATGCGTTGCTCGAGTGGTAGTCAAGAGATGTTATGATGCCACTAAGACATTTCATCTCCCGTTTGGGGGATAATGTAACCCTATTGATTTTGCTATGCTAACTAGTCTCATTTTTTTGGGGCTACATTAGTTTATCAAGAAGGCTTCCATCTTTAGTGTGACCGCTTTTACCAACTCTTCTGTTCAGTCATGAATAGAATTCCTCGAGGGAATCACTTCCGTTATAACATCCTTTTTCATGTGATAATTGGTGACGAGCACTGAGCTGAGCATTTTGCTAATTAGCAAGTCCTATTATTTTAGCTCTTCTTCTTAACACTACTATTTTTGCTTATTTGGGCAACCATGTCTGCTTCCACTATCTCCTCAACCTTATTGGTTTTGATAGAGTGAAAAACTTGAACTGGACGGTTCCAACATCTTCCGCCCTTATTCGTGGCATAGGAGTTGAGGTGCAAAAAACTAAGAACATGCACGAGGAACGAAATACTAGTTTGTCCGTGAGCTGTTTATGGAGGGTAATCGAGGTAATGATATTTCTTAATAATTCCTATTCTTGGATTGTAGCCCTTATTATTGTCTCCTACTTTTTTGACGAATATGACTCTACGAGTATTTTCCCAAGCTCTCACTAGGATACAGGAAGCCCACTCATTTTCCAGCAATGGTCTTATGGATTAAGGAAAATCAAGTTCAACGATAATTTCGAGCTAGACATCTTCAACGACTTTGAGAAGTGATAAATGCTTTAACCATGGTATCATTGCTTTGAATGTATTGTAAAAGTCTGCTAGTTTTAATATTTCATTTTTGCTAATTTCTTTTCCACGTAGGCAAATTTCATCTTAGGAAAGTCGGGTCTCTTCCCCTGGGGTACTTGGCCGAAAGAGTTACTATGCAACATGCTAATCAATGACCTCCTTTCATCCCCAAAGATCCTCCTTGGTCCATGTTTTATACACGGAGCTTATCTCCCGAGGTCATGGATGAAGTGAAAATAGGTCATCACTTTATGGATTATATCGATCATGAATTTGACTATACAACCTATCTGCAGCGGATCATGACCCCTTTGGTAACCTATTTTGCCGTTCTTCCCCTAATTTATTATGTTTTTCAGACATCGGATCTTTATGAGTCTTTTACAAGAATTAAGTGCTAATACTCTCATACCTATCAAGGGCGGAAAAAAGGGCAGTACACATAGATGTCCTATTGGCCCAGAATATGAATGCCCTTAGCTCCTGTTTCCTGCTACTTTAGGGGGGGTAAGTGTGCTGCTTACTTCAATTCCCTAAAATGTGCGGATTATATCTTCTTACTTGAAGTACAATATGGAGCAATTGATCATGGTAGCACATTATTTTCATTCAATGAAAAAGGCATTTTTAAACCTCTTTACTTGCCAGCTCCCCCAAATAGATGAGGTAACCTGTCTCTTTTATTTTCTTAATGTGATTTTTGCTTGCCAGCCCTTCAAGATCCAGTTCAAGATCTCATAGATCTCATTCAAGGCGACATCGTTCAACAAGGGCGTAAGATATCCCAGAGTCTTCTTGTGCTAAAGAAACAGAGGCTTACTCGGATTCACTAGTTGAGTTGAACTACTTTAAGTTTATAGTTTATGAGATCCCTATGCTCTTGCTTCTTCCCATGGGGAGTCTTACTTGCCTCATATTCTATGTGATGAGTTATCATCTGGGACATTGCAAGGCAACCCATCACATTATTCTTAGGCCATAGGGAGCAATCTAGCACTTGATGTCGATAATGGTCACTCATCAGTCGATTTTTGCTTTGTGTCGAATTATGTTGACTGCCTCTTTGATGTAAGTAGCAGTGGGTCTCTAGATGATCAGTAGAAATGCTCTAGCAAACTTATGTATGATGCTTTTATTATGATGTAATGCTACTTGCTACGCAATGTTACTTTTATTCAAGTCTTCATTAATATAAGCTACTCTAAAATGACTTTGTACAAATATAACCCACATTCTAGTCTTTGTTAATGCAAGCTACTCTAAAAGGACTTTGTATAAATATGGCCCCTGCCACCCCCAAATAAAAAGAATAAAAAATAAAAAACAAGCACCAATAACTATCAAGAACTGTATGGTCTTAAGTAATAATCCAAAAATGTAATTGGATAATTGTTGAATTACAGTCGATCAAGGTTACAAATATTAAGGCCAAAAGAAAATAAAGTAGAATTACAGGGCAACCCAAACTATGATCCTAGCCGGGCTCCTTGGTAGGTCCTTCTTGCCTTATCCTACTCAGATTTGACTTGGTGCTATGCCAGAGACAAGAACCTTGCCTGGTTCCTATTGGCTTGCTAGTCTGAATTCTACCTAACTTTGAATTAACTACTTTGTCTACTATAAATTAAGGCTGCCTGTTATTCAATTTTCATCCATCATAGGACTAATCTTCCATAATTCACCATGTCTTTTCAAAACATCTTAACCTCTTGGCTGTTAGCCCTTGATGGGAGAGATAAGCACGTGCTGAAAAACCTTTGCTTAAGTAGCGTCCTTAGCCTTTACCAAGTCAAAATCTCCTGGGAGTTTCTTAAGGCCGCCTCTACCTTTTGGGATTCCAAATTTCATGCCTTTAGGTTTAGGGAGCGAGAATTGTGCCCTTAACTGAGGAATTTAATGCTATTCTAGGTTTTCCACTATATTTTCCCCTTGTTGTGCCATCTAATCCGAGAAATATGTCATCGCAATATCATTTTTCTTAGGTATAAATGAGGAGCACATCTCCACCATAGTCGTCGAGGATGAAGTGGATTTTGTGCCCCTAATTTCTTATTTTCAAAGAGAGAATGGACTAGCACTCAAAGGTGTACACAGACACCGAGCAATTCTCCTATCCTTATGAGTCTTCGTATTCGTTGGTGGTTTTACAAATGGGGAACTAATAATGCCGTTGAACATAGCAGAAGACGAGACTAGACTCATATTCCCTTTGCTGTTGTGGAAACCATATTATTTTTGGATCGACTTAGTTGCCACCCAGATTAGTTCTCTTCAGGCACTCCATTGCTGTCACATAGACCCAAAACTCGCCAGGTTCTTCTTGGACCCGCACTGGGCACTAGCAGTTGCTCCTTCCCCTTCTTCTTTTATGCCTTCTCCATTTTTTTTCCCCACTTTGGGCTAGACTAAAGAACCTAACTAGGTTCTTCGTATTTTTGACCCCCCCTTTTTGGGTTTCTGTTGGGATGTAGATTTGGTTGCTAGAACACCTTTAGTTGATCAAGGATCCTAGAAATGTTGACACAAACTTAGTTACATAATTCTACCTAAGGAAAAGACTATTCAAGGATCAATCGAGGGTGAATTGGATCAACTTCTTAGAGAAGAAGCCGCCTCTTTGTTGAGTGATTTCCTAGCGGGGCATCCGACGATTTGTGACAAATGGGGGGAGTAATGCTTATGGTCATCTCATTGGCATATCCATGGGAACCTAGTTCTTCCCTAGACAGTCAGGGGTGTGCACAAAAAAAAAGAAACCAAAAAATCGAAAAAACCGAAATAAATGAAAAGGTTTAAGGAAACAATTTTCTAAAAAAATCAATTCAGTTAACCAAATCAATTTTTTTTTATCAATTTTTGGTTCAGTTGTAGATCAGCTGGTTTAGAAATTTAGTTAACGCCTAGTTGACCGAGTCAAAATTAATTTTTTTGAAAACATTAAAAAAAAATTTAGGTAAGAAAGTACAATTTTTAAAATTATTTATGAATGGTAACTAAAATTGAATTTTTAAAAAAAAATTTATAACATAAAAAATGAAAAATTTAGTTTAAAAATACATTTTTTTTATATTATTAGTGAATGGCTAGGTAGTAATCGAATCGAAAAAATGTTAACCGATCCAAAAAATTGGTTAACTGACTCTTTCGATTCGATTATAGTTTGGGTTTGGGACAAGCTGAAATTTTCGGTTCAGTTACGGTTTGAAAATTTTTTGAACCTAAAAATTGAGTAACCGATTTTTCGTTAGAAACTCCGGTTAATTGGTTTTGGACACCCCTATGGACGGTTGATGAGATAATTTGGTCATAAGCAAAATCTCTATCTTAGACTGCATTCCTCACAGGAGCTATATGAATGATCCTTCTCATATCAAGTCCTGGGTTGATTATTGGCTTCATCGTCCACCATTATGAAGTCGTTTGTTCCATGCTCTACCTATGTCTTATAATGCTACCTGAGTTGGATGAATGCGAGGGACATTGAGTTAAGGAAGACTATTTAGGATAAGAAGAATGCTATGGAATCTGTGAAAACTTGGAAGATGGAAGCCAACAAGGAAAAGGCGATGCATCTCACAGCCGAAGGAGGAGAACTAAGGATCGTACCCCCTATAAGACAACACCTCAACCTAACAAGGATAAGAAGTTAAAGAAAGATTAGGAACTAGCTTTGCTCTTACATTTTGATTAAAGTTTCATGCTTTCATAGTATTATGCTATTAGGAACTTGTTGCTTTTATTGCAAATATGTTGATCACCAACTATCTAACCTATGCGGCCCAACCAACCATACCCTTGTCGACAAAAGGTCCTGAGCCCGATCTGGTTCTTGCTAGTTGGAACCCAGTTGGGTTTCCATCGGGAACTTGACCAGTTCTAGCTTGTAAGGGTTGGGCTTTCTTACTGGGCCGACACAACAATGGCGCTGTATTATATAAGTTTTTCTTTTTTTGAGATGGATGAATGCTTAGTAAAGAGTAATGGGGCTAGACCATTAAGGCTTCCTATCTATATTGCAAAATCAAGTCTTCGTAGTTCATTGAGTTATTTCTCTTTCTCTTTCTCTTTCTCTCTCTCTATCTCTTTCTCTTTCTCTATCCTGGTATGGGCCTTGTTGACCTGTTATGGGTCTGAAACAGATTTTACCCCTCCTTTTTGAAGCTTGTTATAGACTTTGGCCTAGATTGACTAACTAAGCATAATACCTCTTCAATTGATTCACATTTGTATACTGAGTATACTCTTTCCCATACATATCGATGAGTTTTACTGCTCCGCCTGGCAAGATGGTTTTTATGATATATGGGCCTCGCTAATTGCGTCTAGGCTTTTCTGTCGGGTCTTAGATTGGAGCCTGTATTTGTTTTAAGATCATGTCTTCTTCTTATAGGTCTCTAGGCTTGACTTTTTTATTCAAAGTTGTTCACATCTGAGCTTGGTATGACTGGAAGTTTTGTAATGCCCTCAGTCTCCTTTCATCTAGCATGACCAACTCTTCATATCGAGCTTTTGCCCACTCTAACTCTGGGATTTGATTTTCTACAATTACCCTAAGTGAGGGTATTGCTATTTCAATTGGTAGTGCTACTTCCATTCCATATGCCAGGGAGTATGGAATTGCTGCTATTAAAGTACAAATTGAAGTTCTGTACCCCCATAAAGCAAATGGTAGCTTGTTTGGCCAACCCTTGTAATTCTCAATCATTTTCTCCATTATCCTCTGAATATTCTTTTTAGCTATTTTAGTAGCTCCATTTGTTTGGCGGCGATAAAGGGACAACTTATGATGTTGAATTTTATATTTCTCAAGTATGCTTGTTAATTCATTTCTGAAATAGCTCCCTGACCACTTAACAATTCATACGGCACATGATACCTACATACGGTATTATTGATGATGAACTTTGCCAAATATTTTGAAGTAATTTTAGCAGAAGAGGTTGCTTCTACCCAGTTTATGAAATAATATTGCTACAAGCTCATATTCATGGTCATCTGTTTCCTTCAGTGTCACCTTTGTCACTATATTGATTCCCTAGAGTGAGAAAGGCCATAGTGAAGTAAGTATTAAAAGAAAAGCGGGAGGTTACTGTTGTAAATTAGCATATATCTGACACTTATGACATCTTCTCACATATGCATGACAATCTGCTTCGATCATGGACCAATAATCTCCAATCCTCTTAACCTTCTTGGCCAACATTCGGGTGTTCATGTGTAGCTCACACTCTCTTCCATTAGCTTCCTTCATCATTTCTCGGGCTTCCTCTTGTGTTACATAGAGTAAGTTTATGCATATATATGCCTTCTTACATAGCTTCCCTTTGTCCTTAAAATATTGTGAAGCTAACAACCCTAACGCCTGTTGGGATTTTGGGGAGGAATGTGGTGGGCACTCTTTCTTTGTTAATAGTAGATGTCATACTACCAAGTAGTATGGTTGATGTTGCACACTTCAATGGTATGAAAATGACTGGCTTGTCTCTCCCTTCAACTGATAATGGCGTCAAATGGATGCCGCCAGGAATGTTCATCATTAAAGCTAGCTTTGCTAGATCATCGGCAAATGGGTTATGTTCACGAGGAGGGTAAGTAAAAGTAATATGGGAGAAGTTCTTCGTAGAATTTGCTAAATAAGCTTAGTATGGTGCCAAGGCTTTGCTTCTCACCTTCCATTGTTGTAAGATTTGATTGATTATCAAATTGGAATCTCCATGCACCCATTAATTCTTTACTCCTATTTCTGTGGCAGCTTGCAACCCGATAATACAAGCTTTATATTCTGCCACATTATTACTGATCTTGAAATCTAGCTTGGCTAAAATAGGGGTGTGTGCCTCTTCTGGAAATACTAAAAGGATGCCTACTCCAAATCCTTTTCGGTTTGAACCCTATTGAAATACATTGTCCAAACATCTTCTTCTACTTGAAGAATTTGTTTATCAGGGAAATCAAAGGTTTCTCCCTTTTGATCCTCAAGTGGCAAGTCTGCTAAAAATTTGGACACGAATTTTCCCTTAATGGATTTCTCCGGGATGTAGTGTGGGTTGAATTTTGATAGCATTGTTATCCATCTAGCACCTTGCCATTTACCACTGGTTGACGTACCAAAGACATTATCGGATCCATCGATGCCACTAAATGTACTGTATGGTTTAATATATAATGCCTAAGCTTTTTGGACGCCATAACTATTGCAGAGAGGTTTTCTAAAGGGTATAATATAGAGAGTTTCATATTCTAGGAGCTTTTCACTTACATAGTAGATGACCCTTTCTTCTCCTTCTATCTTCTGTACTAGCGTAACCCACATTGTTATAATCGTTGTTGTGTGATAAAGAATAAGGGGAATGCGAGGCTGTGGAGGTGCCAACACTGGTGGGTTGGATAAGTACTCCTTGATCTTATCGAATTCCTTTTCACACTCCTCATCCCATTCTGGTTTTACACCTTTCTTTAATTTCTTGAAGATAGGCTCGCATGTTAAGGTCAACTTTGATATGAAGTGGCTGATGTACTACAGGCGACACAAGAATCTTGGTATTTCCTTCTCGGATTTAGTAGTGCCATTTCTTGTACAACCTTGATCTTTAAAGGGTCAACATCAATTCCCCTTAGGCTGACAACATTTCTTAATAACTTCCCAGAGATAACCCCCAAATTGACACTTTTGCAAGTTCAAGCATTTTTGCGCAGTAAAAGCGTCTATTTAAGTACTTGATTGCTACCGCAAGTGCACAGTGGCATTATAACAATCAAGATCGTCTTCCACAAGGACTAGCTTGATCTACTAGGCTTTATCCCCTTAAGATAGGCTAAGCAAATCGAAATTTGAGGTTTAAAATTGCGAAATCCCGGAGATTTTTTTATATCGTTATATTTTTATTATGTTATTTAATTGTTACGATATTGGCCGACCTAGTATGCTTGAGCTCGTAGTGTTTTTTTTTTCTGATCTTAGCAGAGTAGCTGAGGGGTAGTAGAGCTGTCCAAGTCAGGGTGGTGTTAAAAAAAAACATAAGAAAAGGGGGAAAAAGGACCCGTGCAAGAGAAGGCAAGAAGGGGAAGGGGGAAGCCCTAATGTTTAAAATTTTTCCCTCTCTCTTCCTCTCCTCACTCTCCCCCACGCCTCTCTCTGTCTCTCTATTATTCGGCCTCTCCCTTTCTCTCTCTCTCTCTCTCTCTCTCGTCCAAGCCGTCGCCCTAGTGTTGTGCCGCTGCCCACCTCCCTCTCTTCCGCGGTCTCACCTTGGTTTGGTAAGTGTGAAACTTCTTGAAATTCTAGCAAGTATGTTAGTAGTTAATTGAAAATTCTTAATAAAAACTCCATATTTCTACGTTTGAATCTAATTTTTACTTGCTATCATAGAAATCCTGGAGTTGAGCATGTAGTTGGTGGAGCAACACAATATAAAGTTCTCTCTTTCTTTTATGAATCATTTCGAGGTAAACGACTCACCTTTTCTCCATGACTTGGATTATTTGACGATTAGGAATAGCGAAATTTTGGGTGGAGGCATCGTATGCATGTTAGGGAAGGGATTCAAATCGAAATTTATTGAAAATGCACCTGAAGGCTATAGTGGAAACAACATTTTGTACATCTAGAACTGCAGCTGACTTCATGAATTTACTGGTAATTGAAAATTTTTTAATTTTATGAATCAGGGATCAATTCTAGGACTGCACAAAACTATTTGTAATTTGGATAGTTCAGGAGATTGCTGATATTTGAACTAGTTAGGCTTGCTTTCTGTTAAGAGTCATAAAAGGAAAGTTGTATTTCACGATTTGGCCTTTCTAGAATGGACTTAATCGTAAAATTTTGACGTCGGGAGTGAAAGTTGTGGCCCCGGGAAGATGGGGGAAAAATATGGAAATAAACTGGCTAGTGAGAGGTAGTAGTATGTGAGGAGTTTTAATATTTATAATTTCCTAAAAATTTATTTCACGGCTGGATTTGGGTGTTGGGTGTAAGAAGAAACTTAGAAAATTATTTGGGTCTAATCGGATTATAGAGAGTCAGGCTAAGAGTTGGCACTAACGGACTACTCTTATAGGTAATTATGTTTAGGTTGAACTAGGGTTCAAGCTCAAGTTTAGGCGGTGTAATCTAGAAGGTAACAATCATGCCCTAACCCCCTTGAATGTTCCTTGGAAACATGTACTGTGCGTGGGTTTGAAAGGAGTTTGAACGTGTTTGAACTGATGTTCGGGGGACTTTTCCCGGGTAAGTGTGTGAAGAGATTTTACTATGATTTATATGAAAATGATTATTCAACCAGTGATTGCGTGAGTTTATTGGAATGATTTCATTGCGAAAATAATGATGAAATGTTTTTGGATCAGAATGGGCTAGGTTTGGCTATATTTTGATTAAAGATTGATATTAACTATAAATATATAAGTAACTGGATGAATAGGTGAGACTTAGGAGTTATACCCCTGTGTTCTTGTAAGCCATTAGCCTTCCTTGGGTAAAAGTGCATGCATGTGAGCGGCCACGTGCGACCTTGTGGATGGACGTGGGCTAGGTTAGAGGTAACTGTGCAAATTGATGGCAACCTAGGATATGGTTAAGTGGCTTCTTTAAACCCAAACGCAGGCCATGAGCCCTAATGGTTTCGCTCGCCCTTGTTAATCTGATATTGAATAAGTACTTTGAACTGCTCATGTTGTTTCCTACCCCTAAAATGGCTTGAAATGAATTTTGTGCATGTTTTGACTGCTAGGGGTGGCTGTTATTGAATTTATCTTTTTTTTTTTCAAAATGTTTTGTTTTCAAGTGGAGTACATGAGAACCCGAATTCAAGCAAGGCTCCGTTATCTATAATTTAGTTGAAAAAAATTAGTTTCAAATTAAGTTGTTTAGAGATTATTGTTATCCAGTTGGATATTGTTATTTTTGTCGTCAGGACTTGAACCTATGCTATAACTTGAGAATAAATTTGCAGTAATGTTTTGGTTGATACTCAGTCTGATATTTCTAAGAAAGAAATACAACGGTAACACTTCACTTAGGTTTTTTCGCTGCCACATAGGTTAATATTAGTAAATAAAAAGGGATTAGAAAATCGTGGTGTTACAGAAACTAAACTAATCTATTATCTAATGTAATGGATAAATAATCAAGGAATTTAATCAAATCAAGGAATTTTCGAACTCAAGAATTGATTAAGGGCCTATTCTTTAGATAGGTAATTCCAGAACCAATAATCAAATTATTAAACCACTATTTCAAGGAGGAATGAAATTCTTAAATCTAATCAAGTACCATTTCTCAAGGTTTTTTTACTAATCTAAGAACATTAAGAACACGATTATCAAATTTAGGGGTTTCTTAAAAAGTGAGTCTTTCTTAAGATCCCACACACCTAAATTGAATCTTGGTTTTCCAACATCTAGTTCATCGTTCAGTTCTTCACCAAATGTCCAAAACAAGTAAGAAATTGATTAAGTTTCATATTAGCAAATCAACATCTAAGAGTCAATATAATAAACCCAAAAAATCCAAAGGACTTTTAGATCAAAACAAGAATTGATTCATTCACAAGAATTCAACTCAATTCCAAGATTAATAATCCAAAACATAACATAAAAATAAATAATAATCTGAAAGCATAAAAATCTAAAGAGAAAAGAGAAGAGAAGGGAAGAAGAATTGCTCAGCCGATGCGTGCTTGTACATGTAAACTGACTTGGAATCCTTGCAAATCTTCACCTTCAACTTGCTCTCAATTCTCTCAGAATCTAAATCCTAATCCAATTGATGAAATTGAAGAGTGGAAAAATGGAATATGGATGAATAAAGTAGCAAAAATGGCTTTTTATAGCTGAAATCGAGCATGCAAAACCACCACATGCATGGAACACTAGCAGCCACGAAGAAAACTAGCAAGTTATAAGGAACAGGGCTGACCACAGTGAGTTCGTAGGACCCATCATGGATTGTGGCCGCCACCACAGACAGATTGTGGGGCCCTTTGTCCTGGTGGCTCTCCCTCGCTCGTTTTGCTGCTTCTTCCTGGATCTCTCTGGATCGTGGTTCTGGCCGCGGTTGGTTCATGTTGGGAGTCTTTAGGCCTCTTTTGCTATCTTATTTGATCCACAAGACCTCAAAATCTTCATGCTTCTCACACAATTTTTCCTATACAGACAAAATGTGTGAACACTCTTAAACAAAGTGAAACCAAACATAATAGTAGAAATAGAGGCACAAATTATACAATTAAGAACACTAGCGCTCTAAAATGACTCCCAAACACTCAAACAATCCCATGCAAATATGACATTCATAACTGCCCCATGCTTATACCTTTAATTATCTTCAAGAAAACACTAAATAGCACCAACAAGGGGAGATGCATCTAGGATTCAAAAATATAACAACCTCCTTAAAGTAGGCAATGGATAACACACCACAAGCAAGAATTGCAATCAATAGCAACCCCAAATAACGCATAAGACATTTCAAAATTAAAAGGAAGAGAAGGTTTTAAAAAAAGTACAAGACACAAGCTCAATATCAAACTTGATTACCCCCAAAGAATCACAAAGCATGTAATGTAGGCACATGGAGTTGATTAGACCCAAATTGACCAATAGAACCTCACTTTTGGGAAATGTGAATCACTTTCACTCATATGTTTAAAATATAACATGGGTTCACTCAAGACTCATTCCAAAGATGCAATCTACCATATGCTTGACAAGACTCTCAAATTCTCTAGAACTAAAAATGCAATATGCACATGACAATCAAAAGGACTTTACTTGAGTTGTAATGTATGCTAAAAGAGTTAAGGGAAATGAGTGAACTAATAAACTTAGACAATGTGGAGCTACTTAGCCAAATGACTAAGGAGCAACCAATTAAAGCACAATTAGCCAATAAGTTGGTCAACACTTCAAAACTCTAATAATTCAATGAACATACCTCATGAATCAAGTAGGAAATGCGTTAACAAGGAAGGAACATAAGCTACTTACATGTCCAATGCCAATCACTTAATCACTTTTTCCCTTGTTTTTGTTTTCTTTTTCTCGTCTTTTTTTTTCTTGCTTTTTTACATGATTTTTCTCTTTTTTTTCCTTTTTTTTTCTTGTCTTGGAAAATGAAATAAGAATTTCAATTGTTCAAAGGCATAGGACTACCAATTGTCAACTCACAATTTAATACATAGACCCAAACCAAATAAGAGGGAAACGCAACTAAATGCTCATCAATCCCTCAATAAACCAACATACCAAAGCCACCTTAAACTCAATTACCCCTAGAACCACCCACCACATACTTGCCGTGACACCCCATAAACTTAGCTTAAAGGTTAGGAACATGTGTTTGGCCAAGGGCTAATATGGAGTGTTCACAACAAAGACATATATAAGCTCAAAGGGGCTAGCAAAGGGGAAAAACATATAATGTGAGGGTAGCCTATTTGGCTATGTGGCTAAAATATTCAATAACAAAAAGTGCTTTTATCATATCATCAACTATGCACATACTAATATGGTTCTGAACAAAAGTCTAGGCAAGTTCTAAAGATGCAACATAGAAGAGTCACACACATGAAAGAACATGAGACTAAATATAATTATTAGTCCAAAAAAGGCTCTAAGTCTCACGGGATATCTACCATGGTCTCAATTAGCTCATAAAATGACTATCATGTACCAACATTAGCGTCAAAGACTCTATGGGATAACAAAGTTCTCAATCAAGACAAGAGTGAAAACAAGAATATTTATAAAACCTTCATAAATTTTAGCACCAAAAGGGAGTATACATCAAACGTACTCAAGCTCATGAAAGCTATTATGGTTTGCAAAAGGATCATTCAAGGGCATCTCAAACCAATTAACTCCATCTCTACATGCAATCCTATATGCAAATCTAAAATGCAACTAAATGCAACACACTAGTGCAAACAAAAGGAAACCTAAAACAAAATGGTGTAACAAATATGCAAACTAAAAACCAAAATTGAAAACACGGAACTACAATTCTTCCATGATTGGATAAAGCATCATTATTCAAAGTAAAGAAAGTAATAAAAAGGAAAGGGAACAAAATATAACAATCTCACCAGGTTAGGCGCTGGGTACACCTAAGCTGAGGCCTCCTCACAAATGAGCCAAATGGAGCTTCAGCCACTCTATCACAACTTCAAGACTTAGCTCATTAAATCAAATATTATCAACACGCCCAGGAGCTTATCAAACTCCTGTGACCATAATTTAGAAAACACAAGGTAAGAGGTAATAACCAAAATCACGCCAAAGATAATAAGTATCCTCTTAACCTTATTAATGCCCATAGAAAAATCATAGGAAGGATTAAAGAATGTAGTCCACACGACTTTCCTAAGTAAGTCCTCCAGGCGTACACAATAAGGGTCAATGAAGGGATCATACCCTCTAAATTAAGCTAAGGACACGTAATCATTAACACTCCCACGAAGCACATCAAACACGTTATCCTCATAGCCCAAATCAACATTAGCATGAAAAATCATAGAATTATCAATGGGTGTATCAATGTAATACCCAGGAGAAGGAGAAGGTAATAAACAAAGAGGGGAAGCATGAGAATGATCAAGGGGATTAGAGCAAACACTACCATAAAAACCAAAGCTAGGAGAAGCCTCATGCATGAGCACATCACGAGACACCTCCAAAGGTGTCTTATCTAGATCATACACCTCATATACAGTATCTTCCGGCCCAAAACATGTATCAACAACACTAAAGCTGGCAACTATCCCAAAAGGCTCACCCATCTCAAGCCCCGTGCACTGAGTTAAAGGAAATGATGAATCAGTTAAGGCCAGGACAACATCAGTAGTGTTCTTAGGTGATGCAAAGTAAGGTCGAGCATAGCATGTATAATAAGGACATAGATCAGTATCATGGTCAAGAATTACACAAATCACACCAAAAATGAGCATAATAAGATCTAGTATAGAATGCACAAGGATCAGAGAACACATAGCCAGAAACACAACTAGCCTTATCTAATTCAGATGAATCCCAATCAATCCACTCAAGTAAATACCATGCCTCATCAATACTTTTACGTAGAAACCCCCAATATTCTTAAAGAGCTCGGGTTTCACCATATACACCATCATCAACAATGTTTAAAATTTCTCATTTACCCACATAATAATTGCATTGAGCAAGAAAAGTGTACAAATGCTTAAAATTCCTCCAAAACAATTCATGCTCGAATTGGGGAAACTGGAAAATTGCCATTTTTTTTCAATTTTTTTGGATTTTTTAATTTTTTTTTGTTTTTTTTTAAATAAAAAAAATGCTTAGTCAAACCTATTGAGAAAAACACAATATTCGACACTAGTCCCTGGCGACTGACAATGTAGCAATCAAAGTTGTCTCCCACAAGGACTAGGTTGATCTATTGAGCTTTATCCCCTTAAGATAGGCTAAGCAAATCAAAATTTGAGGTTTGAAACTAAACTAATCTATTATCTAATCTAATGGATAAATAATCAAATAATTTAGTCAAATCAAGCAATTTTTCAACTCAAGAATTAATCAAGCGCCTCTTCTTTAGATGGGTAATTACAAGAATGATAATCGAATTATAAACCCCTCTTTCAAGGTAGAATGAAATTATTAAATCTAATAAGGTATCATTTCTCTACGATGTTTGATTAATTTAAGATCATTAAGAACGTGATTATCAAATTTAGGGGTTTCTTAAAAAGTGAGTCTCTCTCAAGATCCCACACTCTTAAATCGAATCTTAGTTTTCCAACACCAATTTTTACCATTCAATTCTTCACCAAATGTCTAAAACAAGCAAGCAAGTGATCAAGTTTCCTACTAGCAAATCAACGTCTAAGATTCAATAGAATAAACCCAACAAATCCAAAGCACTTCTTCAAAACAAGAATTGATTCATTCAAAAGAATTCAACTCAATTCCAAGATTAACAATCCAAAACATAACATAAAAATCAATAATAATATGAAAGCATAAAAATCTAAAGAGAAAAGAGAAGAGAGGGTTAGAAGAATTGCTCAGCTGATGCGTACTTGTAGATCCAAACTTGGCCCAAAATTCTTGCAAATCTTCACCTTCAACTTGCTTTCAACTCTCTTTAAATCTAATTCCTAATCTACTTGATGAAATTAAAGAGAGGAAAAATGGAATAGAGATGAATGAAGTAGTAAAAATGACTTTTTATCATTGAAATCAAGTATGCAAAACTGTCACACATATGGAACACGATCAACCACGAAGAAAACTAGTGAGATCGGGGGAACAATGCTAACCAAGGTCGGTCCGTGGGGACCACAATGGATAGATGTTGAGCCTTGTATCCTTGTGGCTCTCCCTCGTTGCTTTTGCTACTTCTTCATGTATTTCCCTAGATCATGGTTCTGGCCACGATTAGTTTGTGTTAGGTGTCTTTGGGCCTCTTTTACTATCTTATTTGATTCGTAAGGCCTCAAAATCTTTATGCTACTCACATAACTTGGCCTACAGGGTTAAAATCTATAAACACTCTAAAATAAAGCGAAACCAAACATAATAGTAGAAATAGGTGCACAAATTATATAATTATGCACACTAATGCCCTAAAATGACTCCCTAACACTCAAAAAAATCCTATGCAAATATGAGCATTCATCGATACTTCTAATCACTTAGTCTTTGCTCATAATTGAGATTATTTTTTGGGCTATATTTGCTTTTTGTGATTTTATACAAATAATGATTTAATGAAATAATGAGGCGTAAAAAGCGAACAATAAAGAGTTGAAGACCAGGATAAAGGGTTCAAGAGCAAAGTGGGCCATGATAGTGGCCGACATCATGTAAATTTGGCCCGTTACTCAGTGGGCTATCTCCTTTTAACATCATACAAGCCCATACAACGATAAAAGAAAAGAAAAAGAAAGAAGCAGCAGCACCAGTAGCATGTTTTCCATCTCATGAACCACCAGCAGTGCATAAGTCAACACGGGCTACCCGATCAACCCTGCTTACTTAAGCCGGGTCTTTTGTTTTGTGGTCTAATAGCCCAGCAGAAGAACAAAGGAAGAACAAGAAGAAAGAATAGAAAAGGAAGAATCGTGCAGGCCTGCCCGCGGTCCAGCTTGTTTGTGTGCTTCACTTGACCAACCCACATCCCTTGGCCCATTAGCATGCCCCGGTAGTGCTTCATCTTGACTTCTTCAGCAAAGCAATCTGGCCCATGTCACCAGCTGATCATCAAGTAAGCATAGAAAATTGGCAAGTGTAGAGTTAAATGGTGGAAATAATTTTGGGAATTCAGAAATAGAATGTAATTTAGCAAGTGGAGTAATGTCTTGGCCATTAAGAATTTTATTATAATTAGGAAAGTTTGAGGGGTTGCTACTAGTATAAATAGGGGGTCTTTGGTTGCTTTATAAATCACCAAATTCTCTCCCTCTCTTTTATGACATTAGCTTTTGAGTTTGAGAGATTATTGCAATTGTAAGAATTCTTTCAAGTTGTGTTTAATTTCAATTTTTTGTTCTAGTTTTAATTTTTGTAGTTCTAGTTTTAGTTTAATTTCTCTAGTTCTAGTTTCAATTTAAGTTTTCTAATTTAAGTTTCAATTTAAGTTTGATGATGGGTATTGAAGTCTAATGGTGATCTTTTGTTCAAGGTTTGGATTTTCTTTATCGGTTTTCTTCAACAATTATGGTTTAGAATTTTCTTTATTAAGCAACTAAGGTACTCTCCTTCCTCCCTCTTTAATTGTGATAGTTTCAATTTCATGCTTTATTCTTAAATTTTTGAGAGGTTTAATTCTGTGCTATTATTTCTAATTACTTTCAGTTAGGTTGTTCAACTTAATCAAGTAGTTTCATACTAGTAATTAAATTCAACTCATTTTTGTGGGCGACTCATAGTGCTACAACTACAATGGTGCACTTGCCGCTTATTTTCACAGTTCCTGAGATAGGACAAGTTTTTAATGCCGTTGTCGGGATGGTAACAGTAACAGTAATTGTTTAATTGTTACAACTACTAGTTTAATTGTTAATTATTTCGAACAATAGTAACAGTAATTTAGTTTCTTGTTATGTATTGCTTGCTTTATTTGCTTTAAGTAAATTTGGTTGTTTCTATTTAATTTTTTAGTTGATTTAACTTAGTAGTTTAATTTAGCTATTTAATTTACTTATTTAATAGTTTTTTTAATTGCTTTAATAGCTTTAGTTGTTTTAATTTAGTTTCTATTCATTCATCCTTCTAAAAATTTGATCTTATTTACTTTTTCAGAAAAAGGGAAAAAATTAAAAAATTGAAAAAACCATAAAAACGAAAGGGCTTTTGATTAGATTGGAGACCAATCTAGACAACGGTAGTGATTCAAAACTCAAATATGAGGAGAAAAAGATAGGTGAAGCACAACCTCGACCAAGGACCCTTAACGACATCTTTTATCCACTGAGGACAATTAAACCATCCTGTTTTAGTATGTCGACCCTAGAGAATGTTACTCTCAAACTCAAGCCCCAGTACACCCATAGGCTTCTGAAGTTTATGGGCATAGGGGATGCTTACTTATTTCTGCGAGATTTTGAAGAGGTTTGTTCCATGATGTGCTACCCTAATGTGACTATTGATAATATCTGATTGAAATTCATTCACATTGCTAAAAGATGATGCTAAGAAGTGGATGGATAGCTTGCCTGCAAATTCTATTACCAATTGGATGGGTTTGTGTGGGTTAATATGCGGAAATACTTCCCCAACAGTAAAACTATTAAGCAAAAGAATGAAATTAATTAATTCATACAAGCTCATAGAGAGTCATTTTGGAAGCATCTTAATAGGTTTAAGAACCTCTTATCCCAATGTCCTCACCATGGTTTAGACCAAACTAATTTATATCAAATTATTTATGACAGAATAAGACAACGGTTCAGTCAATGTGTTAGGGCGTATTTCTTTCTAAGAGCCCTAATAATGCTTAGGAATTCCTAGAGGGTCTAATTAAGAAAACCATGCAGTAGGAAATCATTAGAGATGATAGCTTAAACTCTGGGTACAGTGGGGCGTCAGGTGGTATGCATGTTGTGTCTAGCTTAAGTCCCCTTGAGTCTAGATTTGCTACTTTTGAAAATATGATGAATGGGTTAGTCTTGCAACAATCCCAAACTTCCAGACTCCTAAGGGGGGCTCTTGATGTCACACTTTGGATTACACTTTAAGCACATTTCCCTACTTTGCTTACTAATTGGCCTTAGGCCAAGAACAAGTGACCATGGTCCACCAGAGATCAAAGAATGACCATTATGCTCTTACTTTTAATCTAAGGTGGCGTAATCACCATAATTTTTCTTAGGGTAGTGAACCTGATGCGGTAGTACCTAACAAGTACAAAAGTTTTACTAGAAACTCCTCCCGAACCATGCCAAGGCTAGGATACTAGGGTGTTCCCCATACACCTAGGCAACTAGTGCCTCCTCCTATTATTGTACCTATTGCCTAGTCTCAACCCCCTCCTGGTTATAATTAACAAGATAAATATGAGAGGCGAATTAAAAGTAACAAGGAAATGATGATGAGGAGAAAGACACCTTTCCTAGGCCAACCTAAGACCAACCCTAAGGGTGGGGCCTCCTCTGGCTTAGCTCCTGATAACTTCAGAAATGTTAATGATGTAATAACTTTGAGGTCAAGATGAGAAGTTGACAACCATGTGGCTGACAACTTGAATGAAACATCTGACAACTTGAATAAAGAGTCTAAAGAGGATGAGCTTACTGCTACAGTGACTACATCTCCTCCTAAGGCTACTTTTACTCTGCCTTCACAGGGCCAGAAACCTGCAATTCTCTTCCCCGACGGGCTAAAGGGGAAAAACACTAAACCCATATTAATAAGATCAAGCAGACCTTCTCCCAGGTCAAGATTAAGATTCCCCTGTTGGATGCTCTCCAATGGATAGCCCCATATGCCATATTTCTAACAGAGCTCTGCACTACTAAGAGGGCAACTATTGTGCCTAGGAAGGCTTTCTTAGCCTCTAATATTAGCTCTAGTTAGATTTATGTCAAGTATACAGGTTGCTTTACCATTTCTATAGTAATAGGTGACCAGATCATTCATAGAGCTTTATTGGATTTGGAAGCTAGTGTGAACGCGCTTCCATTCACCATGTGTGAGAGGCTTGGACTAGGTGAGCTGAGACTTACCAAGATTGTTCTTCACTTAATTCACAAGTCTACGAGACTTCCTAGGGGTGTTGTGAGGTACCTATTAAAGTAGTGGAATTCATCTTCTTTGTTGACTTTTTGGTACTCAACACTAAAAGGTTGTCTAATGCTATGTCCCACATCCCTGTAATTTTGGGGAGGTCTTTCTTGGCTACAACCAATGCTCTAATTAACCATAGAAATGTTATAGTGAAACTGTGTTATGGCAATAAGACCCTTGATTTGAATATCTTTAATTTACAAAGACAACCTAATGGTTTTGATGATGTGGATCATTTTTTTCTTAACTAGTTGGGTGATTTTTTCATGATGAGTTAGAGTTTGAGCATGTGGATGAGTTTCCTGTTGATTATGAGTTCTTTCTAATGGATGATGAGCCTGAGTGTGATGTGTTTGACTTTGATGATATAGGCTCTATGGACTTTATTATTCACATTGTTTCTACCTGCGATGCTTTTACTATTTCACTTGATCTGAAACCCCTACTTGACTCCTTTAAGGATGCTTTTGTGGATCTTGATGAGTATTTACTTGTGATCATTATTTCTGTTTTAGACTAGGACTCAGAAGGAAATTTTTTTGACTCACTTAGGAGAATAAGAGGCCTTAGGATGGACCCAAGGGCATTAGCCCTATAGTTGGGTAGCACAAGACTCATTTAGAGGATGGTGTTGGACCTTACTGGGACTGTCTGAGGAAGTTAAATCTAACTTTACAGGAGGTGGTGGTTAGGAAGGAAGTGTTGAAGTTGTTGGACCATGGAATCATATACCCTATTTCTAATAGTGAATGAGTTAGTCATGTTGAAGTCATTCTTAAGAAGATAGTATTCCTGTGATTAGGAATGATAAGAATGAGCTAATCCCAACTCAAGTCCAGCCTGGGTGGAGGGTTTGTATTGATTAAAGAAAACTTGTTGCTGCCACCCACAAAGACTATTTTTGCCTTCCTTTCTTGGACCAAATGTTAGAGACATTAGTAAGACATTTACACCATTGTTTTCTTGATGGTTACTCTAGCTACACTCATATCTCTGTTGCTCTTAAGGATCAAGAGAACACTACCTTGTCCAATCGGCACTTATGCCTTAGAATGATGCCTTTTGGTTTGTGTAATGGCCCGACTACCTTCCAGCGACGCATGGTTTCTATATTCTCTAATTTGGTTGAACATCGTATGGAGATTTTCATGGATGATTTTTCTATATTTGGGATATTTTTGATAATTTTTTAACCAATTTGGGAAAAGT
Organism: Selenicereus undatus; assembly: GCA_017589665.1. Classification (NCBI taxonomy): domain Eukaryota; kingdom Viridiplantae; phylum Streptophyta; class Magnoliopsida; order Caryophyllales; family Cactaceae; genus Selenicereus; species Selenicereus undatus. The sequence continues at coordinate 22,983,819 of JACYFF010031958.1, read as the reverse complement.
TTTGAAAAGGTGTAAGGAAGGGAAAAATGTTTGACATTGAATTGGGAGGAGTGTCACTTTATGGTAAAAAATGGGATTGTCTTAGGCCATGTTATTTCTAGTTATGGTATTGAGGTTGACAAGGCCAAGATTGATTTGTTTGGTAATCTTCTCCCTCACTTGCGTGAAAGATGTTAGGGCTTTTTTAGGACATGTTGGATTTTATCGTAGATTTATTAAGGAATTTAGTAAGATTGCTAAGCCTTTGTCGAACGTTCTTGCTACTGATGTGCCCTTTCACTTCTCTGAGGAGTGTTTAGAGGTATTTACTAAGTTAAAGGAAGCTCTAACCACTACTCTCATTCTACATCCTCCCGTCTAGGGTAGGGATGGCAGTGGGGCGAGGAATCCCCGTCCCCGTTGGGGCCCTACCTTGCATAGGGGGGAAATTCCCATCCCCAGGACGGGGACGTAGACGTGGATGAAATTCAATCCCAGAATGGGGATTGAGGCGGGGAGGGGGCGAAATTTTACATCGTCCTCGTCCCCGCTTACCCACCTGGGAAAAAATTCCTGTCCTTATCCCCGCTTTCCCGTCCCCAATTGGGGGAAAAAATTCATCTCCGTCCTCGGTTATAACTAAAATTACATATAAATTCATTTATGAACATAAGATTAAGGTTAGATAGATAAAATTACTTGAAAAAAATATTTCTTTTCCTTCTTAGACTTTGGTTCTGTTGTGTTTGGCTTCTTAGACTTCAGTTCATTTGTGTAATTTATGCATTGACGTTAGACTTGTATTGCATAGACTTCTAAACTTTAATTTGGGTTGGATTGTAAACTTCAATAAAATTTATTAGACTTGTGTTGCATGGAACCTACAAGAGCTTTGTATAATTAATTGAGTTAGATCTCCTGGGCAACTTGATATTTCATCGCAGATCCAACTTATAATATAGTTTTCACATACGAGAGAAAAGAATTTGCGGGGAAAAATTCCCGTTGGGGCCCCGTCGGGGATTAAATGCCCACTGGGGACGGGGGTGGGGAGGAATTTTTTTTCGCACAACGGGGATGGGGATGGGGATGGGGAGTGGGGAGCTGAGCGGGGACTGTGATAAGGAATATGCCTCCCGTCCCCAACCCACCCCGTTGCCATCCCTAGTATGCGGTGAGCCTTTCAAGTTGTTGTGAGTCATTTCTGACTATGTGTTAGGGTTGTTTTAGGACAACACATTGATAAGAAACCCCATGTGATCTATTATGCTAGCAAAGTATTAAATGATGCCGAGATAAACTACATTGTGATTGAGAAAAATTTCTTAGCTCTGGTTTTTGCTTTTGAAAAGTTTATACCTTACTTGATTGGTGCTGATGTCCTTGTTTTTACTGATCACGCTGCACCTACACACCTTCTTTCAAAAAGGGACGCTAAGCTCAGGTTTATAAGATGAATGATCGCTCTATAGGAGTTCGATTGCTAAGGGGTACTGAGACCCCTATTTATGAGTGCTTCCCTTATGAGCGGTTATTTGTGGTTTAGTATGACTCTTGATATGCTGACATTGTGAACTATATTATTATGGGTATGATTCCCGAAGGTTGGAATAAACACGACAGGGACAAAATTTTGGACTTTGTTAAATTTTATATTTGGGATGGTCCTTACTTGTTTAAATATTGTTATTATCAAATTGTTAGGAGATGTGCCCCAGATTATCAGGTGAGAAGTATCTTGGCTTTCTGTCATGACCAAGCCTATGAAGGACACTTTAGTGAGAAAATTACAGCAGCCAAGGTTCTTCAGTGTGGATTTTATTAGCATACTTCATTTAAAGATGCCTACGAGTACTGTAAGAGATGTCCTAGATGTTAGCAGTTAGGTCGTATCACTAGAAGGGATATAATACCCCTCAACACCATTATTGTATGAGATATCGTTGATGCGTGGGGTATAGATTTTATGGAACCGTTCTCAATTTCTTTTTAAAATGAGTATATTTAGCTAGCTATTGATTATGTGTCTAAATGGGTTAAGGCTATGCCCACTTGAACTAATGAAGCTGGAGTAAAGGTGAAATTTCTGAGGGAGAATAACATTTCCAGTTATGGCATGCCACATGCTATTATTAGTGACCATGGTACACATTTTAACTATCAATCATTGGATTCATTGCTAAGACAGTCCTCCATTATCCATAGGATAGCCACTCCATATCATCCCTAGATTAGTGCACAGGTTGAGGTTTCTAATAAGTAGATCAAGCATATGGTACCTCCCCACTCTTCCTTTCTATACCAGCGGTTCTCTCTCTCTAACCCTTCTTTCACAAATGTTTACAAATGTTTTCACAAAATTCTTGTTTGGTGGGTCTCGTGGAATCAGCCTCTCTACGGACAGAGATATCGGTAGAAGTAAGACTGCTTACATCTGGATCTCCCCAAACCCTGCGAAAGCAGGACCCACACTAGGAGTTGTTGTTGTTGTTGTTATTGTTGTCAGCAAGAACATGAAGGATTAAGTCGACAACCTTATTGCTGCTTTATGGGCTTATAGGACGGCTTACAAGATGCCTTTGGATATGTCACTGTTGACATAGTTTTTTGAGGGGGAGTAAGGTGAAAATTTGTCGTCCTCTGGAACAGTGTGAAAATCAAGTCACTAGTTATTTTCGGTCCTAACTCTAACCTAGGGAAAGTAATAAATGTCACTAAGCTTGATTAATTAAACTAACTAATCATTAATCCTAATCTAAATATGATTAATTAAACTAAAGTAAAACAAAGCATAATTAACAAAATCAACACAAAATATCATATTAACCAACAATAACTAGCAAAGCATCTAATTGACTAAGAAAGCATAAAATTTACTAACTAAAAGAAGAGAGAGAAAGACGCGTATCTCAAAGCTTGAAAATCCAACAATAGAGATTGACCTCCATTATTGGAGCAAGTGAATTCTCCACCTATTCTTGCTAATCTAACTGAACTACTCCTATTCTAACCGATTGAGAGCCAAAAACTTGAACTTGTAAAAATAGGTTTTGAAACCCTAAGGTGGAGGAGGTAGAACGACCTAAAATTTGCATTCTTAAAGAAAGAGAATGAAATATTAAGAGTAGATAAGGTAATAGAAGGATGATTAGGGAAAAGAGGCACTAATTTACATCCATTAAAGAACAAAAGCAAGTAAATTTGAGTATTAAACTAGTAAATCAAATTTAACAAAGTAAGAACTTGAAAAAAAATTAAGATTAAAGAGAGAAAAAAAAGCTAATTGCATCAAAACTTCATGACCCTTGAAACATGGGAACAAAATGAAACTAAATTTACACTAATCTCTGCTAAACCCTAGGTTAACCTTCTTTAAACCTAAAAATTAGATGATTACACAAATAGGGGAGGAGAGCTTTAAATAGATTCCAACACAACAAATTTGGCACGGTCACGCCATGTGGCACAGGCAAACCGTGCCAAGTTTTTGGAATTCTGCACAAACATAGAGCAGAAATAGGAATTGACACGGGCACCCGTGCCATTCGCAGCCCTGGCCAACCTTTTTCATTATTCTTCTTGTTTTTCCCATAGTTTTTGTGCTTGTTGACCCGACCTTACTTCATAGTTATGTCGGGTTATCCTATAACGTTTTCTAGGTTAACATGCCTAACTTTTGGCATGCTTTGCACCAATTATCCGCCACTTAAGCAATTCTCTTTATTACCTATAAAACCAACAAAACACTAATAAACAACCTAATTTACAAATTATTTGAGCTAAATCTAGGTAAAATAAGGTATACAATTCACGTGTATCGCGCCTGAACAGTCATCGTATAAGGTAGTTTATGAAAAGCCTTATAGGGTAGAATGAGGTGCAAAAGTGACGCATGTTGAGCTTGGTGGGCTTCAGGATCATCAAATATGATTTTACTGTAGTAGTGGAGGAGAGAAGAGTGCGGTAGAGTGAATTAGAGGATATTCAAGCTGAGGCATATGAGAATGTTGGATTGTCTAAGGAGAGGGCGAAGTTGGTTCATGATAGAATGATTCTTAGGAAGGACTTTACCCCAGGCTTGAAACTGCTTTTGTATGATTTGAGATTGCATCTATTCCTAGGAAAGCTTAGGTCCTGCTAGACAGGTCCCTTTGTTGTTACTCACGTATTTCCTTATGGTGTAGTTAAGATATAGGATTCTGCTTCTGGAGCTAAGAAAAAGGTTAAAGGTTAAAGATTGAAGCAATTCATGGAACTTCCTATAGAGGAGGATATGGAGAGTGTGATGCTTCATGAACCACCCAGTGATTTCTAATGGGTGATGAGGTAGCTTGGGTACATTCAATATCTGACCTAGTGTCATCATTCCGTCCTTGTATACTTCGTGTATCATTTCTTCTATTTTTGTCTTTTCTTTTATTTTGTATCTTAGATGCTCCATTTTCCCACAATGCAGGCATTGTGTGATCTTGGTGTGGGGGAGGGAAAGCTATGCTTCAAAAATTTTGAAAAAGAAAAAAGAGAAAAATTCTCGAAAAACCAAAAAGATTTTCTAATTTTTGTGTGATTTTGGGGAGACATATTATCTTGATTGACTTTGACTCCCTATGACTTAGTGTTGGGTTGTATATAAGTACAATGAGCATGATAGACCTTAGTCCAAAGTATGTCATTTCTTACCATAGTTCTAACCCAATCACTCCATTATAATGTTGAGTCTAGTGCTTACTTTGTATATCACCATCATCTTAGTGTCTCAGGCTTGCATGGGTTGATTTTCCCACTTTTCTTTTTTATGTAGCAAAAAAAAAGAAAAAAAAAGAAAGTCATAGAGTCAGAAATGACAAATATCTCTTTGAACCATATGCTATTGGGTGCTACCATTTTTGAGGCAATATTGCTACTAGGAAAGCCCGCTTTCAAGTCAAATAAGTCAATAAAATAGTCAGGTGAGGTTCAGACAAACCTTGGGAAGCTTAACTCCTAGGGAGATGGTACACTTGCACACTGAGTGCTAGGATGGATTCACGATTTTGATGGATTATGGGGTGAAAAATTGGCATGTAGGTGTCATGCTTGGAGATTAAGAGTCTTAATATGTACTTTGTGCTTGTGTAAAATTCAATACTTGGGTTGTATGGGTGATGTTTTGATTAAGCGCGCACAGTTTTCCCTTATGTATGTTTCATTATGTTTAAAAAACTTAAGAAGATTTTCTATTTTTCTTTCTATTTTCTTTTTCTTCTTCAAAGATTTTGTTGGTATCTTCTGTAAACCCTCACGAGAACATACTCGTCCACCAAGGGTGTAATAACCCAACCCTAAAATTATTTAATTATGTTTATTTATTTAATTACCTCATGTTCATAATTTTTTTTCTTCTCTCATCTTCATTTATTTGATTTTTATTTGATTTTATTTGGGCCCTCACTTGGCAATTCGAATTTTAATTGTTTCTTTAATTGATTAACAAAAATTTGGAAGAATTGATAGTAGGCCCTTACAAGTTTAATCTAATTAATTTATTTTGTTTTCCGTAACATTACAAAGCTTTAATTTAGAGTTTTGAAAAAACATTATCGTTACGAAGCGTTTCATTCCCGAACCCAACTTATTTCAGCCGGTTTGAAGGCCAACAAGTAACTAATTACCGTGGTTAAACTTAACCATGGTTAGCTATAAAAGGTGGCTTTACTAGATAACATTTCAGCCAAATGAGTTGATTAGTTAAAACACACATCATAATCCACAAACTCCATTTTCTCTCTCTTCTTTCTCTCCCCTACGGCCAGCAGCAGCTCTAGAAGGTTTTGGGTGTTTCTGGCCAATTTTTCGACCATCCTTGGTGGTTTTCGACCCCCACTTCAACATCCTAGTACCTTAAGCTACCATCCTCCATCATCAAAACCACTAAATCTCATCTCCATCTCTACTTATTTACAATCAAAGTGAGTAATCTTGAATTTTGATTTTGTTGGCTTTGCTTTTTTTTTTTTAGTTTTGATTCTTGTGTTGATTTTTATGATCTTTGATCATGATGAAAACCATCTCTACTTATTTGCTATCAAAGTGAGTAATCTTGAATTTTGATTTTGTTAGCTTTGCTGGTTTTTTTTTTTTTAGTTTTGATTCTTGTGTTGATTTTTATGATCTTTGATAATGATGTTTTGATAAGAAATAAGAGTTTTTTTTGATGTTGATCATGGTGGAGTTGGGGTTGGATCATGCTAGGGTTAGGGTTGATGTTAATCATGCAAGCTTGATGTTAAAGTGTTGGGTTTTGATTATTTTATCTTTAATTTGGCCATCTTCTAATCTATTGGTGTTTATGATGATGTTTTTGGTGATTTGAAATGAGCTATAGTGAGTCCAAGTTGACCATGAGCTAGGATTTTGGCTAGTAAAGTAAGGTTTGGATTAAACTAGCTTTATTGGATATGTGTGTATTAGATTGAAAAATGATCTTTATTGGATATGATTATGAAGTGAATTTCAGTGTGGGGATTTTGTATGATGTTGGGATGGACCAAAATTTGTTTACATACTCTTAAGGAATGGTTTAAGTTAAGAATTTGATAAAAAAGAGAGGGAAAACTCAAAAAAGTGAGGTTGGAAATTTCAAGAAAACAGGGCAGAGTTCACGATTAAACTGGCAATGATTAGCTCATTGAAAAATTATTATTTTTGGTGGATAGATAGTTCAATGTGTTAGCTTTCAAATGTATTTTGAATCGCCTTAATCTGAGGTTTGTGGAAAACGTTATGGTTGGTTTACCAAAACTGCGTAGAATGGACAAAAACTGACAGACTTGTGTTCTAGCCTCATTTTGGGAATCCTATTGTGGGAATCAAGCTTGGTGTTCTAAATAAAAGATTTTTAGGACTTCATAAGCTTTCTATAGTGGGGTCTTTGAGTCTCAATCAGAGGTCATACGATTAAGGTATGAGTCATTCTTTCTAAGCCTCTATTATGCTTTTACTTTTCTTCCACTAAATTATTAGCTATGAAATAAATATTTTTGCTAACCGTATGCACCTATGATGATAATTTTGTACAGAATCAGGGCCTAATCTATCTCTCCTTCCACTTTTGTGCATAATATTATTCAGTGATCTTACATTTAAAAATTTTAGGTATGTTCATTATCTGCATCTTTAGAAAGCAGCACTTATTTATCAAAATTATAATATTTTGGTAAGCACATCAATGAATCAGTTTAATCAGTAATTTATCACAAAATTAGTGACCCCATTAGTTATCAGTTGTAGGGCGTAGCTGTTCTGTTACCCGAACGACTTCAGGCTAGGTCCTGATCGGCTTGGCAGGTGTACACCTATCTTTAGATCGTAACAGCTACCAAGGGTTCACTATCAGATAATAATTGACAACACAGTTTCATATTTATCTCATTCTCTATTTTTAAAATGAGTTGCAATATGGGCCCAACTAGTTTTCCATGAACGTTTAACAATATAGGAATGCATGTACTGAGCTTCGGTTCATAGTTCGAAATGTTTTCATGTTTTGTTTTAAGAAAATGTTCAGTGAATCGCCCTTAGACAAGCAGGACGGTTGAAGATGATAAGTGAGTCGAGAAGTCTATATGAAATTGTGGTGTATTATCATTGAGATGTTTATAACACCATATTGTGATATATTTTGGTTTGAGACTGTACATTATATTAGAATTTTGTACTTTGGTGTAAACCTTGAGATGTTTGAATGGTTTTGATGTTAGAATAATTTCTATATTTATCCAAATGAACTGATGGGTTATGATGGTGTGAATGCCTTGGATGGTAATCATGAATTATTATGGATAAATTTATCATATACAAGCAAATCCTTATCCTTGTAGGATGTCGGTAACGCCTAATCATTTAGGTTATCATTTCTAATTGGGGATATTAATGAAAGACATGCAAACAGTGATTTATGTACATTTGGGGCATTACAGATTTGGTATCAGAGCTAGGTTGAGATTTTCTTTGTGGAATACGGAGTTTAGAAATAAGAGGGTAAGAATGGTTGGTAATGAGGGCCATTGTATACTATTAGAGTGACATTAGAAGTGTAGTAACGATATTAGAAATGCAGGTTGCTTGGATTTGCATGTTCCTTCATTATGGTTGTGTATGCCTCTCATATATGTCTTTTCTTTGTTAGATGGACCCTTATGCTGTTAACTTGATGTCGGGTGCATCTGTGGTTGCCCACATCATACTACTGCATGCTAGTATAGAGGCACATGCACAGGATCTTTTTTCTGAGTTTCACAGTATTGCGGTCCGTGCACATAGACTGCTCTGGTCCTTATCTGCAGTTCATCCGTGGATGGAGTTTAGGCTCCGTTATCATCATTATATGGTAACAGGGAACCCAGGTTGGGACGAACCTAGGTTTCAGGCCCAGGGGGCTTGGACTACTATTGCTATAGAGTTGCTATTGAGGGAGGAGTTTGAGCAAATGAGCATTTACCATGGAGACTCTACAGCATGTCTTCCCGTTACATCAGGCACATCCCCCCTGCAGCCCTAGCATTAGCGCAGGGACCACTCTCCCCACCTGTACTAGGTATCCATTGATGCCTGATAGCCCTGGGGAGGCTCATGTGGTGATAGACCTCCCTGATACACCAGAGATCGTGGTGGTTATTTATGAGAATGAGGGCCATTAAGAAGAGGAGGATAATCCCGAGAAGGATCAGAACATTGATGAGGCAGGCGTAGAACAGCTGTGGGATCAGTCGATTAACGAGATAATAGTGGAGCAATAGGTTGAGCATGAGGTTAGTGATGTCGAGTCAGAGGCATCAACTAGTAGCTTCGATTCAGGCAAAGAGCCTGATGTTGAGTCTAACCCGGATTACGATCCATCTAGGGATCGTTAGGTGGCTTTAAGGGTTGGTGTTAGTAGTTTTCTTTTTTAGTCTCATTTGTTATAGCATGGTTGGTTTGGATGGATGTATTTAGTGTAGAATATGAGATTGTATATAGTCAGTTAGATCTTCTCCGACCATAATGACATGGTCCGTATCTCTTTTTGGTCATGTGACGGACCTAGTATCTTGGGGCTAGTTAGTATTTGGGGTTGAGGTAGAAGTCAAAACTCACTTTGCCTAGTCAATCAGGTGCAATATGTTTTGCTGATCATGTATATAAATAGGCAGTTATATATGTAAATAATCAGTTATGAAATGATATAATGAAGCTTTGGGTTTACTTACAATAATCTTTGATTTGGGTTTGTTTGCAATAATCTTTGAGTTATATTAAATGTATTTGTTGGGCATGCTATCTTATATGTTTGAGTATTCCAGTGATTGAATTGTCTCGTTTAATGTATGATCAGAATGTCCAAATCAGTACACAACAATGCAGAGATTCATATAGAATAAATCTCGGATCATGGCTAGGGATCGGGTGATCAAGCCTCCCATCATGTGCCACTAAATTTTGGCCAAATGCCACCGATTCCTTCTGAATTAGCTAACAACATTGGGGACCCGAACTATTGGCTGGCTTTAGTAGCTGAATTAATGAAGCGGATTCCCCAAGTACCTACTAAAACCCCTCTAAAAGAGGATAAGTTAGCGGATAGAGTAGCACCGCGCAACCCTAAAGTTTATGATGGATCGTACAATCCAGTAGTATTGGAGGAATGGATAAGGGGAACGGAGAAAATCTTTACAGTGGTCGAAGTCCCAGAAGAAAAGAAAGTAAACATTGGGACGTTTTATTTGACCAGTGAAGCTGACATTTGGTGGAATACAGTTAAGGTTAAGCTCATAGGGCCTGAATTCACCTGGAATAAACTCCTGAGCGAGTTGAGGGCAAAATTCTACCCAGTTGTTGTCCAAAGGTAAAAGGAGAAAGAGGTTATAGAGCTGAAGATCAATGGCACCATGACTGTGATGCAGTACGCCAGTAAGTTCACAAAATTATCCAGGTTTGTTCCTAAGTTTATATCATCTGAAAGGTTGAAGATGAGAAGGTTTGAAGAGGGTTTGACCTTCTATATTCGGAATCAGTTAGTTGGACAACCAATTTTGACTTCCCAAGAACTATATAAGCGAGCGGCTGAAGTGGAATGAGTGAAGACAGAGTTGAAAGCACTGAATCCAATCAACCAAAAGAGAAAGGGGTTTGAGCAAGGAACTCCGAGTGAAAGTGTAAACCAGAACCAGAAGAAACCTACTCCTGTTCCCCCCAAGAGCCATCATGTAGGTTTAATAGCGTCCTGTGCGAAAGGCGGTAGAACAAATCACACCACCCCTGAATACCGAGTAGGAACTAATAAGTGCATGCGGTGTGGAAGCCCTGAACACCTGATTGCTGCATGCCCCCCGAAGGATGAAGGCTGCAGACAAGGGTACAGAAAAACCCTTGGCCCTAACTTGCCAAGAGGCCCCACCACTAAGGCCTGCAGCAGTAGGACGGGCGTATGTAATGAGCAAGAAGGAATCTGCCACCTCTAGTATGGCAGTCATTGGAACTCTCTTTTTAAATTCAAAGCCATTTTGTGTAGTATTTGATTCAGGTGCTACTCATTCATTTATATCCACCCAATCTACCAAGCAATTGAACCTGGAAGATAGGAGTATGGAAACTAATTATAAGACCAAGCTAACCAATGATTGTGGATTGAATGTCCTCTCTCTGGTAAACTTGTTCCCATTACTATTGGTGGAACCACCTTTCCTGTGGATTTGATTCAATATGATTTGCCTAATTTTGATATCATTCTGGGAATGAATTGGTTGCACACCTATGGGGCTAAGATTGACTGTGAGAATCTTAAGGTTATTTTGAAAGATGAACAAGGGAGAGAAGTATTCTTCTATGGGCAGAGAGAGGAAAAATCCTATCTCTTGATTGCTACTATGAAAGCAAGTAAGCTATTATATCAAGGGTGTAGGGGATATTGGTGTTATGCTATTGACACCCAAGCAAAAGAAGAGAAGAGAAAGTTGGAAATATTCCTGTAGTCTGTGAGTTTGAGGATGTTTTCCCTGAAGAGTTACCAGGATTACCCCTACAGAGGGAAATTGATTTTGGAATTGAACTAATCCCTGATGCCCAACCTATTTCCAAAGCCCCATATCGTATGGCCCCAAGTGAGCTTAAGGAACTAAAGCTTCAATTAGATGAGCTGTTACAAAAGGACTTTATTAGGCCAAGTGTGTCACCATGGGGTGCCCCAATGTTGTTCGTAAAAAAAAAGGATGGAACTTTAAGGCTGTGTATTGACTACAAGGAATTGAACAGGATCACCATCAAAACTAAATATCCTTTGCCGTGAATCGATGACTTGTTTGATCAATTGCAAGGAGCAGGAGTCTTCTCTAATATTGATTTGAGGTTAGGGTACCACCAGCTTAGGATTAACCTGAAGACATCCCCAAGATTGCGTTTAGAACTTTGTATGATCACTATGAGTTTACAGTGATGCCATTTGGCCTCCTCAATGCTCCCGTAGCTTTCATGGATCTTATGAACAGAGTCTTCAGACCCTACCTAGATAAATTTATGGTGGTGTTAATAGATGACATTTTTATTTATTCTAAGGACAGAGATGAACATGTTGATCATTTGAGGATGGTGTTACAAACACTGAGGGAGCACCAACTCTAGGGCAAATTAAAGAGGTGCGATTACAAAAGAGGGAATCAAAGTTTACCCCCAGAAGGTGAAGGCAATCACGGAATGGTCATGACCTACTTACATCACTGAGATTAGAAGCTTTCTGGGTTTAGCAAGTTACTATCCAAGGTTCATCAAGGACTTTTCAAAAATAGCTTCACCCATGACCAATCTGCTAAAGAAAGAGAACAAGTTTGAGTGGACCAAAAAATATGATAAAGCTTTTCAAGAGCTAAGGTAGCGACTAACTACCGCCCCAATCCTAACACTACCAATGGAAGGTAAGGAGTATACCATTTACAGTGATGCTTCAAAGAACAGATTGGGGTGTGTTTTGATGCAGGAAGATAAGGTCGTAGCTTATGCCTCTCGACAGCTTAAGCCCTATGAGAAAAACTATCCTGCCCATGACTTGAAGTTAGCAGCTGTGGTCTTTGCACTGAAAATTTGAAGACATTACTTATATGGAGTACCATGCAAGGTTTATACTGACCATCAAAGCTTGAAGCATATCTTCACCTAGAAGGAGCTTAACTTGAGGCAACGGCGTTGACTTGAGCTGCTTAAGGATTATGATTTGCAAATTCAATATCATCCAAGAAAAGCAAATGTTGTAACAGATGCCCTGAGTAGGAAAACACAACATAGCTCACATACTGTGGTGATTACTCAGTTGAGTCTCTTGAAAGAACTTGAGGACTTGAGAATTCAACTAGTGTGTCATGGGCAAGCACATGTTCAATTATCAGCACTTACCTTATAGCCCTCCATAGTGGAGGAGATGCGAGTGAGCCAAGAAAGTGATCTTGAACTCCAAAGAATAAAACAAAATTTAGGGAAAGGAAAGTCTCTCAGGTTGTAGTACATGAGGATGGAACCCTGAAATGAGGAATTAGGGAAACAAATCCTAGAGGAGGCTCACAATACTCACTACTCGGTGCATCCAGGAAGCATCAAGATGTATAGAGATTTAATGCAATACTTCTGGTGGAATAATATGAAAAAGGAGGTTGCAGAATATGTAGACAAGCATCCCGTGGGTGAATTGCGGCCCTTAGAAATTCCCACCTGGAAGTGGGATTCGATGTCAGTGGACTTTGTTATGGATTTACCCTTTTCTTCCTCAAAGAAGAATGCTATCTCAGTTATAGTCGATTGGCTTACCAAGTCGACCCATTTTCTACCCATCAAAGATACTTGGAGAGTTAAAAAGTTAGCCCAGTTGTATGTTAAAGAGATAGTCCGACTATACGGAATTCCCTTAGATGTGGTATCAAATAGGGGTCAAAGATTCCAAACCCGTTTTTGGCAAGCACTTCAAAAGGCCTCTGGGACCAAATTGAACTTTAGCAGCTCTTATCACCCTGAGACAGATGGGCAAACTGAAAAAGTGAATCAAATTCTAGAGGACATGTTAAGAGCTTGTGTATTAGAGTTCCAAGAGAAATGGGAAGATGATTTACCTTTGGTGGAATTTTCGAGATCATATTAAGGTTGCCCATAGTCGACAAAAGAGTTATGCGGACAAGAGAAGGAGGCCTTTGGATTTTCAAGTGGGCGATAAAGTTTTTCTAAAGGTATCACCAACTAAGGGAATCAAAAAGTTTGGGATATAAGAAAAATTGAGTCCAAGATATATTGGACCATATGAAATTATTAAAAAGTTAAATCATGTAGCTTATCGTCTGGAGCTGCTGGTAGAACTAGAACATGTGCATAACGTGCTTTACATCTCTCAGCTTAGAAGTATACCCCAGATCCAAACCACGCCATTGTATCTGAACCTATTGAAGTCATTGCGGATTTAGTATATTAAGAGCAACAAATCCAAATACTAGATCGTAGGATTAAGTAGTTGAACAACAAGCAGATACCTCTAGTCAAAGTACTATGGTCAAATCATACCTCCCAAGAAGCTACTTGGGAGATTGAAAAGGAAATGAAAGCCAAATATCCATAATTATTTGAGGTAATCTTACATTACATGGAAAGGTCATAAGTTTCGAAGGTGAAACTCTTTAAGGGGGACGGTTGTAATAGCCAAACCCCAAAATTATTTAATTATGTTTATTTATTTAATTACCTCATGTTCATAATTTTTTTTTCTTCTCTCATCTTCCTTTATTGCATTTATTCACCCCGGTGGAAAATTTTTATTTGATTTTATTTGGGCTCTCACTTGGCAATTCAGATTTTAATTGTTTATTTAATTAAACAATGAAACTTTGGAAGATTTGATAGTAGGCCCTAACAAGTTTAATCTAATTAATTTATTTTGTTTTCCATAACATTACAAAGCTTTAATTTTGAGTTTCACAAAAACATTATCGTTACGAAGCGTTTCATTACCGAACTCAACTTATTTCAGCCAGTTTGAAGCCTAACAAGTTGCCTATTAATCTAACTAATTACCATGGTTAAACTTAACCATGGTTAGCTTAAAAAGATGGCTTTACTGGATAAAATTTCAGCCAAATGAGTTGATTATTCAAAACACACACCATAATCCACAAACTCCATTTTCTCTCTCTTCTTTCTCTCCCCCATGGCCAGTAGCAGCTCCAGGCAGTTTTGGGTGTTTTCGGCCAGTTTTTTGGCCAGCCCTGATGGTTTCCGACCCCTCCCCCCAACATCCTAGTACCTCAAGCTACCATCCTCCATCATCAAAACCACTAAATCTCACCTCCATCTCTACTTATTTGCAATCAAAGTGAGTAATCTTGAATTTTGATTTTGTTGGATTTTTTTTATTTTTTTTAGCTTTGATTCTTGTTTTGATGTTTATGATTTTCGATCATGATGCTTTGATAAGCAAATAAGATTTTTTTTTATGTTTATCACGGTGGAGTTGGGGTTGAATCATGCTAGGGTTAGGGTTGATGTTAATCATGCAAGCTTGATGTTAAAGTGTTGGATTTTGATTGTTTTATCTTTAATTTGGTCATCTTCTAATCTATTGATGTTTATGACGATGTTTTTGGTGATTTCAAATGAGTTGGAGTGAGTCCAAGTTGGCCATGAACTAAGGTTTTGGCTAGTAAAGTAAGGTTTGGATTAAACTAGCTTTAAGCTTGATTTATATGTATATTAAATTGAAAAATGATCTTTATTGGATATGATTATGAAGTGAATTTGACTGTCGTGATTTTGTATGATGGTGGGATAGACCAAAATCTTGTTTACATGCTCTTAAGGAATGATTTAAGTTGAGAATTTGTATAAAAAAGAGAGCAAAAAGTCAAAACAGTGGGGCTAAAAATTTCAGGATAACAGGACAGAGTTCATGATTAAACTAGTAATGATTGCCCCATTGAAAAATTATTATTTTTGGTGGGTAGATAATTCAGTGTATTAGCTTTCAAATGTATTTTGAAGCGCCTTAATCCGAGGTCTAGGGAAACAGCTATGGTCGTTTTTTCAAAACTACATAGAACGGACCAAAACTGATATGCTTTTGTTCTAGCCTCATTTTGGGAATCCTATTGTGGGAATCAAGCTTGGTGTTCCAAACGAGAGATTTTTGGGACTTCCTAAACTTTCTATATTGGGGTCTTTGAGTCTCAATCAGAGGTCAGATGATTAAGGTATGAGTCATTCTTTCTAAGCCTCTATTATGCTTTTACTTTTCTTCCACTAAATTATTAGCTATGAAATAAATATTTTTGCTAACCGTATATACCTACAACAATAATTTTGTACAGAATCAGGGCCTAATCTATCTTTCCTTCCACTTTTGTGCATAATATTATTCAATGAGCTTACATTTAAAAACTTCAGGTACATTCATTGTCTGTGTCTTTAGAAAGCAGCACATATTTATCAAAATTATAATGTTTCGGTAAGCACATCAATGAATCAGTTTAATCAGTAATTTATTACATAATTAGTGACCCTATCAGTTATCAGTTACAGGGCGTGGCCCTTCAGTTACCCACGCGGCTTCAGGCCAGGTCCTGATTAGTCTTTCATGAATGTTTAACAATGCAGGAATGCATGTATTGAGCTTCGGCTCACAGTTCGAAATGTTTTCATGTTTTGTTTTAGGAAAATGTTCAGTGAATCGCCCTTAGACGGCCAGCTGAAGATGATAAGTGAGCCTAGAAGTCTATATGAAATGGTGGTGTATTATAATTGGGATGTTTATAACACCGTATTATGATATATTTTCGTGTGGGACTGTATATTGTATCAAAATTCTATATTTTGGTGTAAACCTTGAGATGTTGGAATGGTTTTGATGTTAGAATAATTTCTATATTTATCCAAATGATGTGATCGGTTGTGATGGTCTGAATGGCTTGGATGGTAATTGTGAATTATTATGGATAAATTTATCATGTACAAGCAAAGTCTTATCCTTGTAGGATGGCGGTAACGCCTAATCATTTGGATTATCATTTCTAATTGGGGATATTAATGAAAGAAATGTAAACAATGATTTATGTACATTTGGGGTGTTACAAGGGGGAACTTAAAGGTTTAAAGGGCATTTATTCAAGTAAATAAAAGTGAGTAAATGCAACCATAATCCTGATTATGAGTACAAGCCGAAGATTTTTATTTTCCTTTATTTACTTGAGGACGAGTAAAATATTGGTGTGGGGATAGTTGTTTGGGCACCAAAAATTGGCCATTTAGGTAATTCTATTCACTTCATTTTTACTCGTAATCAGGGTTATTTTTGGTTTTTGTGATTTTATAGAAATAATGATTTAATCAAATAATGGGCGTAAAAAGTTAGCAATAAAGAGCTGAAGACCAGGATAACGGAAATCATGAATAAGCTAGGCTAGACAGTGGTCAAAATCATGCAAAATTGGCCCATTAATAAGTGGTCCTGCTCCTCCCATCCTCACGTAATCCCAACCAATAATAAAAAGAAAGAAGCAGTGACTCTGGCAGCACGTTTCCCATCTCACGACCCAATCCAACATGTGGCCTAACCCATTTTGTTGCAGCACATAAATTAACACGGGCTACCCAATCGACACTAATTACTTAGGCCATCTCTTTTGTCCTATCTCCAGTAGCCTAGCAGAAGGACAAAGGAAGAAAAAGAAGAGGAAGAACTGTGTAGGTGAGCCCACGGTCTGGCTTGTTTGCGTGCTCCACTTGACTAATCCACATCCCTTGGCCCATTAACACGCCGCAACAACGCTTTATCCTGACTTCTTGAGCCAAGCAATCCGGCCCACGTCACTTGCTGATCATCAGTTAAGCACAGAAAATTGGCAAGTGTAGAATTGGAAGGTGAAAATTATTTTGGGAGTTAGGAAGTAGATTGTAATTTGGAAAGTGGACTAATGTCATGGGCATTGAGAATTCTAATGCAATTAGGAACATTTAGAGGGGTGCTACTAGTATAAATAGGGAGTCTTTGGGTGCTTTATATATCATCGAATTCTCTTCCTTTCTCTTGTAGCGTTACTTTAGAGTTTGAGAGATTATTGGAACTATAGGAATTTTTTAAGTTGAATTTAATTTCAGTTTCTTGTCCTTGTTTCAATTTTTCTAATTCTAGTTTTAGTTTAATTTCTCTAGTTCTAGTTTCAATTCAAGTTTTCTGCTTTTACTTTTAAATCAAGTTTATTAGTTTCAGCTTTAGTCTTCCTAAAAATTCTCTAATTCAAAGTTTCAATTTTTATTATTCCTCTGGGTTGATGTTGGGTATTGAAGTTTCAAGGTGATCACTCGTACAAGGTTTTGATTTTCTCCATTGGTTTTCTTTAAAAATTATGGTTCAGAAGTTTCTCCATTAAGCAATTAAGGAACTCTCTTTCCTCCCTCTTTAATTGTGATAGTTTCAATTTCAAGCTCTATTCATACATTTTTGTGAGATTCAATTCTTTGCTATTATTTCTAATTAATTTTAGTTAGGTTGCTTAATTTAGTTTAGTAGTTTGATACTAGCAATTAAATTCAAACCCATATTTATGGACGACACATATAGCTACAACTGCGGCTATACACTTACGGCTTTTTTACAGTTTTTGAGATACAATAAAGTGCATATTATGCTTTCTGAGTCTACCAAAGCTTCTGGAGGGTCAAAACATGTCTATCCTTTTCTTTGGACTTCATAATCACATCGTCTATATATACCTCTGCCTCTTTGTGCATCATGTCATGCAGTATAGTAGTG
The DNA here is from genome assembly GCA_017589665.1 of Selenicereus undatus. Taxonomy (NCBI): domain Eukaryota; kingdom Viridiplantae; phylum Streptophyta; class Magnoliopsida; order Caryophyllales; family Cactaceae; genus Selenicereus; species Selenicereus undatus. The sequence continues at coordinate 22,966,055 of JACYFF010031958.1, read as the reverse complement.
GTTGTTGTTTGATAAGTAGCTCCAATGTTTTTTTAACTCGATGACATCATAGTGTAGCAATAGAGTTGGTTAATCCCTAAAAGCATGTTCTTCTGCTGGGTTCCTAGGTGAATTAGGTGGCTCATCCTGACAACAAATCAAAGCTTTCCTTCATTCTCTCTCTCTACTTTCCTTCTCTTTAGTTTATTTAATTTCAGGCTTGGTAAAAATGTAATCTTTAGTTAGCTTCATCCCCACCCGTTGTAATATTTTGAATTGTTTCTTTTAATTCCTTTAGACTAGCATTGTGTTTTGATTTTTCTTATTTGAAGTAGTGATTGTAATATGCTACATGTTTGTTATTTTAAGTGTAGTTAGATTGTTGTTTCCCATATTAGTTAGTAAAGACCGTCGATGATAACAGTCCATCATGATATCGTGCCTTCGCCCTTGAATTTAAATCTTGATTTGCACTAGTGTAATTAGATGGTTCCCACACCATAGATTAATCCCGGGCCTTTTGAAACCCTTTTTGTGTCCCTTCATTTAATGGTTCATATGAATCTATCGTCCCTACCATGTCCCTTTGATTAGCACTTGATTCAAAAGGCGAATTCGATTTATAAGTTTTCATAAAACTCATTGGTGGCTTTACTAATTAATGTTGTTTTATTTTATTTTTATTTTTTTCGGATTGGAGAAGAAGAAGTTCGGGATTCAGTACAATGTCACTATCTCAACCAGGAACTGGGCCCAATTTTAGCCTAAGAATGTGGTCGGGTTTCTGGATCAGGGCTACTGTCCAGTTTCCTGGATTAGGCATTCGACACAATATGAAACCATACTAGCAGACTAGACCTAGTTCTGGCTTGGGAACCCAGTCGGGTTCTTGGATCATAACTCTAGTCCAGTCCACTGATTCGGCCACGATCTAAGCACTTTGAACAAAATATTAAAAATTAGGTTTGAATCTGAATACCAAGTGAGTCAAACCATTCATGGAGGAATCGGTCAACCCTAAAATATTGTTTTACAGTGGTAACTCCACTGGAGACTTCTTTTTTTTATAGGAAAAAGAGAAAATGGGGCAAGATTTGGGATCTAATACAAGAAATTATTTTTTTAGTTACACTTGCATTAGGTATCCTTGCATTAAAGGTACTACTGTATCGAGTTAGTAGTACCTCTAGGTTAAACCCTACTATTATCCCCTTGAGAGAATAACTGGCTAACTCAGTGGGTCCATTAGACTTTTAACTAAGCATGTAGTTGTTCCACCCACTTAGGACGTACTTTCTTACTCCACATGATACGAGGAAGCAACCAAAATATACCACTCCTGTTATGCACATTATGGATGGTGTGCGAAGCATTTGAGTCATGATAAGATTGTTGTAAACCTTTCCTAAACCCTTGTAACATAGAAATCTAGCTAAGGATGGAACTCGTTTGTGTGCACGGACATGTTTGTGTAACCTGATTGCCCCCATCTCTAAAGAGTATACATTAATGCTTTTAGCTTAAGAGGACCTAGATTAGGAAGGGTCAAGTCTAATAATCATGGATTAAGGACTAAAAATGACATTTAGGCTAATTGAGCTTTAACAACTCTTGATTCAAATCTGAATAAGGTTATAACCCCATTTGCATCATAACAGTGGTCTTAGTTTGAAAAAAGAAAAAAAAAAGAGAAACCAGGCTAAGTTTTCTCAACCAAAAAAAAAAAGTTCTCATACCACCCTGCAATTAGGAGAATGGGTAGAAATTATGTTTACAGGAGCCGGGTCGGGATCTAGGGAGTTTGTATGCATGAGTTAATGTCTAAGGGGAAACAAAGCAGTCATCATAGGCCCCAATGGGGAACCTTGTCGCGATTCAAGTAGTAGATCCAGTCCAATTCACTTCACCTCAATCCATTTTTGGTTTGCATTCACGGCATAGTGTAAGTTTCCTAGGCCCTTAAGCATGTGGTTTTAGTTCATCAGTTGGCATAGGTCATTCGAAGATCATAAAATTCTTTTGAAAAGTACTAAGATGAGCTAGTCCTGAGTACTCTTTGTTAATAAAAAAGGATACGAAAAACTAAGAAGGTAGATAAGCAAAGTCCACATACCGGGAAACTTTTGTCTTGAGAAGAGTCCAACAAAACTCCACCATGTGGGTCAAAATCAAAGTCGAAATTCAAATCAAGGTCTAATCGCTCACCAATTCTAATGTTGTAAATAATGAGATTACTGAACTTATGAAGATGATTTAAAGAATGAAAACTAGAATGGAGGGGGGGTGCAAAGAACATGGAGATGATGGTCACCACACTTCAAAACCTCATCAAAGAACCCCACAAGGAGAATAGTGAGCAGCTCAGAAGGAAGACGGGACAGATGATAGAAAGGGAGAGCTAGATAATAAGTGGAAAAGAGCGCTCCTTAAATTAATCCATGAGTAGATCGCATAGAACAACTACTTAAAGAGTCCTCGATTTTTAACAAGTAATTTAACTACTGTGCAAGATTTACTTGAATTCCAAAAGGGAAATTGCCTCTAAAGTTTACCACACCGAACATCAAATTTCATGGAACTGAAACCACTATATGAGGAATTTTGTTAGTGTAATGACTCTAAAAGAGATTAACAAAGACATCTTCCGTATCATACTTTCTTGGACCTTTAACAAGGATGTGATGAGGTAGTATAATGCAGCGGACCCATGAAAAGTCACGAACTCGGATGATCTTTACAAAGAGTTCTTACATTAGTAATCATATAATGCTGAACTTCCAATCATACTCAGAGACGTAGAACTGATCAACTAAGAAGAAAAGGAAGGGTTTTCTAACTACCTTGCTGGATGGAGGGCAAAGGCCACTCACATAGTGGATCAAACTTCAAAATTTGATCAAGTGAGAATGTTCATTAAGAACCTTCAACATGCGTATAGACAGCACTTACAGTTCACGCCATTTGAAAATTTCACTACATTAAGGAATATAGGTATGCTTGTAGAGGAAGAATAGGTCAGGGAAGTGCTTGTAAAGATTAGTAGGAACTAGAAAGGCAACTACCAAAATAAGCATAAGAAAGTTAGTAGCTCTAAAGAAGTGCATGCGATAAATCGTAACATTGAGTATACCACCATAGGGACCACCCACACTCAGGTTCTAAAGCAATTACTCGACAATGGAAAGATCGATCTTCCTAAGGTCCAGCCAGAAACTAAAGCCATTAAGCAACTGAAATCTTTTTACCCAATCAAATGCTCCAAATATCATCAGGCGTAGGGCCATGATATCGAGAAATACAGGACTTTCAAGGACAGGCTAGAAAGGATGTTAAGGTTAGCGTAGCTCCCTTTGCCTAAAGTAGCTCAAAAGCCCAATAACGATGAAAACCCACTCGGAGACCATAAATGCATCTTTACTATTAGTGATGATCAAGAAAAGGAACAGGACACATCCATATACATACAGAGCATTCATGGGCCAAAGCCAAAGGTTTGCATACCCACACAATATTCAAAAGTTCATGGCTTATGAGAAGGAGATGAAGAGGATATACATGAAACTCGGGGAGGTTAATGGCTTGTTGAAGCAAGCGATGATGATTTATAGGGAGAAATGAAGAAGATGACTTTTGGGGAGAGAAAGACCAAGCTGAGGTCCAACACCTCACGAAAGCTTAATGACACCAAGTCAAACAAGGCCTACAACAAGTCTAGAAAAAGAAAAGGGGGTGACGAATCAAGAAGAGGATCTTCTGTTGAAACAATTAAAGAAACTTAAAGTAGAAGCAACCATTCAACAACTTATAGTGGCTTCTCAAAAGTATAGGCAACTTTTAATTGATGAACTGAATGAGATTGAGTTGTCTCTTAAAGCCACGCCTGAGGAAATGATAGCTTTAATCACTACAGGTAAAGGTACTATAACCTTTAGCTATGAGGATCTTCGACCAGGGGGGTCAAGCGCCTACAACACCTTATACCTTACTGTGACATGCCTTCAAAAGTACGTACCACTTACCTTAGTCGATAATGGGTCAATTGTGAATGTTTACCCTTAGAGAACTGGTGAAAGGTTGGGAATCAAGGAGAGTCAACTCTTAACACCTTTAACTCATCTAAGAGCAATTGATAACTCAAAAATACTAGGGTTGGGCACCATCCTCATCCCTTTAATGTAGGCCTGTTGAAAGGAACATAGAATTCCAAGTTCTGACATTCCAACTATCTTTAACTTACTCTTAGGCAGACTATGGCTTCATGAACCTCAGGCCCTCCCAGCACTAGAAATAGAGTACGATCATGATGATGAGGAACTCATCATGAGGAACTCTATACCTTTGAAATAGTAGCAGTCTTAGACAAGGACCAAGCCCCTTTTGACTTCGATCCCCATTTGAACTTGAATATGAATGTCATTCTTAAAAAATAATGATACTTGCCAGAGATAACTGTGGGTCGAAGAGCACAAGGTCGGACTATCTTTCCCTTAACCTAAAAGGAGGATTACAAGTTTGGGTTGGGTTATTAGCCCACTTTTAAAGAAGTGGCTAAAGCCAAACAAGAAGTACAAGCTCGAAAAGTTGCTGCCAGAAATGGATACCATAAGCACTATATCGTAAGGCCTTACCCATTCACGCTTAATAGACAGTTCCTCCATGAGGGAGACAATTTTCCTTTTTATGGCTTCCTTGAACCCCACTACGAAAAAGGGAAAGGAACCTGGGTACTTGCATTGGAGATATTTAATGATTGCCAACTGTAAGAGAATGAAGCATTTACTCTGATTGGAAGGGACCAATCCACTCAGTATTGGACCCACCTAACTAAAAGCAATATCTTTGGGATTCTATTCTATAAAGATTATAGGAAATGAAGACTCTACTTTCATTATGTCCCTTATTGTATTCAACAACAGCTTTGACCCTGCAAACTTCATCATCAAAGAGAGTCAAAGAGTTAGACTTTAGTTTTTGTTTCCCCCAAACTCTACATAGATGTGCTCATTTTTTATTTCAATAAGATGAACTCTTTCGTGTACAACTCAACTCATTCCTCTTTCTTTGAATGTTTTCACTCTTATAACGAAAATAAAGGTATAACCCCAAAAGATCTAATCAAAGTAGTGGAAGATCATGAAAATTGAACTACCATAATCAAAGACACAATATTAGTTAACTTACAGACTCCTTAAGAGCCCTAAGATCTTAAAATAGGAAAGTCACTAACTTCGGAGAAGCAGGAGAGCTTTACTTCACTGTTGTGGGAATTCACTGATGCCTTTGCATAGTTTGACAAAGACATGCCTGACATAGATCGAGATATAGCTGAGAATAAGATTCCTCTCTATTTGGATGTCAAACTAGTAAAATGAAAGCTCTGCAAGATGAAACTAGAACGACTGTTGAAGATACAGGAGAAAGTCCAAAAACAGCTAGATGCATGTTTCAGCATGCTTACATAATCCATTCAGTGGGTAGCAAGCATTGCGCCTGTTCCCAAAAAGATGGAAGGTGAGAATATGTGTAGATGTTAAGGATCTTAGTAAGACAAGCCCAAAAGATGATTTTCCACTGCCGCATATAGATATTTTGGTTGATAATACTACTAGACTTGTTTTCCTCTCTTTCATGGATTGGTACGCTAGATATAACCAAATCAAAATGATAGAGGAGTACATGGAAAAGACTACTTTCATTACCCCTTGTGTACTATAAAACCCTAGAAGTGCTCAAAATTAGCTAAGTACAAAGGGAGGCTGAAATTTTTCACTCAATCGTCTCTTAAATTTTTCAGCCTTTCACTAGTATTTCTGAATAATTTTTCTGATCATTTAACTCAGAATTTTCATGGTGATTAACCCTAAGGGACAGTCTCTGTTTTGTAACTCTCAAAGTAGACAAAATTAGCTAAGCAAAAAATATCCCTACTTCAACTCCTTGTAGACTTAATATGAGTAAGTGACATATTAGATGAAACTCCACAGAGGGGAGTTTGATTCCGTTAAAGCAAGGCAGGACCAGAAAGCTTCTTGGGTATAGAACCTGGTTGACTTGCTGTAAGGGAACTCGGCCAGTTCTGAGCCAGGTCAAGCCAATTGGGCCATGTGCACCTATTTTCTTTTTTCTTTTTTCACCTTTTTCCTTTTTTTCCTTTCTTTTGGATTTTGAATTTTTGGATTATTTCGCTAAGCCCCCAAATGATAGGTTTGGGTACAATTTTCATCATTAAGCATTTCATAAAATTAGAGATGCCATTTTTAAGCATCTACACCAGCCTTCAAGAATAAGAAAGACTTTTGTTTTGTTTTTCTTCATTTTTTTTTTCTTTTTGATAGATTTATGTGTTTTGAAATGTGCGTTTTGTTGATTTCAAACATGTGTGAGTAGCCTTCTTAGTGGAAGGGTTGCTACATTGAACTGATATTGTTGATTTTGCTAGTTTGAAAGTTGAAATGCTTCAATCATTGTTTGGTTGTTTAAACTTAGACTAGGGTTTTAATTGCTATTATGAGATTTCTAGCCAATTTCTTGCATATATGTGTAGAAACTTAAAAAGTGTCCCTTTTTTATAAAATGCTCGATGATGACAAACTGCCCTAATAATACTTCAGGACCATTGGGTATTAAAAATGAAGAGCCTTAAAATGTGCCAACATCCATTAACCCGCATATCTGAATCCAAGATACTCACTAAAGGATAAAAGAACCTAAAAGCTCAAATACGTCCAAATTGACGGTGTTCAGGATCTAGTTGAGATTTATTCTTTATTTTCACCCCCACTCTAGGGTGCATAAAACTTTTGAGTTTAAATATTGATACTATTCATTGAACAAACTTTCTAATGACATATTATGCATTAGAGATTGATAAGCAATGGAAAAGATATAAGTCGAATAATAGGGCATACATTGAAAATGAAACTTGTTGCACCATTTTGCCCATATCCTCTTCTACAATTATCCAAAAATTATGAAATTAGTGTTTGAAAAATAGACTCAATAAGCTTTTAGATAAAAAAAACCCAAAATAGAAGTCAAATGACAAAGTTATAGCTGAAATAAGTTATAGCCCAGCCTGGTCTGAAAAACATGGCTGGGTTCTAGCCTAAACCAGTCAAAAACGGGGTCACTTGTTTAAAGGATCTTGGATGGGTTCTTAGTGTATTTCTCTCCTTCTAAAATGGGTCTTAACTATTACAATTTTGTCTAGATAGGTGATTCATTTAGATTAAGCTTATTGGGAGTTGAAGTAGGTCTCCTTTTCTTAATCAGCTCGGTTTGCCACCATCAACTGCTATAAAAGGGTGCTTCCCCCAGTGGTTAAAGGCATCGAAAAATCAAAGGGGTCATCAGAAAATTTAATAGAACACTCCAAAATCTGGAGATGAGATAACCAGAATCCCAAAAAAAACTCTGAAAAAATATTGAGAGATTCAGAGATGCAAACCAAACCCTTCTCAAATCTATCCTCAAATCCTTCTAAGGCACAATTCAAGAAATACACAATTCAAGACTCCATATTTCTTGACCACAAGGTTCTCTATGTCACTGACACAGGTAACCTAAGAGCGCCAATCTCTCAAGCCCTCTTTCCTCCTCTCTACTTTCTTTGTCTTAATTTTGTTTAACTTCGTGTTTTGTGAAGATATAATCTTTGGTTAGTTTCATTCCCCACTATTTTAGTATCTTATACTATTTCTTCCTATTCCTCTTGAGTGGCATTATATTTTTTTTTTTCTATTTGAATTATTAGAGCCTAATATGTTGCAAGCATGTTGTTTTAAGTGTAATTGGATTTTGGTTTCCGTATTGGTTAGTAGAGGTAATTGGTGATGACGGGCGAGGTTGTGATGCACTCTATCAAATATCGTACGTTTGCCCTAGAATCTAGATCCTTGGTTTGAGCCTAAAGAGTCAGATACTCCCTATACTAGTGTAATAGTCTGCACTCAATCTGTTTAAAGTTACTATAATCAATCAAGATTCAATTAAATTACAAGCACTCATTTCAATTTAATATTAAGAGTTTTACATGTTGTAAGGCTCGAACATAATCGTGGCCTCAAATTAAAATCTAATCATGATTTCTATGCTTAATGTGAGTTGCCTATAATTACACATTTAGGTTTTTTTCCTCCAAAACACAATATAAATAAAAAAAAGATTAATTTAAAAAAAGAAGAAAATAATTTCTAGATTATTGTCCAAAAATATCTGATGAAACAAAAGGGGGTGAAAGCAAGAAAAGAAGAGAGAGGTTAAAATAAACAAGCCCAACCTCTTCTTTTTGTATTCTTGTTCTTCCATCAGCCTTCCTACTACTGCTAACCACTAGTATTGTTGATGCCTAGGCCTTTAGCCACTACCCATGACCGGTTGACGAACCGCTATAGCTGCTGGACCATTGTCACCCACCACAAATCAACTTGCCTATCTCATCTCAGTCAATTCTTCTTGTTTTCTCAAGTTAAAATGCCCAAATTCCTTATCATGTTCTTCATTTACCATGTTTTTCCCCTTTAGATTAGATTGAGAATGTAATTGTTGTTAATCATGAGTTTTGAGAAAGATTGGTGGTGTAGGGGTTTATGAGTGGCACTAATGAAATTGAGAATGTAAATTCTTATGCAATTGCTTCTCAATTTGAACTAAAATTATCTAAATTTGAAGAATTGTTCCACCTAATAGGGAAAAGAGTGGTGGAGGATATGATTTTGGTTGTGTATTTGATGAATTACAAGAGAATAAGGAGGAGGAGGAGAAGAAAGGGGGCGCAATTCCATTGGGACTTGAGTGTTTAATATGAAAATATAATTTTGGAGTCAATAATTATCGTGGGATTATAAGAAAATCTTATATTATAAAAATGAAAAATTGTGGATTGTTTATTCCTAAAATGTGAATATTGTGGAGGTTTTTGGTTGTTGGATGTTAGGGTTAGAAACTATTGAAATTAACCTTTGATTTTGGAACAATTTTAATCCTCTCAAATCTTGTGTTGAGTAACTTTAAATTTAAAGAGAGTATAATTACTTTGGAATGAAATAATGGTCGAAGTCATAAATTGGGACTAGGTTCTCACGAGTGGGAAAAAGAAGGAGGTGAGAAAAGAAAATTTTGGAAATTTAGAGTGTGGGAACTCGATTGTGATTTGTGGCTCAAGTTCAATGTCAAGGTTATGTTCAATACGTGAGTAGGGTTAGTTGATGCAATTATATAAATGTTGGAGGCTTACGATACTTGATAGAAGAGATTATAGGATCACAGATACCTTGTAATTCAAGTACAAACATTTGTCTCAAAATATGAACAAAGGAGGTCAAGATTATTACATAGATAATACTTTCTCTATCAATAATTTATAAGTATAATTTGTCTATTACTCTACAAGGGCAAAAAACCCATCTAAATAACTTGGGAATGTTAATCAAATATATTGAAAAACACGATTAAATTTATAAATTATTTACTTCTTTTTTATTAAATTTAATCATATTACATGACCAATTTCTAAATATTTAAAGCTACTAAATAAAAAAAAAACTATCCGTTGGGGATGCAAGAGAAGAAAAAAAAATAAGATGATGATGATGATGAAGATGAAGATGATGATGATGTTGATGATAGTAATAATAATGAAAGGTGCAGATAAATAGGTCTGAGTAGGCTAAATTATACCCAAGTACGGGAATTAGTTAACTCATAAGCAAATAACAAATCATTAGAAAAATATTTTAATTAAAAGAATATATTTACATACATATATGTGTAATTGTGCAAATAAATTAACAATTCTATAATTATCTCACATAACTAATAGTAAAAGATTCCATTTCGAACAGAAAATAAGGCCATTCTCATACATCATTCGTGTCGTTGGCTAATTGTTAAAGACATGTGAAGAGAGCTTCAAGTAAAGGTACGTACACTACCTATACCTTTTGAAAATTCACATAAGCAAAATCTCCAAATGTACAGTTATTTAACCGATCATTTTCAAGTATTGTTTGGTCACATAACCAAGTGAACCCACTAGTTATCAATTATCAAGGCTTACGTCCTCGAGTTCTCGTGCGCGCCCTCAGGTCAAACTTCTCGATTGGCGTAGCAGGTGTCCACCTATTCAATGATCACATTGTGTTATGAGCTCATTTTTTTGGGTTCCACTTCCAGATAATAGCCGAAAAAACAGTTTCGCTCATGTTCTCTTTCTCTCTTGTTTTTGAATTGAAATGAGTTCAAATATGGGCGCTAACTAAAACCTTTTTTTTAATATTTACTATATAGGATTAAACGTATTGAGTTTCGTCTCCCTTTTTGAAATTTTTGTGTTTTCCTATTTCAGGTGAATCTCTGGGGAGCTACACTCAACCAGGTTATAGTAGAATTATATGAACTTGGTTAGGAGGTTTTAGAAAGTTCATAGTGACAACCTACTGGTTTCGAATAGTGGAGTATTAGGTAGTTTCACTATCTCAAGTATAAGCATGTCAACATTCACGTTTCAAATTCTAACATGTATTCTTTTCTAAAGAACTTAGGAAATTCACCTTAAGGGATGATTGAGTACTCTTGAGCAATATTACTGTCCACTAGCTACTAACGCCTAGCCTTGTTCTTTTAGGATGACGGTCACACTCTAATATAAATCTTTCGCTATATTAACCTCTAATGGTCAATTAATTAAGGTTAATAAGTTGATTAAGAATTAGGGCGTTACAGTTGTGGTATCAAAGCCAGGTTATGAGGTCACTATGAGTTGTGGGAATTCCATGAGATCTGTTTTGGTTTATAGGGTGCATTATTTGTGAGTGTAACTATATACTCCCTTTTAGCTTTATTGTCTTTTCTAGGTTGTTTGATAAGGAGTACATATGTAAAATACTCACGTATTTATCTTGTGGTGATATTTGGTCCTTATGATGAGAAGCTTGAGATTATATATTGAAATCTATGCGACTTACGTATTCATTTTGAAACATTTAGTTTGATGTCGATGATGCCTCACAAGGAATGTCGTTAACATGTGAGTGAAATGCCTTCCCACATTAGGGGTCGTAATTGGCTAAGGGATGATTTACAAAGAAACCAAAGTTATTGATCACTTCATGATAACATGAACCTATATATCTTGTAATTAGGTATGTGTGTACGAAAGTTATTACAAATCAAGTGCTTTACATATATGTGCATGATAGGCACTTGATTAAGAATCTAATGACTTACGGGAAGGGTATTGGGACATGAGACCTAGCTAAAATAATACTGTGGATTTAGCTCCATGGAAAGTGCTCTTATGCGGTAGTGATATGAAGTGGCTTTCGAGAGTGATGAGAATGAAATAGGAGAAAGTCCCTAAAAATTTATGGTTAGACGAGTATGCTAAGTTGTATCACTGTGAGCAACTATTACACTTGCGAAAAATCTTTATTGAGCCACATGGAGTTAGCTTTTGGCTTTATCGTGTTATCATCTATATTGTAAGTGGAAGAAATATCTTACTAATTACACTTATGGAGACACTCCGACGAAGTTAATTAAATGTGCTTTACATGTGTAGATACAACGAGAATTTTAGGTTACATTGTAAATTGAGAGAAGTAGGTGTGCAAATCATTAAAAAAACAAAAAGGTTATCAAAATAATATACTAAGTGATTTTTGCAGGAAATGATAAAGTCATATCTAAAAAAAGTTCATGGATAATGATCAGGTGGATGTGTGGTTTTACGAGATTGGACAGGATTACGAATGGGGTTATTAGGGGCCTAGCTGGAGTGGCCCCCATAGAAGAGAAGATGAGGGAATCGAGGCTCAGATGGTTCGGCCACGTGAAGAGGAGAAGTGTGACCGCCCCGGTGCGAAGTTGCGAGACTATTAGCCCACCCGGTGGTAAGAGAGGGAGAGGTAGGCCGAAGAAGAATCTAGAAGAGGTGGTTAGAGAGGACCTGAGAGTTGTATGTCTCACGGAGGACATGGCTCAGGATAGGAGGGTGTGGCGGGACAGGATTAAGGTCCCTGATTGTAGGGGACCGGCTCCGTAGGGGGTAGTAGCCTAGGCGGTGTGGGGTGGGGTGGGGTGGGGTGGGTTTTGGTTTGCCTGTTTGCAGGTCAAGCTTTCCCGGATGGTCACGACACCAAGTGCCCACGATTTGTCCAGGTATGTCCCCACTCCCTTTCTCTTACTTCTCTTACTTCTTTTACCTCGGTAAATGGTTTTGCAATCGTTTCCCCTCCAAACCTTTTCTCAAAACTGTTTTTGTGGGTCTTATGGAATCAACCTCTCTATGGGTAGGAATACCGGTAGAGGTAAGGTTGCCTACAGCTGGATCTCCCCAGACCCCGCGAAAGCGGGACCCACTTTGGGAGTTTGTTGTTGTTGTTGTTGTAAGATATCTGGCGAGCAAAGACACAAGAGTGCTCTATGACTTTATGGGTTAGATCATTTAGCATGTAGAGCATGTCACTTTTTGATAAAGTGCGGAAAATGGAGAGGAAAAATACCACTAAAAAGAAGAAAAAGGAAGTATTGTAAATTTTATGTGATGGGTTAAGAGATCTATGGATATTAGTGTAAATGTAGGGTGACATGAGTTTAAAAAGACTTTCGTATTCTTCTATTTGTGCCTTGTGCAAAGTTAAAGTGGAATTAGGCTTTTTTTAATCGAAAAAGCTCCACAGAACTTCCCTATTATTTGGGAGATAATATTATCATGATTTAATCTTGAATAAATGAGCACCACATTAGGTACAAAGGAAGAGATATGACTTTTTACTACAAGTTAAAAGAAAGGAAGCCTTTCTTAACTAAGTCAAACTAACGCAATTTATACATGAATCCTTTTGACTGTGCTCTTGTAGTTGTGCTTAGCAAACCAATGCTTAATAAGGTCTTCTAACCTTGTGTTGATTAAACACCTTCTATTTCAACTTGATACAATGCTGACTAAAAACTTTATTTACAATTCTTTGAATTAACTTATCATCCTCCCAAATGGCAGTTACTCTCCCTCGTTGAGCATCTTCCTTACACCCTAACATTACTTCAATGCTATTTCATGGGCTCTTAGGTTACCTAGTTATGGTGTTCCTCTTTTATCTTGTTGAGCAATTATTATTACTACTTGTTGTCAATGTATCGTCGCAAAACTACCTTATTTTCAATGTGAGCGGTCTCGATCATTTGACATTTAATTGATCATTTCTATCATCTCCCTCTTGAAACTACTATGTGATTGACTTCTATTGACTTACATGAGGCGGTAATGCTAATAACAGCTATCGTTGTCCTTTCTTTGTTACTCTATTTGCTTGGATAAAAAAACACTTATTGGAAGAGTCTAATTGGCACTCATAGTTGAACTTTAAAGCCCTTCTTCCATACTTCTACTATTCTCTTGATCCCCCTTACGTTCATTAATTATTTGATCCAAATGTTGATTCGATTACATGTGTAGATTTTACCTTTGAGACTAATTTATCACCCAATATTATTTGCATTTCTTATGTCATGTCCCTACGGCATTTCAATCTAAACCTGAGAGCGTTTCATCCCCTTTTCTAGTAAGAGCTCAATATGTTTTCTTGAATAGTTATAGTTGGATGGATTCGTTTTGTATAACAATGAGTCTTTGAAACTGAACTTTTGTTCGTTAAATCCTCTGAATCAAAAGAATATCCTTCCGCGTTCCATTGGAAAATGTACTTTCACAAATGATCTTGTTCACTCATTTTTTTCACCTTTTCGTTCATGCTCAAGCACTATGACAACCCCTGCTGATTAGCAACTACATTTTGACTCATATTGATTTAAACAATCATTTAATTATTTTAATGTGTGACGTCAAATCCAATTGACAGGTCAATTGATGAATTTCTTATCATGTTAGCTTAAATTGAAAGGCATGCCTGGAATTTCTTTACCACCCCGTAATTTTGTGGTGTAAGTTTTTCACTTAGTGAGTACAGCTTGCCTAAATAGTTTGTCAAGAATGAGGAGATCCTTTTTCTTGTCATTAAATTCAAAGTTCATGTCTCAAACATTCTTTAAAATTTGTCAACCAAATGTTTGTATTACTACTTGATGAGGACTCCAAAATCCTACTTACCCACTCATTTTGTTCGAAGACCATCTTATGATTCTTTTAACGTTTGTCAGAGTATCATTGAATCTTAAGAGTACTCATGAGGTCTTTCAAGACATAGCCAAACCGATGCTTCCTAACCTTGTTGCTTGCATTAATTGACTGCGAACGTACTATGTATTCCAATTTATCATTTGCAAAGCTATTGTATTCCTTGCTACTCACAATTTCAAAATCACTTGTTGTACATTTCATTAAAAGGTGCTTGAAAAGATTTATACTTAGCTCATGGCTTAGTTTTTTGGGTTCTCTATTTGAAGCGCAGGTACAATATATATACACCATGCAATTACTTAATTTTCTTGGTCTATAATTTGAATCTTCACTAATGAAACCCCGTGGAAAAATATCCACACCCACTATCTCAGCTGCATTCTTCTCAAATGCTTACATTCCTCCTACTCTTCACCACATTCAGTTGTCATTCTTACATGAAGCATAAAGAGGCGTGTTCTGTCGTCTAACTTCTAAGTTGTCACTTATTGATTCCCTTTTGCATTGGCATTTGGATGTATTTGCTAATTATTCTCCACCCATTTTTGAATCCTTTGTATCTAGAAGAAGTCAAACAGTTATATGTGCCCTTGATATTCTCTGCTTTTTGTTCTCATTACCTGTTGTACTATCGTTGTTAGAAATATTCACTCCCTTCTTTGACACTCTAGATCGAGTTACTCACATATTAGTCATCTAATAGCTTTTTGATTGATATTGTCTAATCAATACGGATTCCTCATAGGTGTTATCACTGTGCACCCCTTAAATAGCCATTTATTAACGCATAGCAACCATGACAAAAAGCATGTTGACAGACATTAGTGTCCTAGAGATGATGAATCGAGTTTTGTGTGGCCCTACTAGATGCTTGTAACGGATCATGTGCCTGACCTTATGGTTCTATATCGAAAATGAGAAGTGCTAAAAAGAATAAATTAAAAAATGTTAAAGGGGTTCAAATAGACTCTTTTACCTTGCTCCTTGGCATGGGGTATCAATTGTATTATAATTACTATGCCCTAGGTTAATTGATGAATTTATAATTGCACCTCGAATATTTTCTTATTCAATTTTTATTTGAACGATTAACGTCAACATATTTTTTTGAAGCACGAGAAACAGTAAATTGAGACTAGTACAAAAGAAAGATGCGACCTTATGGTTTTATAGAGGATAAGTGATAAGGTATACTTAATGAGTATTACATCGATGTGGATTATAACCCAATGAACAAGAGAACAAAGGGTATGATGGATGCTAAGCAAATTTATCACTATAGTTACCTAAGTTTTAAGGGCAAACTTGAGATTATGAGGCAGCTAAAATCGGTTTTTCTAGACTACTTTAAAATTTCAGGACTTTAAAAGTATAATCTAGCTACTAATAATACCTAATACAAAGGATAGTTGACAGCACTGGGTATGCATTTGGAAGAATTTGTATCAAAATCTAATGTGTGGCTTGGCTAAAGCCTGAAGGGAATTCGACCCAAATATAAACGGGAATGCATAAATAAGTTTGTCATCGAAGTATATCAAGGTATAAGATCTTATTCAAATGTGAGGGTCATATGGGAATGATATATTCCCCATGAAACTAGAACTACCTTTTTTATAGGTATATTCTCATTTCATGCTCATTGAATCACCTTTCTCAAGTGACTTTAGTTATGTGCTTCAACACTAAGCTGAAGTGAACAGCCTATTTGGATGTACGAAATCCATTAGTAAATATGGAACCACTACATAGTTCGAGAAAATCCTAAGTATATGTTACACAGCTATTGGATTATTACATGGACAATAAACAGAAAAAAAAAAAAAAAAAGAGGGAGGGACTATAACCCATACCTTGAGTCAAGTTGGGGAATGAAATTATGTAAGCATGATGTCCGAAGCTCTTTCTCAAATCATATACATTTCAAGGGGCATACCATGACCAGCTCCAGGAGAAACCAAAAGCCATGGAAAAAGTCTATATCTTCAATTATCTAGAAAAGATTTAAAAATTTTAAGGATTGAGGACGAAACTTATTTTAAAGAGAGAGACTACAATAGTCCAAACTCAAGCTATTTTAATTTATTATAATCAATCAACATTTCATTAAATTGGGAACACACATTTCAATTTAATATTTGGAGTTTTACATGTTGTAAGGCTTGGATGACAAAGGTGGCCTCAAATCAAAATCTAATCATGATTGCTATGCTAAATGCAGTTAAAATTTAGGGGCAACACTTTTGAAATATGGAGTGGAAACAAGAAGAAGAAAAAGAAAAAGAATTAAGACCGAATGAAACATTTATAAGCCAAGTTGGTTCCTCAAATATATAAGTCTTTATAAAAAGCTATAAAACACGCCCATATTAAACAAGGGCAAAGATTACAAAATTCTAAGTGGGATTGTTTATGTAGGTTGCCTATAATTACACATTTAGGTTTCTTTCTCCAAAAACGCAATATAAATAAAGAAAAAGATTAATTTAAAAAGCAGAAAATAATTTTTAGATTATTCTCTAGAAATATCTGATGAAACAAAAGGGGGTGAAAGAAAGGAAAGAAGAGAGAGATTAAAATGAACAAGCCCAACCTCCTCTTTTTCTATTCTCCTTCTTCCATCAGCCTTTCTACTTCTGCTACCCACTATTATTATTACTGCCCAGGCCTTTAGCCACCACCCACGACCAGCCCACCAACCGCTATATCCGCTGGAGCCCCGCCACCCACCACCAATCAACTTGTCTATCTCTTCTTGGTCAGTTCTTCTTGTTTTGCTCAAGGTGAAATGCCCAAATTCCTTATCATTTTCTTCATTAAACCATGTTTTTCCCCTTGGGCATCATAAATGTTGTATATTTTGAGTTGAATAAATACTTTAAATTTGAGACTTTAATTATTGTTAACTATGACTTCTGAGCAAGATCGGTGTTATTGGGGTTTATGTGTGGCACTAATAAAATTGAGAATATAAATTATTACGCAAGTGCTTTTCAATTTGGACTACAGTGATCGTTATTTGATGAAGTAGAGAAGAAGGAGAAGATCAGAAGAAGAACAAGAAAGGGGCCTCAATTCAACTGGGACTGAAGTGTTTAATATGAAACTATAATTTTGGAGTTCATAATTATATGGGATTTTGAGGAAATCTTGTATTATAAAAAATAAAAAATAATGGATTGTTTATGCCTAAAATTTGAAATTTGAATATTGTGGAGGTTTTTGGTTGTTGGATGCTAGGGTTAGAAACTATTGAAATTAAGCTTTGATTTTGAAACAATATTTACCCTCTTAAATTAAATCTTGTGTTGAGTAACTTTAAATTTAAAGAGAGTATAATTATTTTGGAAGGAAAATAATGGTCGAAGTCATAAATTGGGGTTAGATTCTCATGAATGGGAAAAAGACAGACGTGAGAAAAGAAAACTTTAGAAATTTGGAGTGTGGGAACTTGATTATGATTTGTGGCTCAAGTACAACGTTAAGGTTATGTTCAATGCATGAGTAAGGTTAGTGGATGCAATTATATCAGTGTTGGATGCTTACAATATTTGATAGTAGAGATTATCGGATTACAGATACCTTATAATTCAAGGACAAACAGTTGTTTAAAAACATGAAAAAACGGGGTCAAGATTATTGCATAGATAATACTTTCTCTATGAATAATTTATAGGGATGTTGGACAATAATATACTGTACTTTAGGGATGTTGGACAATAATACTCCAAACTTTGAACGTGGGCATCCGTATACCACATTATGGGCTTATTCACTGTTTATAAACCAAGACAGAGTTTGGATGTATTTTTATCAATGTAATGCAACAATTTTATAATTATTGCAATTGCATATGTCTAAAATTCTAGAATCTTCAAGTCTATACTATGACATATGTTGAATATGCACTTACATCACCAATTAAAAACACCTTCAAAATTGTTCTTGGTATAAACATAGTAAACAGGCCCATAGTGTGGTGCACGAACGTCCAAGTTCAAAGTTAGAAGTATTATTATCCAACACTTCCAAAGTACAGTATATTATCGTCCAATATCCCTAACTTATAAGTATAATTTGTCTATTATTCTACAAGGGGGGAAAAAACCCATCTAAATAACTCGTAAATGTTAATCAAATAATACTGAAAAATATGATTAAATGTACGAATTACTTACTTCTTTTTCCATTAAATTTAATCATATTACACGATCAAGTTCTAAATATTTAAAGTTACTCAATAAAGAAAAAGACTATTAGTTGGGGATGTAAGCGAAGAAAGAAAGCAAACAAGATAATAATAATAATAATCTATATCTATACTATATATAAAAGCAATGTTGTGATGACGTGGCTTTTTCGAATTTTCTCATAAACTTGAGATTTTGAACCATTAGATTATTTGATTATATAATCACAACCGTCGGATTTTCAATAAAATAATTACCGTCATAATTAAAAATATATAATATTTTGATATGAATTAATAGAAGAGTTGGATCTAGACGAAAGAATTTTCTTTCCAAACGTTCTTAATGCGGGATAAGGTGTTTTTCTTCTTATATTTCTTAGTCATAAATAAAGTTCATAAAATCACTATTTTTTTTATGAACAAAAATTCGCACAGTGACAATTAGTTAAGGGTCGAAAAATGTTCCCTTTTAAGAGGTTGATGAAGTTTTTTATTTTTTTTTAATTTGTAACAAGTATTTCTATACCCATATAGTAAGTGAAAAAAATTATAGGTTTTTATTGGTAATAATTATTTATAAAATATTACAATATCCCATATAGCAACCATGTCATATACAATATTTTGAGTTTTTTTAAATAAAATAATTAATAACTTTTTAAGAAGAAGCAATTATTGACAGGAGCAAATTATGAGAAACTATCAACTAAAATTTCTAATATATCGAAATATACTACAATAAGTTTAGCAAATATTTTCGATCGCAGTTATAATATATTAATTTCTCTATAATAATTTTAAAATTATGGTAGTCTAAAAAAATTATCTAATTTATTCATTGTTAGGTACTATTGATTATACATTTCCAGTTGCATATTTATGTTATGAATTTCGCAAGTGTATGGTTGATCGCTGTAGCAAGTACGGGTGTCGATCTTTAGGGATGTGTTATGAAATTAGATTGCTATAAAACTAAATGTGATACGATTGAATTAAATTGTCAAGGTTTAGTTAATTAACAACTAATTATTTCAGCACGCTGCGCTGGAAGATTAATATCAGGAAGAAGCTTACCCTATCCATCACCATTAACTTTAATTATGACCAAATTATGCAAAGCAAAATCAAACTTGAATAACCAAAATACAAACAGAGAAATTAACAAATATGACAGAAATTAAGCTTAACCTCTTCACCTCCAACTCCCTTCAGCTCTCGCCTAGAATGAAAATCTAGATCTGAACGCATATATGAACCGAATAGAGAATCCAGTTATCCAAAAAATGACCAACACAGAAAACTCGAATCTAGGCCAGATTGAAGTTGTGCCAATCACGTTTTGGACACTCTATTTTTTTATTACTATCTCATTATAACATTCTCTACAGCCGTATGGTCATCTATCAGTATATGCGATTATAAATGATTGTATAGATAAACCATGGGTATTTGTTATGGAGCATCGATGATGCCATGAAGTAGAATTGTCTATCACTCTTATTGCGTCAGTAAGTTGGAATGAGGAGGTGTATTACTTACGAAACACTGATGTTAGGTACACTAGGTACACAAGATATAATTGTAATCTTTATTATATCATTGCTAATCAAATTATTACTAAGATCTTAATTTTTAATGTAGGTAGAAGAAGAGAATGTGAATTCTTCGTCATTGCCACCACAAATTAACGAATTATCATATCATTTAACATGATTTTTAGTTTCATTTTAACTACCTACAATCTCTGTCATACTTTAAATCGCGTATTTGATAATCATACGTTGTTTTAATTATTGAGTTTCAATGGTTATACATAAAAGTGCTATCTATTCATATTTTTCAATAAATTTAAGTATCATTTTCTAAATTACAATATTAAGTTTGTATACAATGAACATTCATCGATTATTTTGACTATATATATATGTACTGTAATATGCACCGTGCAAAGCACGGGTCCATACTAGTAATACATAATAGTAAAGTTTCAATAACTACCATTTCCTTAATTCTCATTAACTTGAACTTTTCAACCGTTGGATTAGATGATTAATAAATAACAGCCATTGATTTACTTTAATCTATCTCCCAAAATATCTAGATAGCTGTATTCCCTTAACTTACTCTATCTTAAAAAAAACCTACCTGACGTCCACTTCTCTCTCCCCCTAAAATAGCTCCCCACGCGTTTGGTTATGAAAAGCCTCAGAATTTTGCAGACACCTTCTCTGCATCTCAACGCTGCTTCTCCCTCTCTCTCTTATTCAGTGTGTGTCGTGTTCTTCCATTCCATCTCCCCACGCGTTTGGGTCTGACAAGCCCCAGAATTTTCCGGACACCTTCTGTACCTCTCAACGTTACTGCTCCCTCTCTCTTCTCCCCAGTGTGTGTCGTGTTCTTCCATTCCCATGGCTTCCCGTGTCACTCTTCCCCTCTGTCTCTCTTCCCTTGTGTTTGTTTGGGTTGGTTTTCAACAAAAAATAAGTAAATCATTATGTCCATTGAAGAACCGAACATGGCTATGGTAGAGGAGAAGGAGAAGGATGACCTCGCCTAACCCTCTTTCAATTTTCTCTTCCTAGCTTCTACCCACTATTAATCTCCCCTGTAAGTCTCTGTTTTCAAATTTAACATTTGGTTGTGTTTTGCAGGTTATTGAAGTCATTGATTTTAGAAGATGTGTTGGTGTAATCGAAGAGGGGCAATCAAACGGTGGATTTGAAGCTGAATCTGGCGGCGCCGGTGAGGGGGAGGGTGAAGTAGTCGTCACCGCCGTCACCGGCACGCTCGTCGCCGCCGGTGAATCCAGATCTGAGAGGTTTACTGGGTATTTTGGCATGGGAATTTTGTGGGTTGTGGGTGTTCTGTTGAGAGGTTTACTGGATATTAACATAGTAATATTTTTTACGCTGCTCCTCCCTCTCTCTCTCCTCATATGGTATGAAATATGGGGATTGATTGACTCACATGAAAAGGTACTCAAAACATAATTGTAGACAATATGTGCTATCATCCCCCCCCCCTCGGTTAATGACATTAATATTCGATAACTAACAAGGGAAGTAAATTAATAACCACATTCGTCCATATAAGTTCATTGGTATTGTTGTAAATGTTCACATGTGAACACCTTTTAGTATATTTATGATATTTTTTCAATGTTAGGATTAAGCGAATTTTTACAAGTATAATTTCACAAATTCGAAACATATATATGTATATATGTGTTATTGTTCCCATTATCAAATTAGTTTAATGAAAGACCGCAATGTGTGCTTCATTTTTATTTTTATTTTTGAATTAGTTACTTAATATAACATATTTTGACTTATTATTGCATTCCTGCATATTCTGGTGTTTGGACTTACGAGCAGTCTAGCGGAATATTATATATTCTGAGAACATATTATTTTTGGATTTGGCACCCAAGGTGCTTCATTGACTTTTTCTTGCATTCCTATTTCTATTATTGATTAGTGGTGACTCCGTCAATGTAAATGCTAATTTACAAAGAATGACCTCCTGGATATGAACTTTACATATTTTGCCAAGTTAAATTCCAAATTGGAAAGACATGTAACTAATTACATTTTTCAAAGTTTACTTTTTTCCATACTTTTCGATAATTGAAAATGTAACTTACATTAATAAGCTCATCCTTTTGAATATCAACATCCTTTCAGAAAATTGGCAAACTAATGTTCACAAGTTGATGGTGGATTTCGTTGTACCATTCTTTTCTCCTTTTTTTGATTAATTACAAATTAAACACACCTTCATTGTCACTATTGCAGTGCATATGGTATATATCCATGAAGGCTGACACAAGCCATGGACCAAATGCACTTAATTTGGTCCCCTCTCCATTACAGTTGCATCTTTAGTAGTTTACATTCGACTAAAATTCCAATACTTTGCCAAAAAAATTTGCCCAACAATAATAACGAACGTGTTCCCCCCACCATTGTATGAGTGCATGAGTCAAATCTGCATTATGGATTGATTGACGTGAATAACTCAAATTTCGAAAAAATTGAACACAAATAATCCAACAATCCTCTAAATTTTCTCCATATTTATTTTCCTTACTGCATGAATTCGATGGTATTTTAAAAATAATGTGAAAAAATTGTATTGTAATCAACATGAATATGATTCAGGGTTATTTTTTAAAAATTCAAATAAGATAAACTGTATTAGTTTATGTTATTGTTTAAAAATTCAAATAAGAGAAATTGTATTCTAATCAACATAACCAGCAATTAGTTTTCTATTGCACTAAATACAACATGAATAAATTGTATTGTAATAAACGTAATTCAATTCTAATTTAAAAAATTCAAATATGACAAAATAATGTAAATATGATTGTAGAGTTATTTTTTACAACGATGACAAGTTTGTGGTAGTAAGTACTACTTTCAATTATTGATGGAAAAAATATTCATTCTTACTTGATATTCTTCAGTTGCAGGTTTCGTTAGCAAACTTGCCTTTCATATTCATATTAGTGGAGGTTAGTTTGTGGTATTACCATACTCATTATGTTCGCATATCATTTTTTGTTTCGATTCCATGTTATGCAGGGGTTATGACATACATTATCACAATATTTATGATGTAAATAACATAGCTATACTTCCCAAATCTGTACTTCATAATAACACACCATATAGGGGGAAAACATGTTACTAAGGCTCTGTTCTTTTCGTTGGTAAATTGGGTGGGTAAAAGGGTGAAGTGGGTTGAAGTAGGCTCTGTTCTTTTATTGTTTGATTTTTTTCATTTTTTATTTTATTTTAATTTTCTATTTTCTATTTTATTGTTTTTGTTCTTTTATTGTTTAAATATATTTTTAATTTTTTAATTTTTTTATTCCCAAAAAACGACCTATGAAAAGCAACTTACGAAAAATGTCAAAAAATAAAAAATGAAAAAGTAACTACAAAAAATAAAAAACTAATAAAATAAAAATAAAACAATTAGAAACTAAAAAAACAACAAAAATAAAAAATAACAAAATAACAAAACTAAAAAAAGATAGAACAAAAAATTAAAAACCCTAAAAAAAAGTAAAAAACAAAAATTAAAAATTAAAAGTAAAAACTTAAACAATAAAAAATGAAAAAAAATTAGAAAATAAAAAAAACAAAATAAGAAAATAAAAAAGTTAAAAATACAATATACAAAATACAAAATAAATAAATAAACAAAAATGTAAAAACATAAAAAAAATTTAAAAAATGCACCACCACTTCCATCCACCCTCTAGAGCATAGGCAGCCAGATATGGCGGATGCGGGATGCACTCGACCATTGAAGGGATTACGGAAAAGGGGTCCTTATTGAAGGCCTTATAGAACCCCTTGAGAGGCTTACAGATAGGGGCCGAATTGAGGGGATTACATAAACCATTGAGGGGATTACAGAATCCATTGAAGGGCTTACAGAATGGAGACATATAAAATTTAAAATTTAAAATAACAAAAACAAAAATTAAAAACAAAAAATAATAAAATAATAAAATAATAAAAAATAAAAACAAAACATAAAAAAATAACAAAAAATAAAAACAAAAACAAAAATTTAAAAGAACAAATTAAAAAATTTAAAATAAAAATAAAAAATAGGGTTGGGTTGAAGTTGGTTAAAGTGGGTTGAAGTGGGTTGTCATAGGTTGGAGTTGGTATTTTTTTTCCAAGTGGGTTGAAATAGGTTGAAGTGGGTTGAGGTTGGTAAATTGCAATTGAACCATGAAAAGGACAGAGCCTAAATATCCTATTTGTGCAATTAAATCTGCTTCACTGAACACCATAATGATAAAATTTTATCTAATAATAATGCATAGAATTTATCTGAAGTAGTGATGGAAACCCCAACCGGAAGTGGTGACATCACTGTAAGAAGGCTTCGAGCGACACTTGCTCGACAAAACACAAGATGGAGGCTATTTAGCCGGCATCCATATCACACCCAATCGCACTTCATCGCAGAACGTGAGCAGTATCAGTCACAATCTAGAGAAATTCAACTAGCAATTGCACGTAGCACCCCACCTGCAAGAAGGTTCGTAAACCGTTGGAATTTCACAGGAACTTTGGTTTCCTGTGGGCACTATCGCGCGGCCATGTGGTTGGATGAGAGAGTCGCAAGAGGTAGTGTTTCACAACCTCGATTCATGCTTTGTTGTAAAAGTAGACATGTTATGTTGCCGGCGTTGCCCCCGCCTCATCCACTGCGACACACATTGTTGAATGATCCCAATTTTCTTGAAAATATAAGAATGTATAGCTTCATGTTATCATTCACATCAATGGGTGGGTCTATCGATTACTCAGTAATTGATGGGCGTGGTCCTTACTCCTTCAGAATAAGTGGCAACAATTACCACTGAATTGGATCTTTACTCCCTGTACAAGGACAATGACCCAAATTTGCTCAACTATATGTCTATGACACACATGCCGAAGTGCGAAATCGATGCAGCGCATTAAATAGACAACAAAGTGAACGAGGAGTTGATGAGGAAACCTTACAAGATTTACAACATATGTTTGATACTGTGAATCCTTATGTGAAGGTTTTCTGTAATGCACGTGATATCTTTGAGGCTGATAATGTGATTAATTTAAGCATTCGCATTATTAAAGCACGTCATGGAAGACAATACACATTGCCCACTATGGACGAAGTTGCAGCTCTCATAGTCGGAGGTGACGTTGGAGACGAAGAGCACCGGGATAATGTTTGCATTATTATAACCGTCCTGTGCTATTTAAAATTATAGGTATATCTTCAAAGTTCTCTTGCAAGATAATACAAGTTGTAGAGAGTTTACTGTTCTTCATGAGGATGCTCGAATTCTTTTGCATACGAAGACTGCCCAGTTGGATGTGTATGCATCGCAGGTATTACAGTTTTCCCTACATATCATAGTTAACATAGTTTATTCTTTTACTATTGACTATCCTATGTTAATATTTTCTACAACCATATGGTCATCTATCATTTTATGCAATTATAGATGATTACATAGATCAATCATGGGTATTTGTCATGGAGCCCGCTACGTCACTATGAAGTGGAGGTTCCTATCGCTTTTATTGCACAAGTTCATTGGGAGGAAGAGGTTTATTACTTACAAAAGACCAATGTTAGGTGCACCAGGTAGATCGAGTATAAATATAAACTTCAACCCCATCATTGTCATTCAAATTATTTCTAAAACTTTATTTCCTATGTAGGTATAAAAGGAGGAGGTGGATTCTTCGTCATTGGCGTGATAGATTGGTTGCTCATCATGTTATTTAGTGTGTCGTTTGTCATAATCACTATTTACTATTTCTATCATACTATTATAGACCTTTTTCTAAGTCATGTGGTTTTTAGTTGTTCATCCCAATGGTTATATATGAATTTGCTATCCACATATATTTTTCATTGATTATTCTATTATCTTTCCTAAATTATAATATTAACTATGTCTACAATGGCTATCAGTTCATTACTTACATAGTATATATCATGAAATGTCTATTTTAATATGCACCGTGCATAGCACGGGTCCAAACTAGTAATAATAATAATAATAATAATAATAATAATAATAATAATAATAATA
>JACYFF010031958.1:22914967-22940116 GCA_017589665.1 Selenicereus undatus | reverse complement strand
TAATAATAATAATAATAATAATAATAATAATAATAATAATAATAATACTGATGATAATGATGAAAGAGGTAGATGAATAGGTCTAAGTAGGATAAATTATACCCTAGGAGAATTGGTCAACTCATAAGCCAATAACAAATAATTAGAAAAATATTTTAATTAAAAAAACATATTTGCATGCATATATATGTGCAATTGTGCAAATAAATCAACAAGTCTATAGTTATCCCATATAACTAATAGCACAAGATTCCATTTGGGTGAGAAAACAAGGCCATTTTCATACACTATCTGTGTCGTTGGCTAAATGTTACACAAAGGCGAACAGAGCTTCAAGTGAATGTATGTTTATTACCTGTACCTGTCGAAAACTCATATATTCTTATACATATCGAAATCTCAAAATGTATAGCTATTTAATAGATCTTTCAAGCATTTTTTTAACCACAAGTTATCAATTATCAAGGCTTACGCCCTTCAGTTCACCCGCACAGCTGCGGGTCAAATTTCCCAGTCGGCCTAGCAAGTATAAATCTATTCAATGATCCCATTGTGGTTATGAGCTAATCTGTTTGGGTTCCACTTTTAGATATTAAACGATAAAGTGGCTTTACTCATATCCTCTCCCTCTCCTGTTTTCAAATTGAAATGAATTGAAATGTTGGCGCCCACTAAAACCTTTTTTTTTTAATCTTTACTGTGTAGGAGTAAATGTATTGAGTATTGACTCACTTTTCAAAAAATTTGTGTTTCCCTATTTCAGGTGAATCTCTATGGAGCCAACTAGGTTATAGTAGAATTACTAGTACTGAACTCATACTTCGCATGGATTAGTATAGTTTTCTACTTTAACAAATTTCTATCTGATATCTCCATATATATGTAATAATATATTACATGGTAAAATCATTTTTGCCATCCAGCAAAACAAATTAACTATTTTAACAAATAATAGTCTAAAAGTCGAATTTAATATTATCAACAATTGAAGTATATAAAGTTAATATAACCACTAAAGCATCTTTGTCCACAAATTGTGAAATACAACTTCTAGATTCCATCATTATCTTGCCCTATCACTCTCTAACTATAATTATACTGCCTTTTAAAAGGGGGAAAAGTTGTCACAATTAATTGAAGTTAACATATTGAAATTAATCCATACATAATAAGATAAATGAAGAAGCCCCAATTACAAATATCCATTAATTACAAAAGTTTGATTCAAAGAAAATTAAAATATTATTAATTAAATATACTTCCCTACGGAAATATGAAAAGTATCAAAACATTAAGGAAAATTGGAGAGTTGAAAGGCATTTCATATATGCTTAATTAATATCACGACTACAACTAAAATCTTTTTTTTTAATTAAGTTGGTGAACTAAAATATTTGTAAAATACATATTAATGAAATCATAATAAAATAATTTTAATTTAAATCATAATTTTTCAAAATTATTTGTCTAATACTATTGATATATTATTTTACGATTATACTTATTATATTAAAATTACGAATATAAAATTTACACAGATTTTTAGATGATACTAACACTTAATTTTTTTTTAAAAAAAATATGAAACACAAAATGAAAAACTTAGTAACTTTCCGAATACAAAGTGAAACCTATAAATTGAATACCTACATTAATATGATTTAATTACTCTTACTAACAAATCTCAATTAATATCTAAAATCAACAATCTAGAAAAGAGAAAAGAAAATAATATTCACACCCAATAAGTGATCACCAAGTGTTTAGTCAAGGTGTGATTGCTCAATTTTAATTATAGTTATATAGATAAAATCTTGGTTAAGAGGTTTTAGAAAGCTCACAGTGATAACTTACCGGTTTTGACTAGTGGAGTACTAGGTAGTTTACTACGTCAAACATAAGGCCCTGTTCTTTTCAGTGGAAAATGATGGGTATGGGATGGGTGAATGTGGAAAATGGGGGGAAGGAGTGGGTGAGATTAGGCAGGAGTTGAATGAAGTTGGGGAGTTGAATGAAGGAGTGTAGGAAAGGGGGCAAGGAGTGGGTGAGAGTGACAATGAGTGGTATTTTTGTTTAAGTGTGGAAAAGAGTGGGAAGGGGGGAAGGAGTGGGTTGAGTTCATTAAACTACGAAAAGAACAGAGCCTAAGCATGATGACAGTCATGTTTTAAATTCTAACATGTTGTATTCTTTTTGAAAGAACTTAGGAAATTCACCCCTAAGGGAAGATTGAGTACTTTCGAGCAATATTACTACCCAATAGTCGCTAACGTCTAACCTTGTCCTTTTAGGACGACGACATCGCTTTAATATAATTTGTTTGTTGTATTAACCTCTAATGGTCAATTAATTAGGTTAGTAAGTTGACTAGGAATTGGGGCGTTACAACTAGGGACTATTCTAGGGCCTTTTGAAAAGGTTTTTGCAATAGGCTTATTGTCTTTTTTTGTGTCCCCTCAATTTATGGTTCATATGAATTTATTGTCCTTTCGATGTCTGTTTAGTTATTGCTCGTTTCAAAAAGTGAATTTGGTTTGTAATTTTCTCCTAAAACTCACTGGCAAATTTGTTAATTAACTTTGCTATTTTTTATCTTATTTTTCTTCAATTTTTTTTTTGGATTAGAGCATAATAGATTTGAGATCTATGATAGTGCTATTGTCTAGATCAAGGACTAGGCCCAGTCCTAGCCTAGAAACCCATCTGATCATGGCGATTATCTAGTTCTCTAGATCAAATAGCCAACACTGTCTAGAATTAAACCAAAGGCTGAACATAGTTCTAGCTAAGTGGGTTCCTAGATTAGAACCCTAGTGCGGTTCTCTAGCCCAGTCTACTAGTTTTGCTGCAGTTGGGGGGTGAACACCTGGATGGGTCCTTACAAAAAAAAAAAAAAGAGGCAAGCTTTGAAATTAATAATGAATCCGAATACCTACCAAGCGAGTGCAACCATTTGTGGGGAACTGCAGTTGAGGGGTGAACACCTGGATAGGTCCTTACAGTGGAGACTCCATTGGGGGCCTCTTTAAAAAAAAAACAAAACAAAACAAAAGGAGGCAAGCTTTGAAATTCCATACGGTAAATTGTTTTTAGTTACACTTGCATTAGGCATTTTGCATTAAAGGTGTTGACGCGTCGGGTTATCAGTAAATCTAGATTGAACCCTACTATTACCCCTTGGGAGAACAGTTGGTTAATTTGGTGGGTCCATTAGACTTTCAACAAAGCATGCAGCTATTCCATTCACTCGTGGCACATTTTCCTAGTCCACATGATACCAAAAAGCAACCAAAATGTTCTTGTCTTGCCATACACCCCATGGGTGACGAACGAAGCATTTGAGTCGCGAGATGATTCTTCTAAGCCTTACCTAAATCACTTATAATTTAGAACTTTGGATTAGATTGGAACTCATGTGCATGCATGACTCTGTGAATCTTTAGAACTCTAACTGACTATCAAAACCTAACCCATAACCAAAGTCCCATATATTGATGCTTTAGGGTTCATAAAGTCATCATTATATCAAGGAGAGCCCATGTTAGGAAATATCCAGTTTATTAGTGTGGTTAAAGACTAAAAAATAGCTTTTGGGCTAATTGAGCTCTAACGGCTCTTGACATAAAACCCGAATAAGTTCTTGCACCATTCAAGCTCATAAGAGTCATATCAGTGGCTTCAATTTGGAAAAAAAAAACATATACAAAAAAAGGGGGAAATCCCAACCAAATTTTGTCACAAAAAAAAAATAGTTCACATACCATGCTACATTTAGGAGAATGCGTAGAAATTAGGTCCATAGGAGCCCAGTCAGGATCTGAGAATTCTGTATCCATGAGTTTATGTCCAAGAGGGACAACAATCACCTTGGGGCCGATAGGGAACCCAGCCAGGATTATCGCAAAGAAGCCCGGCCTAGGTTCTATTGTCTTAGGTTTTTTTTGTTTTTTTGTTTTTTTTTTGTCTGCATTCATGGCTTGAAATCAGTACACTGGCTTTTAGTATTAGGAGTTTGTTCATGGGTCAACATGGTTTATTCCGAGTCTATCTAGGCCTGAAGTCAATAATATGACCCATTATACCTTTGGAGTCTTAGTCCATTATAGGTTGAATCTAATCATCCATTTTATTCATAATAAGTTCATTAGGACCAAGATACTTTATCCATACATGAGTCTATAGTCTATGCATGATTTGTCCATTCCTAGGTCTAGGATCCATGCATGAGTATACCTCGACCTACCCACATGCCTAAACTAGCATGTTCTAGGAAAGCCAAACTAAAGTCGAGTTTAGGCCTAATATGGGCTTGTGATTTATTTGGGATAGACTAAAATCCAATATAGGCTTGTAGGTCAGCTTTCTAAGCTTAACTTAGGACCTGATCTAGGGTAAGGCCAGATTTCAACCTAAAACCAACATCTTAACCCCATTATTCTTGTCCTAGCACAAACTTTTAGGGTCAACAAGTCAATTTCTCTTTCTTAGTGGACTACAAGTCAATAGCCATTTCTTTCATCCTTGAGCTAATGCTGTCAGTATTTTTATCATTCCCCTCTATAACGTTCCACTCCTCTAGACCACCACGTTATGGACAAAATATGGAAGACTAAGAAGACATATGAGTGAAATTCACAAATCAAGAGGCTCCTATCTTTAAAAGAGTTAGGGGAAACTCCACCTACCGGGTTAAGGTCAAAGTCCAATCCTTCAGCCATTCTGACGAAGGGAAGTAATGAAATGGCTTAACTCATAAAGATGTTGGATTGAATGTAGACTATAATAGGGGAGACTAAAAAGAAGATGGAGACGATGGTTGCCGCACTCCAAAACCTTACTGAGGAATTCCAAAGGGACAATGGTGAGAACCTTCATAATGAAGAACGAGAAGATGATAGACAGAGCAAGCCAAATAATAGGAAGAGGGAATAAGAAGGGGAAAAGGGCAATCCTTAAATTGATCCATGAGTAAATCCTACAAAGCAGCTGCTTAAAAAATCTTTAATGTTTAATAATTACTTTTATCATTATGCAGGATTCACTTCAATCCCAAAAGAAAAATTACCCCTAAAATTTACCATGCAGATATCAAATTCCATGTAACTAGAAACCCTCACCACCATGTGAGCAATTTTATCAGTTTTGTGACTTTAAAAACAATTGACAAAGATATCTCGCACATCAAATTTCCTTGGATGTTTAATAATGATGTAATGAGATGCTACAATGTTGTTGACCCATAAAAGGTCATGAACTAGGATGATCTTTACAATTTCTACATTAATATTCTTGTAATGTTGACCTCCAAATATCACACTTAGAGACTTGGAATTAATCAAGGAAAAGGAAAAGGAAGGATTTTAAACTCAGACTCTATCAGTGCATCTGGCTCCACATCTGTGAAATTTGGGTTTCCTTATAATTTTTGTTGTTTGAATAGTCTGTACAAGTCATTATTCACTGATTAGCACCATGTTTCAATTCATAAAATGCTATTCGTTCAATGCATGTAATGGATGAAATGGGTACCTTTTTTTGTAACTTACGCGATGTACGGTTCAACTTCATTACAATTCAACACAATATGAAGCTATGCAGCGTTGATTTCTTCATCAGTTAGGTACCTCTGTGTTTGACTTCCCACAACAATACCTTTGGTTTCGAAAACTGACAAAATTGGCTCACCTTCTGGCTCCACATTGATTTTCTCATTTCGTCAACGTCTTGTGCACATTGAAGGCACATTAGCGACGAAGTAGAACGAAGAAAACTGTGATATCTCGAACACCAAATATGCTTCGACCATTGACCCCTCAGGGGATGTTTTGTTTTTAATTTTCTTCTTCAGCCACCCAAAGTACCTACATTAAAATTTTATGAGTGTTTGAAGCACACTTTAGTTTTACATTTACATGTGTGACGTAATTTTTCAAATGTATTTACCTTTCAAAAAGATACATCCATCGATATTGCACTGGACCCCCAAGGTATGTTTCTTCTGCCAAATGCACAGGTAAGTGCTCCATGACATTGAAGAACCCAGGAGGAAAAACTCTCTCCAATTTGCAAAGGATGATGCTTATATTGCGTTGCATTTCTTGTAACGCATCGACCCGTAACACTGTTGAGCAAATGTTTTTGAAGTACTCACTTACCTCAACACGTGGTTCAAGTACATCGTCTGGTAGCGCACGAAATGCTATTGGCATTAGTGTCTGCAGGAATACATGACAGTCATGACTCTTTATGTTTTGGAACTTTGCAGCCTTCATATCTATGCAATTCCCAAAGTTGGAGCAATAAGCATCAGGCATTGTAAGCTCTTGCGCCCACTCACATACCCTCTTCCTTTTGTCCAAAGAAAGGACGTACGAAGCCTTTGGCTTCAGTGTCCTCCCGTTAACACCTCGTTCAACATTTAACTCGGGATGATCACATATGTCTGCCATGTACAACCTCGCCTTCACATCATCTTTTGTTTTTCCCGGAACATCCATGACAATGTTGATGATGTTGTTGCATAAGTTTTTCTCTATATGCATAACATCCAAGTTGTGATATAGCAACTGGTCTTTCCAATAAGGTAAATCCCAGAAGATGCTTCTCTTGGTCCAGTTGTGAACATTTTCCTTGAAACCCGGGATTACAAAATCATCAGTGGTTACTTTTGGAAGAATACGCACCTCATTCCACAGTTCCTCGGCAGTTCTCCTGCATGGAGGGCCCTCTTTCACCACTTTTCCCTTACAAAACCCGATGTGGTTTTTCCGAAACGCATGATGTCGAGGCAGGAATCGAAGGTGACAGTCAAACCATGATGCTTTGCCCCCATGTTTCAAATGTGTCGCCCTCAATTTATCCATACAAATAGGGCAACTCAAAACACCATGAGTGCTCCATCCAGATAACATTTCGAGCGCGGGGAAGTCATTCACTGTCCACATTAAGGCAGCTCTCATCAAGAAGTTCTGCCTCATGGAAATATCATAAGTCTGGACACCATCCCACAGAATTCGGAGCTCATCAATCAACGGTTGCAAGTACACATCTATTTTATTCTTTGGATTTGACGGCCCCGGTATAATGCAAGTCAAGAACATATATGGCGTTGTCATGCACATACCTGGAGGAAGGTTGTAAGGTGTCACAACCACAGGCCACATTGAATAAGAACGGCCAGATTGTGAGAAAGGGCTAAACCCATCAGCACACAAACCAAGCCTCACATTACGAGGCTCATAAGCAAACTCTGGGTATTTGCGATCAAAATGTTTCCACGCTTCCCCATCTGAATGGTGACACAGAACACCATCCTCACGTCTATTTTTATAATGCCACCTCATGTGCTTAGCTGTGTTTCTTGAGGCATAAAGGCGTTCCAACCTTGGTATCAAAGGGAAGTAGAACATTTTTGCATATGATTTTAACTTCTTCCTATTATTGCATGACTTAATCGACTTCCACCTTTGCAAATCACAAAACTTGCAATTTTCAAGGGCCGAATCTTCCTTCAAGTAAAGCATACATCCACCTCAGAAACAATCAATCCTGTGCACATCTAAACCCAAACTTCAGACCTTCTTTTTCAACTCTGAGTAACTTTGGGGCACACAATTGTCTGGCAGGCAACTCTCATGCAATAACTGCATCACCTCATTCATACAATTCTGCGGCATATTGTAATCAAATTTGATACTCATCAACCTCACAGCATTGGACAACCCAGTTTGGTTTGAACATCCTTCCCACAAAGGCCTCTGAGCAGTTTGAAGCATATCATAAAATGCCTGAGCTTCTGCATTTGGTTGCTCACTAACTTCAACCTCATTAGTAACAATGACATCTTCCACCATTGCTCCAACACGATCGACAAACGAGTTCGTGTTGTCGAAATCCATAGGACTTGTTGGAGCCATGTTATCATACAAGTTTTGTTGGTTACCACTGCCAACATTTGCATATTCAGTTAGTTCTATCTCCCCATGAGATGTCCAATACCAATACCCCTTAACAAAGCCGTTTTAGTACAAGTGTAATTTAATATCATCAGGTTCCCTATAAGCTCTGTTTCCACACTTGGCACAAGGACATCTATAATGCCCATTATTAATGAACTCTGTTTGGCACATTGCAAATTGATCAAACATTTCCACTCCTTCTAAGAACTCCTGCCTATAAGATTTTCTCCCTGATAGAAATCTTTCATACATCCACCTCCGATGGGGTGGTCCACACATATTATCCACTGTTCATTATTGACAAAGTAAGCAGTACATTGGTTACTTTAATCATCGACGTATTTAACACATTTTAGTTCATACATAACTAAATGCATGATGGACTTATCATTAAACTATTTCGTCATACGCTACGATTAACACGATACCAACAAAAGCACATATATATTATGACAATGAAGTTAGGATATAAACCTGTTTCAATGCCTGAAGTGGGAGCCCAAAGTTGTGACATGCAAACCGACAATAATGACACTCACAGCAACAATAACGGATTTTTTCTCCTTTCGCAATACGTTTTCTCTTACGACCCATTTCCTTCATATTAATAATCTACAAAAATCGTTCTCATTAACACACAAATTAAAATAACACCCTTCCCTCAAATCGTACACAACAACATATATGCATAACTTTTTCACATTTAACGGAATAATATAATCTCGTAGTGGCTTATTAATTGTTTTCTATCAATCCTCAACAATAAATTTCACAACTAATTATGTTCAATGTCTGCACAAACACATTCTTCACTTCACTATAATTTACAACACCAACAAATTACTAATAATAGCGCTTACCTAACAATTACATATTAATTTACACAAAATTTCAACATACACAAACTATTATCAACAAATTAACACATATCACATAATCAATCCACTTTAATTTACCAAACCGCTGTGACAATCCATACATTTTTAATTTTCCACAACAATCAATTTTCAAAAATCACTCAATATAAATCTACCAATCACTAATTACCACAAAACTATCAAAATTATCTCTTCAATTTCACAAATCTACAAATTATTTAGGTTTAAATA
Organism: Selenicereus undatus; assembly: GCA_017589665.1. NCBI lineage: Eukaryota > Viridiplantae > Streptophyta > Magnoliopsida > Caryophyllales > Cactaceae > Selenicereus > Selenicereus undatus. The sequence continues at coordinate 22,931,049 of JACYFF010031958.1, read as the reverse complement.
CTTACTTCAAGATATCGAAATTTATGGGCCACAAATGGTGGGGATGTTGAGGTCGGTGGCGGCGGCGACGGCGACGAGGGGGGCGGCGGCGGCGACGCCGGTGGGAGGCACCGGAGCCGAGCGGCTGGGTTAAACGTCCACACTCACGACCAACGCCCACTGACAAGGCGGCCGAAGGGGGTGGTCGACGGGCTGTCGTGGGGCACACGACCCCAGCGACCAGCGGCAACCGGCGGGGGGAGAGGCGAACGAGGGGGGCGACTTTGGAGGGGCGAAGGAGAGAGAGAGTGTGACTGGCGAAATTAAAGCCGAGTCGAGCTCTTTTAAAGGGGGTCCGACGGACATGTCCGCCGAACCCTTCAAAACCAGCCCCAACGGTTCAAAAAAAAACGCGGCTAGTTTTCAAAAAAATGGCGGTCGACGGGTGTGTTGTCGGAATATCCGTCGGACCAACCCGACAGATTGATGTCCGCCGGAATATTCTGCCGGAAAAAGCCCGCTTTTTAGTAGTGTTCATTAGAAAATAGACACAATCAACTTTCAGGAAGAAGAAAAAAAAAACATTTAAAAACAAAGGTCAAATGACAAAGTTGTGGATGAAAGTTACAACCCAACCCTAGTTCGGAAAACCCAGCTGGGTTTTGGCCTAAACCACCCAGGAGCCAGGGCGGGTACCTGGCAGAAGGATCCCAGCCAGGTTCTTACTTTCCTTCTCCACTTCTAAAATGGGTCTCAACTATCACATCTCTATGTGGATATGTGATCCATTTAGGTTAAGCCTACCGAGAGTTCAATTATGCATCTTTTCTTTAATCAGCTTGGTTTGCCACCATCTAGCGTTATAAAGGGGGGCTTCCCCCAGGGGTTAAACACATCAGAAAATCAGAGAAATCGTTAGAAAATTGAAGAGACACGCTCCAAAATTTAGAGAGGAGACATAACCAAAATCCTAGAAACCTCTGAGAGAATACTGAGAGATTCAGAGAATCTAACCAAACCATTGTCAAAATTATCCTCAAAACCTTCTAAGGCAGAAGTCAAGACTCGATATTTCTCGATCTCGAGGTTCTCTAAGTCACTAAATTAGGTGACCTGAGAACACCAATCTCTCAAACTTCGTTCCTTCTCTCTACTTTCTTTCTCTTTATTTTATTTAATATCAAGTTTGATAAAGATGTAATCTTTAGTTAGTTTCATCCCTGCCTACTATAATATTTTGAATTATTTCTTTTTATTCCTTTAGACTGACGTTGTGTTTTTTTGATTTCTATTTGAATGAATTGATCCTAATATGTTGCATGCTTGTTGTTTTAAGAGTAATTAGATTTTCGTTTCCTATATTGTTAGTAGAGGTCATCAGTGATGACGAGTGAGATTGTGATGCACTCCATCACAATATCCTACCTTCACCACTGAATCTAGATCCTCGATTCGAGCCTTTAAAGTTAGATGGTTCCCACACTAGAGGTTATTTGGAGGCTTTCGACAAGCTTTTTGGAGCAAGCTTATTGTCCGTTCGATTTATTGTTCAAATGAACCTAATGTCCCTTTGGTTATTGATGGTTTCAAAAAGTGAATTTGGTCTGTAAGTTTCTCCTAAAACTCACTGATGACCCTATTAATTAATTTTATTATTTTTTATCTTATGTTTATTTTATTTGTACTTTTGGATTGGAGCATAATGGGTTTGGGATCTATGATATTGTCGCTATCTGGACAAAGAATTGGGCCAGTTCTAACCCAAGAACTGGACTAGATTCCTGGATCAGGGCTCTTATCTAGTTGTCTTGTTCTGGCAACCAATACTATTTGGAACTAGAGGAAGGGACTAGACCTAGTTCTAGTTGGGTTCGTGGAGCAGAATTTGGTCTAGTTCTCTAGCCCAATCTGCTAGTTTTGTGGCAGTTTGATCATTTAAAAAAAATAAAAAGAATAATTCTGAATCGAAATACCTAGCAAGCAAGTCCAACCATTCCTGGAGAAAACTGCACTGGGGGGTAAACCCCTAAATGTGGTCCTTGCAAGATGTTAGATATCTGATCAACGTACTAAAATTTGAAGATCGGTATTAGAATTCTAATATTATACTTGGTTTTGTAATCACTTGCACAATGGTTGTGAATTAACTATTTTTGTGATAATCATATATGTAAACTTGATTAAACTAAAATCTAATGAGAGTTGGCACTTAGTTTAATCAAGTTAATTTGCTCCAGTTTGAAAGGAAGTTATGAATTCTTAAAACAATCGGCAAAGTGACAAGCACTTGTTTGACTAGTTAGATCAGCACATTGTTAAGTGATGCTACCCTTGGATGCTTTTAGCCATTAAAGTTAATCGTAATTTCTTTAACATTGATTAGATAGAATCCAAATCCAGGCCTTGATTACGCTTAGCAGATTTTGAAAACACAAACACAGTAGTTCAATCTAGTCTTTATGGGAACGACCTTGACACACTATAACACTACATGCCCTTGTAGTGGCGATCATGATTTTGGCACCGCTAGGGAGTAAATTTGAATATTAGGTTTGCCCTAAGAAGTTTGACTAAGCATTGTTCTTTTCCTTTGTTTTTTCAATTTTTCCCCGTTTGGTTATTCAATTATACGAAGGTTTTCTTATGTTTTATGCCTAAGCCTCCCAATTTTGGAGCTGTTATTGAGTTTGAACATGAGATCGAGTAGGCTTTCCATAAAAGGAGGAGAGAATGAAGCTACAAGAGAAGGTAGAAGTAGCCAAACCCACGCCTAAGATTGCGGGATGAGAAGATGAAGAACGAAGGACCCTTAGCGATCATGTCACTCCAAGGGTCTAAGGCTGCACTCCAAGCATTACAAGGCCTGTTGTGACTGCCAATAATTTTGAGCTCAAGTTGGTACTAAGTTCAATGGTGCAACAATCTCAATTCGGAGATTAAGTGAAGTGGTATAGAAGACAAAGTGACCATCGGAGGTATCGCTATACCAAGGGTTGAAAAGTTTAGATATCTGGGTTCAATCATTCAAGCAATAGGGGATGTTGATGAAGACATTAACCATCGAATAAAAGTAGGATAGTAAAAATAAAATAATGTTTCAGGGGTGTTGTACGATAAAATGATCTCATTAAGATTTAGAGGGAGGTTTTATCATATGGTTGTTATACTAGCATTATTGTATGGCGCAGAGTACTGGCCTATTAAGAAATCCCAAGTACAGATAATGGGGGTTGCGGAGATGATGATGATTCATTAGATGTGTCATCACATGAGATTGGATAGATTAGTAATGTAGTGATTAGAGACAAAGTTGGAGTGGCACCCATAGAGGATAAGATAAGAGAAGCTAGACTTAGATGGTTTGGCCATCTCAAATGAAGGAGTACGGATTTATCAGCGTGAAGTATGGATGCACTAGTGTGGAGATGTAAAAAGATCGATCTTCTGGGGTGTAAAAGGGGTCAAGGTAGACCACGAAAGAGCTGGAATGATGTGATTAGACTCATTTGAAGTCATTAAAATTAACAGAAGACACGGCTCAGGAAAGGAAACTATGAAAATCTATAATTAAGATTCTAGACTTTAATTAGCTTGATACTTGCCCTTTCCTTGGATCTCGAGAGCACTTAAATTGTAGGTGCTTCGATGGGCTAGCACTTATTATGTGTTTCCAGTTCTTGTGTACGCCTATACTGGTTATTGTGTAACTTATTGTTATTCATGGTACAATGCTCTTTATCTTTTTTTTTATTATTTATCTATTTATTTGTTTATCTTTATTTTATCAAAAGATTTTCAACTATAAAAGATTTTCTCAATCCTTTTTTTCTCTTGTTGGTCCCTCTATGTGAAAAGTGATACCTGCAAAGGTAAGATTACTTATATCTGGATTGTTTGGGCACCAAAAGCGTCCATTTAAGTACTTCTAATCACTTAGCATTTACTCATAATCGGTATTATTTTTTAGATTTTATTTGGTTATGTGATTATTGTAGGAAATAAAGATTTAATGAAATCATAGGTGTAAAAAAGGATGCAATGGAGAGATGAAAATAAAGAAGAATGCAGCCTAGAAATCCAGGTCAATGGCCTAGTCCAAAAAGGAACCATCACTCGGCATGCCCGGTTAATGCTTCATGCCCATATAGCATTCCAACCCAGCAAACGAAAGAAAGGAGAAGCGGAAGAAGATGGTCTAGGAGCACCTTCCTCTTCTAGCACATCACTTGAGCCAGCCCAGCAATAGAAGAAGAAAAGAAAGAGAATACAACTAGCAGCGCCTCATTCAGGCATGCAAGTCGAGCTACTCGAGGGCCAATTCAGAGCAAAGAAGCCCAACGGAAAAGAGACTAGAAGGAAAAGGGAGGAGAAAAATAATGTCCAGCATACCTTGTGCGATCCAACCTAGAGGCATCTGGTCCTTCTCCTCAGTCAAAGCCCAGTGCGTCGGTCAGTCCAGTCTATCTTGCCTTACTGTCCAGTATAGCGACTTAATTCAATCCAGACTTAGAAGACTTGTTTTCTCAGCAAAATTTTAATATGATTTGGCAAGGAAAATTAAGGAGGTGGATTATTGATTGATTTGGAAATTGAGTACAATTATGAAAGAGGAATACTAGCTTGGGCATTAAAAATTCTAATGTGATTAGCAAAGTATGGGTGCTTTGACAATAGTATAAATAGGGGGTCTTAGAGGTTCTTGTAGATTATAAAATTCTCTCTCTCTCTCTCTCTTATAGCATTAGTTTTAGAATTTGAGAGATTATTATGATTCCTGAAATTCTTTCAAGTTGACTTTAAGTTCTCTAGTTTCAATTTCTTTAGTTCTAGTTTCAATTCAAAGTTTTCCACTTTTGGTTTCAATTTAAGTTTATTAGTTTCAATTTTAGTCTTCCCAAAAAAATTTCCTCATTTAAAGTTTCAATTTTCCTTTCGAGTTAATGGTGGATATTGAAGTCTTGATGTGATCTCTCATTCAAGGTTCGAATTTTTCTACTTCTATTAATTCTAAATAGTCAAGGTAATCACTTTCTTCCCTCTTTTAGCTTTTATTTCAATTTTATGATTTAGATTAGGGTTTTCGTGAGGCCACTTGCTATTCTTGAAAACTAATTTTAGTTAGACTATTTTTCTAGTGGCTTAATACCTATAATTAAATTTAAACAATCTACGTGGACAACCCGTATAGTGCTACAACTACGATTGTACACTTATGGCTTATTTTTAAAGTTCCTGAGACACAACATGGATCTCCACAGACCCCATGCAGGTGGGATCCACTCTGGAAGTTTGTTTTAATTGTTGATGAACAATCTTAATTCGGCAGTACACCTAAGAAAGATACAAATTTATACCAACCGGTCTTTCTTGAGGTGTGTGACACATTGAAGACCAATGGTGCATTCAATGAGATGATTTGCCTCCGCTTACTTTTGTTCTCCCTTAGGCACAAGGTGAGTGTATGGCTCCACTCTTTGGCATCGGGATCCATTGCCACTTGGGATGATCTCACCACAACACTCCTAAGCAAATTCTTCACCCTAGCAAGACGATGCTTAAGTAATTAAATCATTTCATTCGCTCAATGGGAGAATGAATCACTTTATGAATCTTGAGAGAGCTTCAAGGAGCTTTTGAGGTTGTGTCCTCGCCATGGACTCCAAAAGTGGATGATTGTGCAAACATTCTACAATGGAATCACACAAGCTATGAGGTCCATGGCTGATGCAGTGGCAGGAGGAGCTTTGATGAACAAAATAGAGGATGAGGTATATAACCTGATCGAGGAGATGACGCTCAACAATTACCAATGGTCCAATAAGAGGACTCCTCCAAGAAGTTCAGAGGTAAATTTGATGTTGACACTTTAACTTTGCTTACAGCTAAAATGGATGCCATGACTTGAAAGGCTTGATCGTTTGAATGTTAATGTGATAAATACTTGTGTCTCCACCTTTACTTATGAAAGTTGTAGATCTTGTGATCATGTTCTAATAACTTCCAACCGAGACCGAACCACCACCCATAATCCGGTTGGAAGAACCATCCCAACTTGTCCTATAGGAGTGATCATCTTTCCTTCCACCAAGCTAATGTTGGCCCCTACCTCCCAGTTTCTAAGGACCTAAATTTTGTCCACAAGCTCTATAAAAGGCCAGTGTAGAGGCTATGTTGGAGAGTATGCTTTTGGTGCACCAAAGGCTAGATAAGTACATTAAGTAATTAGCCTCTAAGGTTAATTTACTAAATACTTATAATAGGATGCTGGAATCACAAATTTCACAACAAGCTAGCTCTTCTTCCACACCTTCGGGTAGGTTACCTAGCAAGCTCAAGCCCAACGCTATTAAGCATTACAGTTATAATGTCTTGAGAAGTGACAAACAATTAAAGGATCCCATGAAATTCAGCAAGCCCAATGAAAAGGGAGTAATCAAGACCCCATGAGGGGTTTCTTATCCTTCTATGTGGGACAAGGAGAAGCTATGAAAAGAAGGCTAGTTGTTGCCAATGTATCCAACAATCCCATACTAATATCATACAGACTAGCAAAGAAAGGATCTGAGCAAAGGAGGGGTTAGATACTTCAGCATCAACATCTTTCGATTGAATTGCTGCATATTGAAGCAACAACCAAGCCTTTCAAGTGAACAAATCTTAAACTTGATAGACCCTAGTTAACAGCCTCACAACACATCATCCTTTACGGTCATTGCATATTCTACGATAACAAACTTGTGCCTTTTAAAGCCATGTGTATACCTCAAGTCTCATAAGTGCTCTAGAGAGATAGCACAGAGTCTCTCATAGAAGGTGGCCAAACCTTCACACTTAAGTAGATAATTCCATCAAGTCCATCTCAACATCGACCAACCATAATCATGGGTATAGAATTATTAAGAACATGATGCTGCTCAACCTCATATACATCAAGCACTGAATCCATCAAGTGCATCTTAATAGCACTGCCCCAACGGGGCCATAGATGTATTAAGAGCATAAGAGTTCAACCTCTCAGAAGCTATATCGTACATCGTAAGGATTTAGATGTAATGCATATTGAGGCTAAGATGGGTTCATTTGACTGCAAGTAGGTATCTAACACACTAACCCAATCCATGGGCTTCAACCCCATCGCCCTCGACATCTCGAGAATGATTCACTTAGTTAAGCTCTTAGTTAATGGATCCACTAAATATCTCTCAGGTCTCACGCATTCTAAGGAAATGACACCATGTTTTAGCAACTGTTTCACCTCACTGTGCCTAATGTAAATATGTCTCTTCTTTTCATTAAACACCCTATTGTGTGCGACTCCAAAATCTTCCTGTGAGTCATAGTGAAAGGAAATATCCGTAGGCTACCTCTCCCATAATGGCATATCTACTAGTAGATTTTTTAGCCATTCCACTTCTTGACCTGCCAACTCAAGAGTAATAATTTCAGCTTCTGGGGTAAAGTAAGCTATTCAAGTTTGCTTGGCAGACTTTGACAAGATAGCTCCTCCCCCTAAAGTAAACACATAACCACCAATACAAATTACGTCATTGTTATTAGAGACCTAGTTTGCATCACAAAATCCTTCTAATACAGCTGGATACTTACTCAAATTCAAACACTAATGCATACTACCTCTTTGGTACTTAAGCAATCAAAACAATGCATCCTAATGCTCTTTACTAGGGATATGTGTACAATAACTCAACTTACTAACAATATAAGCAATGTCTAGTCGATCATAGTTCATAAGAAACCTCACACTTCCTATGATTTTAGCATACTCAGTTTTGGAAATACTAGACTGCTTATTCATTTTAAGGTGTATGCTAGGATCATAAGAAGTTCTCACATGAGTCACATTAAAACAATTAAGTTTCTTTTAACATTCCCTCAATATAATGGGACTGACACAAAGAAAACCTATCGTTTGTCTATCTAATCATGATCCCCAAGATCACATCTACTTCTCCCTTGTCCTTCATTTCAAAATAAGAAGACAACAACTTTGTAGTCTCATTAACAACATGCACATTAATATCAAAGATCAACATGTCATCAACATATAGACTTATTATCACATAATCTGCACGAATTAATTTTGAATACACATAAGAATGAGAGGTGTTCATAGCAAAATCATGTTGTACCATTGTGCTATCAAACTTGTCATACCATTATTTAAGGGCCTGTTTAAGGCCCTAAAGGGATTTGCTAAGCTTAAATACTTTATTCTCCTGCCCTGGAACCATACGTCCCTTAGGTTGAGATATATAAATCTCTTCGTTCTCTTCCTTTATGCCACAATTAAGGAATGTTGTTGTCACGTCCACTGATGTACAACAAAACCATTTATAGCAACTAAGGAGACTAGAGTTCCAATTGTGGCAGTTTTAGTTCCAGGAGGATAAGTGTCAAAGTAGTTAATTCTCTTCTTCTGGCAAATCTTATAATCACTAGTCTAGCTTCATATTTATTTATTAAGCCATAGGGTCTTAGTTTCTTCTTAAAGATCCATTTACTACTAATCGGTCTACAACCCTTAGGTAAGCTGACCAACTTCCAAGTTTGATTTGATACCATAGAGTCTAACTCACTTTTAATGGCTTCTTTCCAGAAACTAGCATCGATGGATCTTATGGCCTTTTTATAAGGTTTTGGATCTTCTTTGATAAAGAAAGCAAACACTATTCATTAGTCAAGAAATTAACATCCAAATCTTCATCAAAAAGGTAGTAAAAATGTCAGGACCAAAACTAATCTCAACTCTGCATCTCTTACTCCTCCTACGTCCATCAACTGAGTCTCTAACAACATATCTAGAAGTAGGCATACTCACATTGTCATGCAAGATATGGTTTCATGCACAACAGTAGAGATATTCTTTTTCAAAGAAAAAAATGTTCAAAGAATTCTGCATCCCTAGGCTCATAAATAGAGAAGTCATTCAATGACATGAATCTATATGCAACACTATTTTAGGCATAACCAATAAACATAGAATCAAAGATTTTAAGAACGATGTTTTTCTTGTCTGAGTTTAGGTAGGGTAACTTTAGCCAAACAACCCTACTCCCTTAAGAAACTCAAGTTATGGTCTTAGCCTTTCTATAGTTCATATGGTGCCTAGTCTAACTTCTTATGAGGTACACAAGTAAGAATATAGCAAGCAGGTAAAACAACTCCCCTTATATGTTGTTCGAAAGCCTTTAACTCAAAAGCATGGCATTCATCATTTTTTTAAGGGTTCTGTTTTTGCATTCCACAATCCCATTCTAGTGGAAAGTATGGGGTGATGCCATTTTTCTCACAAAAGGTTGTCAGAGAGGTAGTCTCATATGCACCATCCCCATTGGTCCAAGTCTTTTGATTTTTTGGTCCAGTTGGTTTTCTGCCTCTGCCTTGTATTTCAAAAATATTTCTTCAGCCCCATTTTTGGACCTAAGAAGGTATACTTTAGTATATCTAGAGAAGTCATCTACAAAGATGATATAATCCCTTTTTCCCCCTTTGTTAACTATATTTTTTAAGTTTGCTATGTCTGAACACAGTAGTTCTAGCAGTTCTGATTTTTCTACTAGTGACAAGTTTAAATTGTTTTTTGGGGGCGTATTTTGCTTCTATACACATAGGACACTTGGAAAAATTATCAACATTCATAGCAGGAATTAAGCGCATATTTTTTTAGTCGTTTTATGGAAGCAAAATTAACATGGACTAGCCACTATGCTACAAATCAACAAACTTAGCAACATAAGCATAACTAGAAGCATTTCCATTCATGGTCTTCAAAACAAGATTAAGCACAAAAAACTCCCATTCAGGTGTCTCTACCCAACAAAGACCCCATTACAAGAAATAACTATTTTGTCGTCTCCAACAACAGTTTTCAGTTTGGCTTTGTTGAGTATACCAGAAACTAAGTCTCTATAAGGGAAGGTACACACAACACATTGCTCAAAGACAATAATTTACCAGAAGTAAATTTAAGAAGAATATTCTCTCTATGCATAACTCTAGCAGTCGTAGAATTTCCCATGTAGATAAATTCACCATCTACAACATCTTCAAAGTCTGCCATAAGTTCTTTGTCAGTGCAAAAGTAGCTTGAAGCTCCAGTGTTGTAGATCCATTCAGCATAATTTGCCACTGAGTTTGCCTCTTCAACCACAACTCTAGTGTCCTTAGCAAGGTTTTCCTAGGCTGTAACTTGTCTGATAGACTTATGGTTTGTCTAAGACTGCCCTTTCCGAAGTGTGCATGGCACGCTTTGTGTCCCAGCTTGCCGCATACATAGCACAACCCTTTTGGTTTCTGAATCTTGTTGCTAGACTTATTCTACTTCTTAGGATGGCTTGGCTTCTAGTTCTTCTTAACTTTGCCTTCAAACCTGTCTCTGTGTGTAGGTGCAACAGATTTAACTAAGTTAGCTTTAGATGAATTTAAAGAAAGAGAATCCATCTTATCTTTGAGATGATTAGCTTCTTCAGTTCACATGTGGCTAATTGGTTGCTGCAGGGTGATATCTTTCTTCTTATGTTTGAGTTGATTCCTATAATCACTCTAGGATAGTGAAAATTTCTCAATTAGCACATTAGCCTACACTATCTCGTACATCTTCACACTCTTGTTCAAAACTTCAGCACATAGGTTCTCATAGACATGAACCTGCTCTATTATTGGCTTGTCATCATTAATCTGGAACCGCAATCATTCACCAACCACGTACTTCTTTTTTCCAGCATCATCAGCTACGTAATTGACCTCTAGTTTCTCCTATATGATGCTGGTAGATTTGAAGGTGACAAACAAATCGAACCAGGGGTTACTCATATGGCTTAGCAGATGACCCCTGACCGTTGTATTGTCTTTCTCGAATTTCTTCATGGTTGCCTCATTAACAGGTTTGGCTTTGTATTTCATTTCTATCAGCAGAAGCAGCAGTGATTTCAGATGCATTGTTCTCTTCAGTTAGGTCAGAAAACAGCGCATAGTCGACATCCAACTGTTCAAAGAAAATTAGAAGTTTTTAGGACCAATGTCTGTCGTTGGTTCCATCCAGAGGTTCAAGTTTTGAGAGGTTCGGGAAGGCTTTGTTAATTGTCAGAGTCATTGATTTACAAATGACAAGAAATCGATTTCAAATTATTGGAGAAATAAGGGAAATCAATGGTAAAGATATGAGCCAGAGAGTTGTGCCATAGAGAATCATTACCTTGAAAGCGGTTTCAACTCAACCGGGATGCAAATCAAAGTAGTCGATCGCCCCTTGAAGTTTACAAAGTGAGCCTCTAAACGCATGCGCTCATAGTCATAAGTTTGGAATATGAAAGGTTGTAATTGCCTAGAAAATTGGAGGAGAGAATGATAGAGGGAGTAGAGGTATTACGACTGGTATTACATGGGAAAGAATAGCTGTTGGCGAGTGAGGAAAACCTGTTGAAATAAAGATATTATGACTGAGGACCAAGGATAACCCTTGACTGCATCCAATAGCCGCTTCTAAGGAAAACGAGGAGAAAAATTCGCACATAATCATTGACTGTTACACCAATGGACAAAAACAATAGAATTTTTCTCCAAAAAATTAGCAGACAAGAGAAGCCCACAGTCCAGAGTCCATAGTCTACACAGGCCATTGAAATAGTCGCGCCCAGCCCAGACTGGCAAGCGACACGCGTGCGTGTTCGCATGTGTAGTGGTCAACCCTCATCTCACAAAACTAACAAAACCAAGCCCAAAGGAATTCAATAAGCTCAAGGAAAAGGGAGTAATAAAAATGCCACAAGGGGCTTCTAATCCTCGTATGTGGCACAAAGAGAAGCTATGAAAAGAAGGCTAGTTGTTGCCATTATATCCAACAAAGGAGTCTCAAACCATCAGTTTGAAGGAAGGGTATCAAGTTCATAAGTTTCATGCCCACAAAGTCATTTGAATAAATCCTTTCACTTTTGGATTTGGTGGTTTAAATTATGGACCCAAATGTTCAGACTTTTCACGTTAATAAGTTGTGTTGTGTGGATTTGGATCAATTCATTACACATACCCTAGTTTATTTTCTCATATTGTTTTCTCCCCACCTTTTTGGTATGCATTTAATATCATTGCAATATCAATAATCGGAAAAAAAAAAAGATGAGTGGAGGAAAACCATTAATTAGAGACAAAATAGAGTGATAACTCACGAATTATATTTAGACCCTCAGGTACAAGAGTATTGTACGCTCTCCTCACAAACACGTGCAAAAAGGCGCATGCCTGTGGCTTTCATTCATTTTCTGTATGTTAGTATATTAATTCATTGCAACAGGATAACCAAATTGGCAATTAGTGTACTGGGAAGGATGGGGTTTTCATAATGGTGGTCATGAGTTTGAATGGTCACATCAGTGTTTTGCACATCTTTTTCCTTTTTGTTGCTTTTTAGTTTTATACACTTATATTTTGTTTTAAATTTTTTTTTTGTTGGACTTGTTTCATCTTACACTTTTAACTCTAAACACCTCTAAAACTATATTTATTATTTTATTTGTAGTAAAGATACTTTAATTTTTAGTGTACAACAGTTATTATTTAGTGTACAATAGGTTAATTTTTACTAAACGATGTTTAAATATTTAGTGTACAGTAGGGGTTTTTTTTTGTAGTGAACATTAGGTTAAGTTGTAATGAAAAATACTTTAATTTTTAGTGAACAATAAGTTAATTTTTAGTGTACAATGGACTATCTTTTGGTAAATATTAAGTTAATTTTTAGTGAATAATACTTTTAATCTTAATCAACAATAGATTAATGCTCAGTGTATAATTTTTAGTGAACATTAGGTTAATTTTCAGTGTATACTAGAACATTATTTAGTAAACAACAAGTTAGTTTTCGGTGAATAATAGATCACTGTTTAGTAGATATTTTTTTGGATAATGTTTGATTCAAAAAAACTTTGCGTCGCATAACATATTTTTAAAAAAAACTAGACAAATATTTCCAAAAAAGATCGAAAGATAAAAAAATTTTAAAATATGAACGCTACATAACTTGTAGAGGACAAACCACTAAAAATATTTTGGTAAAAAATAGGTTAGCTTTTAGTGAACAATAGAATACTTTTTAGTGAACATAGGTTAGTTTCTGAAAAATAATAGATGACTATTAAATAAATAGTTTTCGATGGATGATTTTTAATTGAAAAGTGCAATTTAACTATTGAATATATATCTTAAAAAATTAAGCAAATGTTAGGAAAAAAAAATAAGGAAAAGGATGGGAAAGATTAAAAAAAAATAAGTACATTGTTGTTGCTATGTTGTGAACCGCGGATTCTAGTGATTAAAGGGCAATCATTTATCAACTGGGCTACAGTCTGCGCATCCTGCAATTTTGCACACTGAATGTACAATTTACATTTGGTTGCGCTCTTCAACTACACTATGCATAATTTACTAGGCTACGGCGATACTTTTTGGGTTAGACCAAAGGAAGTGTGTAGTAATCTTGTACCTTAGGTTGTACGATATAATAATTGATAATGACTAGGCTTAATAACACCGCTTAATTTTTATCACTACACTTGAACTCACAACTATCTTTCGAAAGGTATGATGAGATTTTGCTCATCGTTTCATCCGCACCCCCTCCCCCAAAAAAATGAGGAATGAGAGATTTTCCTGCACCAATTATAGAAATGTATTAACATTTTTAGTACACCCATCTATGTTAAAACTTGTTTGTTTTAGAGGTTAAAACTAACAGTGAGTAGTTAGGGGTAATTAACAGTTAAATAATTGCAAACAGTTAGGACCAGTTTTTAATTGGGAATGTTGCTTGAACTATTAGCATGAACATTAGAGCTTGAAGTTATCAGTTTCCTTGATTGAATAAAACTTGGCTATTCCCTTTCACAAGCTGTAGGATCCAAGATCAGGACATCAAAGATCAACTGGCCTTGATGCTTCAACACTACAAAATCACCCACTTCCAAATTGTTTTCTTTGCAAAAATTCTCCCATTCGTCTTTGAAATGATATCCAATTTATGAGTGATTAGGAGCAACTGGTAGCAATTCGATTTAGCAACAAGCAATTAGCAATAGTTATTAGTCACAAAACAGTGAAAAGACGAAATCCTTAATCTCTAAAAATCCTCTATATTATGAGAGCATACGCAACCAGGGAATACGCGCTCCCCCCGGTGGGTCCCATTGCCACATGTCTACTGCCCATTTGCTTCATTTGCAAGTGTCTTACATGTAGGAATTGGCAGGCATTCCTTCTTTTTCTATCCTTTCGTGCATTTTTTTTCTTAAAAAATATTATTTGTGTTATTAAATAAAGATTGTACGCTATGAGCCGAATCCATTACAAACATTTTATTAAGAAATTTAAGTTGAACTTCCATGGATTGAAGAAGTGAAGGAATATGAACTCTAAAAAATTGAAACTTTTGCTGATGTAATAGGATAGAATTTCAAAATATGAAATGTAAGCTAGGAATGCTCTAAGAGGACTTTTAGGCTTTTTTCTCTTAGGCTCTGTTTGGTCCTTAGAAAATTTGGTGGAAAGAAAAGTTGAAGGAAAAAAAAATGTGAAGGAAAAAAAAGTTGGGAGAAAATGAGTTTTTTTCTCTTGTTTGGATTGAGGAAAAAATACAAAAATTTGAATCAGAAATTTGAATGTTGATGAACTACTTGAATCATGTTAATATTATCTAAGTAATGTGAGGTTGGAGAAGGTTGAGAATTTTCTTCAAACTTTCCTCACAATTTTATGAGGAAAATTTTATCACTTAAACAATCTTTCCACCTAACTTTCCTCTATATTTTTTTTCTTTGTAATTTTCTCTAAACCAAACATAAGAAAAAAAATAACTTTTTCAAATTTTTTTCTTTCCACTAAATTTTTCAAGGTCCAAACGAAACCCTAGTGTCACATCAAGTTAGCAAGCATTGCAATTAGTTAAGATAGATAATAACAAAATGTCAGCAGACTTCCAAATCTTAAAAGTACGTCTCAAGATTTTAAAAAGAAAACAAATAGAACTACCAACCAATTATCTGATAAGAAAATTATTTGCAAAATCTATGAACCCTCGGAAAGCTTGAGTAGGTGCAGAGATTGTAGTGCTGGAAGTTCGTAACCGAAATTCCTATTTTGTTTCATGCCATAACCATAGGCTAAAGAAGCATTCTTGCAAAGGGAAAAGAGAGCAAGACAGAATAAAAATGCAAACCCAAAACAAAAGGAAATTCCCACCAAAAAAACAATAAGAAAAAAAAGGCAAACTTAAAGAAAGGGAGGGGGATGGGAGGGCTACAGGGCCCCTCCCCCCAAATAAAAAAGAAAAAGAAAAAGAAAAGAAAAGAAAAGAAAAGGAGCATCCTAGATTGGAAACCGGCAGAGTCACGCAGATGTTTAAGTCAAATGCAAACAGGTCCTCCATGATCCATCACAAATTGCTCTAGCTATGCCGCGCTCGTACGGGCTACCGGAGAACGAGGGTCCCACACCCTACAAAATTCTGGTAGGAAAACAGAAAAGAAAAGCGACCAGTCAGTAGTCCCACGTTCCGAGCATCTTCACTTGAAAAATAATTAATAAAGAATAAGATATTAGCGGTGATTTATTTTTCTTTTAAGTAACTTCCTTGGGTAGCTTGGACGTGTAGTTTATATACAGGTCCACCCGTCGCATTCACGTTTAAAGATGCTAAAAAGTAGTGATTGCTATCCAAAGAAAACGATTGCTGATTGCTTTACAGTTTGCACATCTAATCTAAATTCTATCGACGTATGAGGAGGACTAGAGATTGATATAAATACAATTTGTAAATTTAGCAGCAATAAGTCCAAACATTCTTATCAACTACATTAAATTAAAAGATTGATCAAAACTCCATCCGAATGCCAAAAAGTGAGGGTAAATTTGTACTGCTCAAAACAACATCATAATGTCTTCACTTGTTTTGACTAGCTTATTTTACCATTTTCCTTGAAAATCCATTTTTAAGGTAAACATGTTCCTTCTTATACAAAATCAACGATACCAGGGTAGGAAATTTCCTTTGCATCCAATACGAGTTCGAATTTTTCTTTTTCGGGGGGGGGGGGGGG
>JACYFF010031958.1:22884648-22914567 GCA_017589665.1 Selenicereus undatus | reverse complement strand
GGGGGGGGGGGGGCACCCATTATAGTTGAATAGATATAATTTTAATCAATATATTTGAATTGAAAGAGTACACGATGGCTGTGATGGATTAGCAATTAAAACTTGAAAACATAAATATAGCAGTTGTAAAAATCCAACTCCAACTGATTTTTAGTATGACTTATCACATAGAAAATGGTCTCGATTAGTACCATAAAAAGGTGAAATAAAAGTTCAGGTCCTATAGTTGAATAGATATAATTTTAATCAATATATTTGAATTAAAAGAGTACACAATGGCTGTGACGGATTAGCAATTAAAACTTAAAAACATAAATATAGCAGTTGTACAAATCCAACTCCAACTAATTTTTAGTATGACTTATCTCAGAGAAAATGGTCTCGATTAGTACCATAAAAAGGTGAAATAAAAGTTTAGGCCCTACTCTATCTTAATTGGGACAAATTGGACACTTGGACAATACCTCACACTCAAATCCTGTCCAAATCACTAATTAGGACACCTTTGCCGCATCAGCATTACTCCACGAGGGTCCATTCTTTTTATTGATAAATTCACATTTGCCAACTCCTACCAACTCTTACCAACCTCACCAACTCTGACCAACTTTGTCTAATCTTTTTGCAACTTCAACCAACTCCTATAAATCATTCCAAAAACAATATTAACATCTCCTAACTTTATTTTACTTCTACCAATCCTTACCAACTTCACTTAGTTACCAACCCATATTTACCAATGAAAACAACATGCCCTAAAAGAACTCAAATCAAGACCAAACCCAGATCCAAATGTTAATGTTTGAAATTGTTATCCGAAAGTTCCAACTAGAGATTTAAATTTTTAGGCATTCACCAACACTATATTAATGAGCCGACTTGAATTCAAATTTTCAATGTCCAACCTAATTACCTAATTATTATGTTTTGTGCTTTTCTTTTTTGGCCAAAGTGTCCAAATATTACAGAGCAAAGCTATTGATAGATGTGATTGCTCGCTGTCTGGACCCAGTGGCCCAATTGTCCGAATTTGGCGAAATCCAATAATTTCCCAAACTCTGAATAAGCATCAAGGCTTGTTTTTTTGTTGGGAAATATGTATTGAAAAATGTGTGAATTTGGTTAAGATTAGTAGAAGTGAATTGAAATTGATTTTTTTTTTTGTTAAAATAGATTAAAATGGGTTAAAATATATTAAATATTTTTTATATGATGAATAGAAATTACTTAAAATAGTAGAAAATGAGTTGAAACTGATTGAAGTCGAAAAATTAGGATTTACTGACGGAACGATCAAGGCCTAAGTTGACTTTTGGGCCGAATTTGACCTGGTGTCTCATCCGGTCATAACTGATTGTTAGAATCTCAACGACCTGGACCGTTTTTTCAAACAGGGCACCTTCAGACATCTCTATAGACTTTTCGCTGCCCCAGACACTGATTAGGCGACGGTATTTGCTTTTGCCATCAGCATGCCCATGGCTTCTCTCCCCGCGTTATTTAGAAGGATTGCAGACGTTCCAAGCTTAAGTTTTATTTTTATTTTTTTTAAGCATTAGATAATCATCTTGTTTTTTTATCATTTTTTTTTGTTCGATAATCATCTTTTGCGTCCAACATTTTACTTATCTAACTCATGCCCATTGTACTCGAAAGAATCGGAACATGTGATTCCCATTCTTGATTTTTCTATTTAATGAATTAATCTACATTTTAAAAAGGAAAATTCCACCTTCATTCATGCTATGTTTGATTAAAAGTAGCCACTGTCCAATATTCCACTCTTAAAAAATAAGTTTTAAAGATATTTTTACAAAACCTAAGATTTGTTTAAGGAACTCTGCCCTAGTCCACTTTTGAATTTTCCAAATGTAATAAATACCGATCAAGTTTTACGGATATCTTTAGAAACTTTGAGGATTAGGAATCTCTTATGAAATTGTGGACAACAGTCTCGGCTTTTGGCCGCCCGACCAAGTGAGGTCAACGATTGGACTCATATAATAAGTTCATCCCACCGTCCTGAAGCCAATGGCAATTTTAGCATATTTTAATACCTAATGAGAAATGAACGTACAATTTGAACGTGCAATGTTATGCATACGGTATATATGAGGCCAGCATGGCTGGCCTTGGAGCTTAATCTATACTAATAAACGTTTTTTGGGGGGGAGGGGGGGGGGCAGAATATTAATAAACTATTTAATTCACTTATAATAAACACATGAACAATGTTATGAAGAAATTAATTGTTCAGTGTTTAAACGATATAGGGTTGTTGTATTTAGCTACTTAAGTTGTGGTCTTTTCATAGGTGCATATTTATCAATTTTTATCAACTCTTATCAACTTCTAACATTTTTTTTGTCTAACTTTTCCAAAAAAATTTCAATCATCTTCAACTGTTACTATTTTTTACCAACTTTTACCTACTCTTACCAACTTTGATCAATCTTTTCTAACTCTTGCCAATCTCTTTCAAAATTTTCACAATTTGAAAATTCACATGCAAAAATTAATTACTTTTTCAACCACAAAAGTACCCTTTGAAAATAAGCGATACACACATTCAAGCACATTTCATTGCCAACTTTACCAAAATTACCATTTGACCCACATTGCTATTGCATCATGTTGAGACTGAAACATATGTTTGTACTCTCTCTCTCTCTCTCTCTCTCTCTCTATATATATATATATATATATAAAGTCCCCTAATCCTTACATAAAATGTGTCAACAACAAATTAAAAGTTGTAAACATATAAATATTTAGAATAATACTTATCAAAATATTAAATAAAAAGTATTCTAGAAATTTACCACATTTTAGTTAGTTATTTAATTATTATACATTGAAAAAAATAAACTAAAAAACATCTCCACTTCTTTATAATTCTTACGAACATCTATCTATTATCAAATTTTACCAAGTTCTTCTAATCTTTTCCACCGTTAATCAATTCTCACCAACCATTCCCAAAAAAAAAAACAAAAAAAAACCAACCCATTCCAACTCTTACCCATTTCTATGAATCTATACCAATTTATACATTTACCAACCCATATTTAGCAACCAAAAAAACAAAGCCCTAAATGTTTTAGTCAACAATTTAATTTTTTTTTTTTGATAAGAACAATTTAATTTAATTGAATTAACCTAACACCATAAGATATAAACTGGAATAACCTTTATTTATCCTCTAATGTCTTATCGTGATCATTTTCCCAAAAATATTCATATTTAATTGTACAATTTCTTAAAACTAAATAAGTGATGCTCCTTCACCGACAAAAATTCCTGACAGAAACCCTCCCAACTGGATCGCTTGCCAACATTTCTGATCCCTCTATTTCTCCTATATAATGGGGTTTAATCTCTTTGATTCCTCTTTTGAGGATTTTGACAACATATTACAGTTGAGTTCGTGCTAGAAAAATAGTTCCGATTCTCTTTCCACTGTGTGTAACAAGTGTTGCCACATTTTATTTTATTTACAAATAATAATATTCGAGGGAAAAGGTTTAATAGCACTAATATGTAATTATATGTATGCTAGGTTAATTCAGTTATATTGTTCAGCAACTATAAGATAATTAACATATGGTACACTGGTAAACTTTTCACAAATTCCATTATGAGTTATGCCAGAAGCTACAGTATGGCACGCAAATATATATCAGATATACAACTCAAATTCTGAAATCGGTTTGGCTTTTAAAACACAAACACAAAATAAATAATAATCAAATGGTTATTAATTATTATCTAATATATACTTATTACTTGATATAAATAAAGAGTATTACCAAAATCCTATTGCCAGTTGAATTAATATTAACTAACAAGACGAATGAAACGATGAATGATTTCCTAGAGGCTTTATTTCGCTGCATCACATGAGTTTGTCATCGTTTGATCAATGCTCTTAGATTCTGCATTTAACGCCCTTTGTCTTAGATAAAACCATCTCATAAATGCATATTGGAAGACAGCAATGTTACGAGAGCCCGACAATTGTTTGTTGTTCATCTAAGTACTACTCCAGAGTCTGTTGTTCATCTAATTACTCACTTAACCCTTCGTCCCAAATTATTTATCCCTCTTAGAAACCGGAGTCTTTTTCTCTTTTTTTTCCGGATCTCTTCCACAACCACTTTAACAGATGGTGCATCGCAAGTGGTCCACATCACAGTTTATCCAGATTTATAGTTCCAGATAGCCATATGATTTAAATATCTTTTAAGCTATAGCATTGTGAAAACTAGAGGATATTGCCTGGGTTGCTGGGCAGAGTTTTACCGGCTTTTTCTAAATCGATTTAAGTTAATAATCCGTACCACTGAAAAAAACATAGCAGAAGTCTAGCGGATTAGTAATGATTTTTCAGTTTAAGTTGAAGAAGGTCATGCAGCAGTTACTCTTCAAACGAGGAAATTAAAATTGTTCAATGCTTGCAATAGACAGCAGTTATATGTCCACACATAGTTACAAGCTGACTAGGTTATAAAATATGTAAAAAAAAATGAAGCTAAACACTGAACAATGCGTGAGCGATCAGAAACACATCAGGCAAATGCAGAAACACATCAGGCAAATGCAGAAACACATGTCATTCAAATCCCATTAGTGATATTTGAGTTGTTCTCCCCTCCTTACCCCCTTCCCCTATCTTTCTTGCATCCCACTAGGGTGCTCCCATGAGAGACGCGCCCATGGGAAGCTTCAAGCACTGCCTAACCCAAAGTGTGTACAAGTAGAAAGAGGGGGGAGGGGGAGTGCAGATTCGCAAACAAACATAGCATATCTAATCAACCCATTCCCCCCCCCCCCCCCGCTGCCCCATATGTAACACACGACTGTGCAAGATAAGCAGCTAGATAAATGAGACACCATGGACCAGTGTCTGCAAGTGTCATCATTTTTTAATAGCTAAAAACGTAACTTACAACAGAAGACTATTGCAGACACCTCACTACCGTCCTCCACTTTGTGGAATAGTAGAATCACAATGCTACTACACCAACCCCCCCCCCCCCCCGCCCCCAAAAAAAGAAAAAAAAAACCTCTTATGTAAGACTGAGGTATGAATTTATGTTGACTGGAACGTGCAAGCAACTTCCGTAGCTTACTTTTAACAACTAAGCACTAAACCAAGACTCTTGATTTCAGAGTGATTAGGGGCAATAGGAGTGAACCAGCTCATCAAAACTGCACGCTTTCATAATAACTATCAACAGCAAATCAAGACCCAACACCAAATTAGCAGTTGTGACTACAAGCCACCATCACTCTCGGCTAAAAGGTCACTGATAACCCTAGCTTCTCCAAAGACTTTTCCTCCGCATCTTTAACAGTGAATACTAAATGCTTCTCCCCTACACAAATCGTACCCACTATCCCAACTCAGTCGCAAACAAGCATATACTCCAACTCCAATACTCCAACCCTACAGACTAGGCCCAACTGCCTCATTTAGGTCAACTTAATTTTAATAGGTTCATGCAGTACTTGGTCTGGATCTGTACTTAATGCCTGCTATTGGTCTACCCAAAAACAGCCCCCAACCCCCCATAAAAGAAAAGAATAAGAATGACAGAGGAGACCCTATAGTATGTGAATCTGTGTGCAAGTGCTGCATGTGGCAGTAGCAACTGCCAACCTAGCAAATAACCAGAAAGATGGTAAAGAGCAGTAGCCCAAAAACAGCGCCCCCCCCCCCCAATGAAAGAAAAAAATAAGAATAAATGACAAAGGAGACCCTATAGTATGTGAATCTGTGTGCAAGTGCTGCGTGTGGCAGTAGCAACTGCCAACATAGCAAATAACCAGAAATATGGTAAAGAGCATAATGCCAAAAAACTACACTGCTTGGGGATAACTAATCAACATAAAATTGAGTTGGACGAGAAAATTACCTAGCCAAAGGGGAATGTTACTGCTGATTTCCCATATGAGAACTTGCCTGCTGTTGCTGCTGCTGCTGCTGCTGAATTTGAAGGAGAAGATTAGCAGCAAATTGTAAAGTAGATTGATACCTTTGATTCTTAACAACCTCAACTTCTGTGCTTTGACCACCTCCAGGTGGCATTGGTTGATTTCTTTCAGCGTGGTTCAAAGGCTCCGCTTTCATATTTCCAGCTGCGCTTGGCAAACCATTCTCTGGAAGGGACATATTAGCTCCCTGAAATTGATTGGTGTAGGGAGCCAGATATTTAGGTTGCTGAACATCTGCCCCACCATATGAGCCAGCCGGGGTTCCATGGACTGGCCCATAACCCTTCTGAGTGTTATGAGGTGCTTCGAATTGATATGGCTGAGCAGCCTGAGATGATGGCACAAACTGCTGACTTTGTGGGGTCCCAAGGTGAACCATAGGCGCTTTGGATGGAACAGAGCCCTGCTCTTGGAGATTGTACACTGGATTTTGCATTGGCAGACTAGAATTTAAGTTGGATGAGAATGAGTGAAAAGTGGATGATGGTTGCGCATGAGAATATATTTGACTGCTAAACTGTTGAGATGACTGCCCAGTTTGGTCAGCCATTTGAGGCTGTTGACTCCAGGCCTGTGAAAAAGCAGGTTTTTCGTTGGTTGGTATTGGCAGCGGAAAACCTGCTGATGAAGTGCTTAATTGTGGCTGGCTGGTTTGGGCAACTTGAGGCTGGGCACTTCCAGGCAGCAATGAAGCAAGTGTAGCAATAAGCTCAGGTGTTAATGTGAGTCCAGGTTTTGATGTTGAAACACCATTATTAGATTGATCTTGCGAAGACCCAGTTTGAAATGGTGCTATTGGAGGCCCTGTTTCAACAGGTGTAGGTCTAGCATAATCCATATGAACAGCCAGATCTCTCTTGGGGTTAATATATTCATGTGTGGGAGGAACCAGCTGCCTCTCCATGTTTGTAACTGGAGGAAGGGGCTGGTGCATCTCCTGAGGAACAGATGCACCACCTGGGAGCTGCTGGGGCAACTTAAGCACCACTCCATACAGACGCTCACGGCCAGGCACCTTCAAAACATCAGTCAGAAATTCTGAAGGTGGTACCAAAAACAAGGTGATACCATCATCCAACTTAGCCACCCCAGCACGGTTCTTGGAACCAAGATACCGTAGAAATTCTGTGTAATTAGCAAAATCATCTTCACTATCAGGCAAGAAAAAGACAATATCAAACCCTATAGCACTAGCATAGTGCTTTGCCAGCATGTCAAGTCCTGTTCTTGCTGAGCAATTCACAACTTCAGGTCTACAAAACAAGACATTCTATATCAGCACACACGACAAAACTAAGAAACTTAAAAAGTGAACAAATGACATCACCACAACAAATCTCACAGGAGTTGCACCTAAAACATAGAAAACAGTAGCCAAACAGACCTCGTAGTATCATCTTATAATTTAACAGCACGACAATACAATTCCATTCGTGTTAGTTTATTCGGGGGGGGGGGGGCATGTAGGCAGGAAACAATAACAGATGAAGTTGACAGCAACTTATGGTAAAGAACACAAATGCAAAATGACTGGAAAAACTTGAGACCTTTCACCTTCAAATGCAGTAAGGCTACCACAACTAATTACTTTATGCAGACCAAGGTCGTCCAATCATGCCGTTTGGCATTTTCCAAGTAAAAGTAGAAGACCACAAAATATGAATACAGAAATACAAGTTATCATTTCATTGGTGATGATAACCATGGATATATATATAAAAGCTAAAACCCAAACAATTGGAGGTCATACACATGATTTGTAAAGTTAAATTACCTCTCGACAATAAAAAGGAAGCCAAATATTAAAAAAACAAAAATCAAATGACAGGGAAGACATTCTTACATTTCACACTCTAATCCTTTACCAATAGGGATGCACCGAGCATGGCAAACAGGAGTGCCACCCTTGGCAATTACTCCACGCCAAACACAATCCTCATCAGAACGTGCCAAGTGTCCTTTTGCAACTCTCACATCAGCAGGAGGGCTCAATCCACTATCAACATGGACTCTGGGTAATGCTCCACCAACAGGTGGTGGTCCACCACCATAAGGTTGATCCACATCTGCAACATATTCATCCCCCTTCCCAATTGTGGGAGAAGGATATGAAGAGTGGTCATCTACTCTTGACCTCTTTAAAGCCCTTGGAGGTTGATTGGGATCAACAACATCCCATCCTGTTGTCCTGTAGAATGTCCTACCTGGGGTAGGAAGCAACCCAGCTGCAGGAGGAGACGATTGTCTTCGGTTCACACCAAGAGGAGCACTTGTAGCCAGATCGGGCACACTAGAAAGGGC
This sequence comes from Selenicereus undatus, assembly GCA_017589665.1. Lineage (NCBI taxonomy): Eukaryota > Viridiplantae > Streptophyta > Magnoliopsida > Caryophyllales > Cactaceae > Selenicereus > Selenicereus undatus. The sequence goes on along the minus strand of JACYFF010031958.1, from coordinate 22,906,269 downwards.
AGTGGGATCACTCAGATCGGAGGGCTGAACAATAGGATCAAAACTCCCCCTAGGCCCAAATGGTCTAGATGCACCTGGTCCAAGCACAGCGTTAGGGCGCAGGGGTCCACGGAAACTGTTTGGCACAATACCGCGGTTCGTAGGAAATATATCCATCAGTGGCGGTCGAAAAAGAACTTCATTTCCAAATATGTCAGGGCACGGTCCTCCAAATCCATGATAAGGTGGACCAAAGTCTTTGCCTGGACCTGGAGCAAGATCACTGTTGGAGTACATTATTGTAATTCGGGGGTCATTGAAAAGTCTCCCTTGCAAGGCCTCCTTGGCTCGCCGTGCTTCCTCCACACTTCTAAATTCCACAAAGGAGTAATGCCTTCCACGGAAACATGTGATTCTCTCAATCTCTCCATAGAGGATCATAGCATTATGCAGCATTTCCTCATCAATTACCACAGAAGGTGGATATCCAACCCACAGAACTTTACTCGGTGGACCTTCCTTGCGTCCCACAACAGATTGAGGTGTCTGCAAACAAACAAAATGAAACAAAAAACATTCAGCAGTTGAACAAAATTTGTCCTCAGAAAAATAAGCCAACCATGAACGGAAGAACTAAAAGAAAAGCCCAGCAGCTGTCTATTTACATCATAGCATGTGCAATATAGCATCATAAGATTTCTTAGCATACAAATTTTCAAGCGTTGGCAAGTTTTGGACAATGTTTTAACAATATTAGGCAACATACCTGTGGCCTCCTATGCCCTGAATAGGTAGGCTCAGGGCAGCTCCTCATCATGTCCGGATTAGTCCATGATAGATCAATAGCACCCATACCTCTAACGGGTGCACTTCCCAGATCAGGCAGATCTGGTTGTTCCTGATCAAAACACAAGAAATCCCACACGAAATGGTCAGGGAATCATCAAATACAATCAGAAGGGGAAAAAAAGATATAAAAAACTATGATATGTGTCACTACTCACTAGCCAAACAAAGCAAAGATGGCAACGCACATACAATTCTTTGATTTCAGGATATGATCCCACAGATCTTACAAGTTTGTAATTTGAGTAGATAATAAAATAAGCACAGACGGAAGAAAGAAATCAAGAGACAAATGGGAGAGAGAAAAAGAAGCAATCAAGTCCCACATTCACAGAAGTACGATGATCCTGCTCTGATATGGTACTAAGTAGGAACCAGGTCAATCCATGGTGCTTTCATAGCATCGGATTGAACGGGTTAATGTTCTCGATCAATTTTCTGAAATGCTACAAACTTTTCTGGCAATCAATTTCAAAAACTACAGAAATTCAAGATGCCAACTATTCACTTACCCTCCTTGCAGGATGAGATCTAAGAAAATCAACCCGTATACGATCTCCACCAATTTCAAAACCATTCAAATTCTTCACAGCTGCAGAAGCATCTTCTACCCTAACGAAGTCAACAAGTGCAGTATTTCGATCTCTTATGAACTTAAACTCCTCAATTTTACCAAATTTACTCAATTCTTCTTCAAGCTTCTCCTTGGTGATTGATGAGCTGAATCCACCAACCCATACATGCTTTGAGGGCTTGGCCTGCAAAGTTAAAAGTCAGGAATGAAATTCCAAAATGCAGGGACTATGCAGAGAAAAACCTAAACTAAAATGAAATAATTAGACATTACAAGTCTAATAGAAATCAGCAAGTACTGTTCACACTTCAAACGTCTCACTATGGTAAGGAGCTATCAGCTATGCATTATTGATTCATGAAATAAGGAATTTTTGGGCATTCTAATGTGCTGTATGAATTATGGTTGCAATAGAAATATGCATTTGTATGAACACCCAGTAAACAGTCAAGTTTCCTTCCTCCATCCCAATATTCCGAGCTTGTAGAAGTAAAACACAAAACTCTTCTATAATTATTTTAGATTAATATCACCAGAAGAATTCCCAATTAAATTTGTCAGACATATCCACTTCCATCAATTATTAGGAAAAGAAAAGAAAAAAAACTCCGACCACATATGTTAAAACACTGCAAATCATGTATTCAACTACTCAAGCTTCTGCTGACCGCCAGAAGAATTCAAATATATTACTTCTCAATATAACTTGCATCCATTTACTCTACCTGAAAACACCTCCTGTAAACTACGAAGTGCCTATATCAACACTCAGCAGGGAACTACCAATCTACCATTACGGTTATCATTAACTATATTAACGAACAATTTGGACTAAGCCATACAGTTGACAGCATGCTTTGGTATGCATTGTGCAGTAGGAAGCAGCACGATCACGGTTTTGTTTTATATCATCAGTGAGTGATGAACCCTAGAAACTCAAGTTAGGGAGACACCTCTTTCTTAAATATCCATCAGAAGGCACTTTTCTTAACCCCATGTGAATTAAGGTTGGGACTGCAATTTATCAATACGTACTAACCGGAAGTCATTCTCCTTTTTTTTAAATAAATTTTCTAACTGGAAACACTTATGTTTTGTTAACTGCCATTGGGTCTCTTCATTTTAGCATTTGTCTCTTTCTTTGATGGGGGTTAGCAGGTTCACCAACTAATGTTAAAGTTGAATTGGTAGCATGGAGAAGATTGAAGAATTAGGCTCTTGGAATTTGGAAGTTGGTTCCTTTGGCTATTTTGTGGTCCACATGGAGAGAGATGAACCGACGAACTTTTGAGGGCAAAATTTTATACCTTCAGGATTTCAAGTTATATTTTTGAGAATGTTGTATGGTCGGAGCCAAGTGCTCAATTGTGGCCCAAAGGTGTCCCTTTTGAATTTTGTAGATAGAATTATGCATGAGAACTTGAGGGCATGATGATTTTTGTAACTGCCCTTTTGTATTTGGGTGTCACCCCTTAGGGTATCATTAACATAATTTTTTTATTACACTTCTATTATACATCGAAATTTTCATTCCCGTTCATTGCAATTTATTGCCTAATCCAACTCTCCCAACTATTTAAAGCATCATTCTTTCTGCTTGGAGAATCAGTGTTACCTACAGATATACCACACCCACTTTGGCAGACACCTTTTTTTATCGAGATGAGTAATCAAATAGTTGTATACTGTATTACACGACACCAAGGGGGATGACACCGATTTACAAAATGAGGGCGCCATTGTAGCCTCTATTCCAAGTTCCCAAATTACTGGAGTGTCTTACATCATTTTTGTTTAGGGTTTTTGGAAAATAATAACTTGAAATTTGGGGTTGTGGAAGCCAATAATCCGGACTTAAGAATAGGCCCAAGCAATAAGAGCTTTGCCATCAATAATACATACTAAGGGGGAAAAAAAAAACCTCCATCGCCCCCATTTCAGCTCACTATCAGGTAGTTTCCTAATGTATTATTCACAGCAAGAATGCCGCAAGTTTGGAACGCTCGGGCTTATTTATTAGATTCGGATATTGGCCTCCAACATTCCCAAATTTTGGATTATTATATTCCAAAAACCTTTTGTCTATTGACCCCATTACCAAGGTATTCAACAATAAGGACCAAACAATTATAAAATTGTCCCTCGGAAAATCCATTAATGTCACCAACAAAATAATCTAGAATACTTGTCCATTTGATGCTCTAATCAAAACTGCATTTATCCCCTTGAACTCCTTTGCACTAATCCTTGATCATAAAGTTCCATACGAAGTTTAACAGAATTTGAGTAGAACAATATAGCAACTCAATTCCACACAAGCAGAAATTTCACAAATGTTTTCTTCGTCACTTGTCTTCAGTGATTAAGGATTTGATTGTTGTCATATCATTCTTAAGTTTTATATGTTACTTATCCATAAAAACCAGCCAATAGAAATCTAGCACAGTTTTGAAGAGTAAGCGGATGTGTTCAGGGGAAGGCGTACTTCATTTAGGCTAGCTCTATTTGGCTGAGTGGATTATATATTTTAAAATTTTTGATTAAAGAACACAAAAAAATTCATGATTTTTGTAATTTGTTAGGAAGCATGAATCTCATTGCTCTCCCTAACAAGGCCACTGGTGTTAGGAACATGCCCCCTACTCTGGAGTACAGGCATCAAGTGGCACTTCATTCGAGTTAGAAGGACTAATGAAGTAAAGAACAAGTTGAAAATCAACATCCCTCATCTAAAATCGAAAACTTCTTCTTCACTAAGGTAGAGAAGTTGCAAAAGTTTTCTCCAGCCTCATCAATTCGCGCTATCATTGAGGAAATCTTGTTTGCGTCCATCAAACAGTTTTTAATCATATAAATTGGCGAAACTAAAAGGATGCAGGAGAGCAAAAATATTTCAGCAAATTTTAAATGAGAATTGCGCACTGAAACGAGAAATTTATTCTGTCCGCAATTCAAGCACACATTAAAAATCCAGAAAACCCCACTGAATGAAATGAAAAACATAGCATTACGATTACAAAGTATACAAAAATAAATCCCAATAGACCCCCAATTTACTTTTAACCCTAAAACCATGGAAGCACAAAAAAGATCAGAACAAACCAGTTTGGCAAACTGAATCTTAAGCGGATTTCCTCTAATCAAAAACCCTTGAAGGGCGTTCTTGGCAGCGGTTGCATCCTCAACGCGCTTGTAGTAGACGAACGCATATCCTCTCGAAGCATAGGATGTGATTCCATCAAGAGGGCCGTGCTTTCCGAAAAGCTCCGACAAATAGGGCTCGGAAACGTCGGGAGGCAAATTTCCAACCCACAGATGGCTCGACGGAGTCTCGAAGTCGCCGCGTCCTCCGCCATAGCCTAGCCTCTGCTTCATTGGCACCAGCTACTGTTTGCTCGGCGAGATGGTGAGTTCGAAACCCTAGAAATTGGAGAAGGAAGGGAGAAGTTGGGTTAGGGTTAAGGTTAGGGTTTGGAGTTCGAATGCATTCGCAAGAGAGGAGGCGAAGATGAGAAGAGAGAGACACAAAAAGGAGAGAGAAGAGGTGGGAAGGGGTTTGAACTTTTGCAGATGAATTGAGCGATTTGTTTCGTCCTTGTTTATAAAGAAGGGATTGAGAGACGGTGGCCGCACAAACAAATTCAATGTCAGCGTGTACACGAACGCGAGGGTTTTGTGGGGATTGAGTTTTTTTCTTTCTTTATGTTTTTTCATTTTTACCTAATGCCATAGGCTGCTTTTTCAGATAGCTTTAAAATGTTCTATAATTTTCTAAAATATATCCTAAAATATGATAGAGTGTTCTAGAACTTTTTGAACACTTTAGAGTGTTCTAGGTTGTTCTAAAATCTTTTAGAGCACTATAGATGCTTCTAGACTGTTCGAGAAGCCTTTAGAATATTTATGATCTTGTGGAGAGTCATAAAACCATTTAAACTATACTAGAATATTCTAGACTACTCTTTACAATATTCCACACTATTCGACATCTAGGAATTTATATAGAATATTCTAAAAGTGTAATAATAGTCGTAGGATTGAATAGATCCTCTACCCAATGAGGAGGTAGATGTGTATATAAACCCCAAGGGGGCTTATTTGTAATCAAGCCATTATAGGCATTCCAAAGTGCAACACAAAGCATTCTCCCAACTCTCCATACTTCTTCGTGTGAGTGTGCTTACTTAGCTTTCCACAAGACTAAATCAAGCATCCTTAAGGCTTACTAGCAAACAAAGCAAGAGGTTCCAAGCACAATTTGCTAGGGCGCACGGGTTTAAGTTTAAGTGAATTATCAAGTTGTGATAGTTGGTGTCAGAGCCTACTTGTTGGGGAGATCATGGCTTCAAGCGTGACCAATGCCAACCTTCGACAAGGTGATGAGAAGTCAAGGACATGACCCTTCTCCAAGAACGGGTTGCGGAGATCAACAAAACCATGTCGGCCTTAACAAATAGAGTGGATGACATGGATCAACGCATCGAGGAGCTCGAGTTAGAGGGGGACATGGAACAGCTTCGTAGGGAGATGCAAACGACTGTGACCTCCGTGGTGGCCGACTTCAAGAAGGAGATCCAAGCCCTTTGATCATTGGAGGCAGCCAAGGATGCCAAACTCCAAGCTTGCAAGGCCGAGGTCGAGGCTTACAAGGCCGAGGTCGAGGCTTACAAGGCTGAGGTTGAGGCGTACAAGGCAAGGGTTGAGGCTTTGGAGGCACAGATCAAGGTGTGTCTGGACGCGGTGGCCAATGGTGGAGTTGTCTAGGTATCCATCGCTCCAAAGGGGAATGCACCAAGACATCCTACCTTCCACAGGGCTAGGAGTGCGAGGAAGATCGACAACTTCATATGGGGACTCGAAGCCTACTTCGAGGCAATGGGCTTCAAGGATGATGCTCAAAAAGTGAGTAACGCTACTCTCTCACTTAAAGACATTGCTCTTGTTTGGTGGCGTCGTAGGTGTGACGACGTCCGTAGAGGATCCGATTCCATCAACACATAGGATGGGTTCAAGAAAGAACTCAAGAAACAATTTTATCCCAAGGATGCGGAACGGGAAGCATGGGCCAAGTTAAGACGTGTCCAACACAAGTCGAGTCACATCTGGGAGTATATTTGAATGAGTTCCAAGAGCTCCTCTTGGAAATCCCAAGCTTGGGAGAGCAAGAGGCCCTGTTTTGCTTCCTTGATGGCCTAATTATTGGGGCCCGGATGGAACTTAAAAGGCATGGGGTACCAAACCTCAACTTCGCTATTGCCACCGTCGAGTGCTTAGTCAAGTTCCAGAGAGACTCTTCAAAGCCACGAGGTAAGAAGACCCAGGGCGATAGTGACAGTGACGGAGACTGAGACAAGTCTCCTACGCGGGACAAGGCAGCATCATTCAAGGACAAGGGAAGAGACAAGAAGGATGAGACACAGAGGAAACACTCGTGATTCTTGTGCAACAGGCCTCATCGATTTTTCAAGTGCCCAAAGCATGGGAAACTTGTTGCGCTTGTGATTGAAGAGGAGAGGCACGAAGAGGAAACAAGTATTGTCTCGATATCGCTCCTAAGTGCCATCAAATCCAAGGGTGAAGAGCAAGCCGGTGGGCGCATGTATGTAGAGACCGAAGTTAGAGGTAAGAAACTCCAAGCAGCCGTGGACACGGGTGTGGACAACATGTACATGGAGAAAGAACTTGCCATAGAGATTAGCCTACCTTATAAAAAGGAGAATGGCTATATAAAGGGAGTTAATGTGAAGAGCCTCCCAATCCATGGAGTTGCTCGAGGCACGGACATCCAAGTTAGACCATGGAGAGATAAGATTGACATAACCATCGCTCCTCTTCATAATCAAAAGTTCTATATGGGAATAGACTTCCTCGATATGGCGAAAGCCGTCATTGTTCCTCATGTTAGCACCTTATTGATCACGAACAATGGGCAAGCTCATGTAATACGCATGAGATGGAAAGCTGAGAAGCCAAGGTAAGGGTGCTACCTGCCCTTCTATTCACGGAGAGTAAGGAGGTAGGCCACTTATCCGCCCTCAAAAGGGATGAGGGACGTACGGGTGTCATATCCTCAACATCACCTAGGAAGTTGGCGCAAAGGAGGAAGTAGGCCAAGACAAGGATGGGACGCAAGTGCGCAAAGGATCGATGTGGCGAGTAGTTAACCACGACACATCAACGCAACCAAGTGGAAAGGACACCTCCTAGAGATGAGGCAATTCAAGGGCCAAGCATACGAAGACCCAAAGGCAACGACGACGTTGCCCCGATTGGGTAGGGGAGAATGCCACGGACCGCATTTCTGGTGAGTTTTAGAATGTTCCGAAATCTTTCAGAATGGTTTGGAACCTTTTGGAATACGCTAGAATGCTATAGAGTGTGTTAGAACCTTCTGGACACTCTAGACTCTTCTAGACTGTTCCAGAACCTTCTGAAAAACTCTAGATACTTACTAGATTATTCTAGAAGCTTCTAGAGTATTTAGGACCTTGTGGAGAGTCCTAGAACCATCTAGACTATACTAGAATATTCTAGACTACTCTAAAAAATGTTCCACACTATTCTACATCTAAGATATGTATATAGAATATTCTGGAAGTGTAATAATAGCCGTAGGATCAAATAGATCTCCACCGTCCAATGAGGAGGTGGATGTGTATATAAACCCCCAAGGGGGCTCATTTGTAATCAAGCCATTACAAGCATTCCAACGTGCAACACAAAGCATTCTCACAAACTCTCCATACTCTCTTTGTGTGAGTGTGCCTACTTAGCTTTCCACAGGTCTAAAGTAAAGCATCTTTAAGGCTTACTAGCAAACAAAGCAAGTGGTTCCAAGCACAGTTTGCTGGGGCGCACGGGTTTAAGTTTGAGTGAATCATCAACCTATGACACTAAGTATTTGATAGGAGAGAAAATGATTTTTTTTGAAAAATTAGTCGTTATTTGGTTAAAAAAAATATGCAAAATTAATTTTAAAAGAAAACCATTTTTAATTTTATAAGGGAAAATAATGTTCATTCGAGGAGAAAGAAAGTTGATTCTCATTCCCCTATTCCTTTAATAATACAATCAGTTGAAATCTATGAACAAACTCGAACCTCAATGGTTTCGGGAGTTGGTTTTGTTTTTCTTTTCGAAAAAAATATTTTTTTACAATGAAAAACAATGTAAGATCATACAACATTTACAATAGATAATAATTTGTAAGAAAGCATATCTAAATTTGCAAACTAACTAAACTTTTTGTTTGAGAAAATTATTTGTTACCCTCCTTTTTCCTCCTCTTCCACTATCTCATTATTTCAAGACGTGGAAATTAACAGCAAGATCTATTGAAAAGATCATATGGCTTTATGATCTTAAAAATTGGCTCTTGTTCTAGTTCAAATTCAAAAAATCAATATGACTATATGGTCTATTGCAATCAATTAAGAAGTTGATTCTTGACAACTAGAAAATATATCAATCTAAATAGATATAGCACTCTAAGAAAAATGTATAACAATCTATCGAAGGAGAGTAAATCATCATAAATGGATTGAAAGAGAAATTATGGTAACTGTGAACAATGGAAAGAATAAGATTTATCATTAGGGGAAAAAAAACTTATTTTTAAACCCTGAGAACCACAAAAAAAAGAGGCTAAGAGTGACGAGGATTGACATCTTTGGAATTTTTTTCTTTTTTTGCTAACCTTAAGTGAAGAAAATTTATCGAAATTTTATTTTCCTTTAATAATGATCTGACTACAAAAGCGTAGAACATGATCTATGAACATAGCCACAATAGTCATGTTATTAGCTACCTAAGCAATATAAAGATATGACTTTGATGTTAATTCTCCTCAATTAGACAATTGAAATATCTAACTATGGTTTAACAGTTCTACGAGAAGTTTGAGGCTTCGTAATATTCTCTAGAGAACAATTTTCAATTGAAGAGGTGAATCCTTTGTACTCTACCATACCAAAGCTCAACTTTATCTTGTTCTTGTTTTTCATTGGTACTTTCATTTGTTTCATTGCCTATCCAATTTTTTTTTACTAATAAGGTTAAAATCTTACAGTAGTGGAGCAAGCGTCTATCAAGACAAATTTTTCAAGGTTACTAATTAATTATGTTCATAGGACTATTTTTTTAATCATGTTCAAAGCACTTTCATTTGTTTCATTTGTTCCTGCTTTGTTTAATATGCATTGCTATCGCAAAGGTAACCAGGTAGCAGATACTTCAGCGAATTTAGGGATTGAAATTAATAGTGACTTTGTGTTTTACAATGAACCTCCAAGAGAGGTTCTTGCCCCCTTGTATGCAGACCAAATAGGGGTTAAGTTCCCCAGATTTATTATGAATTAATAAAGACCCATTTGGGGGCTTCGTGCCCTCTTCTGCACCAAAAAAAAGGGCTATTTTTTAGTTGGGGGGTATAACATGATATAATCACACAACACCCACATTTTCATTAATCAAAATACTTCAACTGTAGACTAAGATCTTTATCCATATTGTTCTTTACTTTGTTTATAATTTGGGGTGGAAATAAGTTGACTAGAGCCCAAGCCTGATAAGATTAAGGCAAGGCTCGCTTAAGGTAATGAGCCCTCAGGAGCCTCAAATGAGCAATACAATAAATGAACTTAAATTTTGATGTGGGAAAAAAAATCGTACCATAACCAAATAATGATAGAAGATTAAAAAGTAAAAGGATGAAAGAACAATAAAACAGAGAAATAAAGGAATTTTATAATGTCGATGAGCAATATAATGTATGGTTGCAACTTTAAGATGTATAATAGATAAGAAGCGATTCACTAGTAAAATAAGATCCTGATTTTATTAATCAAATATAGTCCAATCTTGAAATTCTATCATAAGTCAAACCCGATATATGTCCCATTTCTTTACAAGTCTGACGAGCCCGCAAGCTCAGCTTCTTTAAGCAAAGCTAGGCTAGGCTCCTTTATAAATGATCTCAAACTCGAGCCAACCATATCCACAATATTTTAGTGTTTCCTTCCAATCATAGTACATTCTAAATGCATATATCTAAAAATCTAAAGTGCGATACTGTTATTAAGGCTATTCAAAGATATCAATCCGCAATATGCAATAAGCGTTAGGAGGACAACTTTTACTGTAACTTATGCTACATTGTTAAACTTAACAATAAAAAATTTAATATAATAAAAATCTAAAGGGAATTTGCAAATTTTTTAAAAATTACTCATGTGGGCTATGTTTTTCTCTCACCTCCCTCACGTTATCTCTATCTTCGGTCCGGCACATCCACGTGAGTTTGTTATGCTTTTCCACACCTCTCGCCCTTTCTCAATTCCCCACTTATTCATAACATTTTAAAAAATCCTCATGTGGGCCCAACTTTTCCCCTTCCCTCCCGTGTCATCTCTCTGTAGTCTCCTGCACTTTCATGTGAATTTGTTATACTTTTCCACACCCCCGCCATTCCTCCTATAACTCTCCCACTCACAACAACCACATATCGGGACTCGTCAAAAACAATCACTTCTATTATTCATTTGAAAGCTGTCAACAACTTGTCAAAGTAATGTTTTAAGAGCGTGCCAAAATAGTGCATTACTAGCCTTTAAATTATGCTATGCACAATTTGTTTTAAAATTTTAGCTAAAATATTTTTAGAAATATTACAATTAATCTTATAATTTAAATTTTTAGAAATAATAATATTAACATATCTATAACTTATTTCTTTTTTTTTTTCATTGAAGTAATTGAAAAGATACTATTCATTATGATGATTTTAAATCACATATTGTTTAAATTTTTATTTTTAAATAAAATCTTAATAAATGCTTCAGATGACACGTGTCGCAACTGCAACATTTGGACTCACTTATATACACATACATATATATATATATATATATATATATATATATATATATATATATATATATGATTTAAGATGTGCTGTTAAAGTAACTAATTATTAAGGGGAGTCAATGGTCACTATAACAATCGTTTTAGTGTTGACAATCTTGTTGGACTAAGCATTTTTGCATCACAACAAACTTTATCACATTCCAATAAGAGATCATGTATTATAAACATGATTCAAAGTGAGGATTAAAAATTTAATATTTCTTGATACATTAATTGACTATAGCGTGAACTTTATATCATTTTATTATAAATATTATTGTAAGATTTTTTGTTTGAACAATGATTAAGAAAAAATGAAGCAAAACTTCTTTCAATTAATGTTATAAGCTTAGTTTTATGTGACAAAATTATAGTATTTGGTACTTACCAATAATAGTAATATAGTTCTTTGGCTTATTTCAAACTTAATGTATAAAAAGTTAATCATCAATCCTAAAATCCCTATCTATTATCAAGTGAACTGAACTTAAGCATAATTGATTTTTAAAAATTATTAGACATGTTATCCACATAGAAACTAGATTAGTTGTCAATCGTTGTTAACTACGATGACTATGGACTGAAATAAACGTTTTCCCCCTTTTTTAGCTAAGAAAGAAAAGCATAAATTTGTGAAATAACAAGAAGCTAACAAGCATATAAAATTCAAATGTGATTAAAATGAATACAATCTAGTTACCGATAAGAAATATTAACTTCAAGGAAATCTATTTTGAAACATACTGAATATTTATCTTCCTATGTGAATCATTTATTTCGATTATACATTATATGGAAGAGATTCACAAATTTATAATACCCTTCTTCTATAAGTAGATTTGTTGACTGGTGTAGATTTTGTGGAGGAGAATTTATTGATATTAAAGACTGCACATGTAGAAATGAAATCCATCGGAGATCCGTGTTAGTATCTTAATCCATCTAAGAAACCATGAACCAAAACACAAGTTAAAACTAAACCAATGTTAGAAAAAAGACTCTCTCACAATTACAAAGACTAATTCAAATAATAGGATTGGATAATCAAGGAGACAATAATTAGAAAGACACAAACAAAATTAAAAAAGTTAAAAATTTGAAGTAAAAATTTGCTTCTAAATAAATTAAGCAGATAAAATGGTTAGTCATTTTCATATCATTCCGTGTGAGAGGAAAAAAACCTACTAAATATACTAACACATGAGAAAGGGAGGGAAACTATCTAAAAACAACTGTTTTTGACCTACAATGTCATCGACCAAGTAAAATACAATCGTGCTTCTTAAAGAGATAGGCAGTTACCACTTTTCTCAAAGATTAAGTTTCTAATTCTAACTTGTGATCTCCATCTTTACATATTCTTGTTATCACAAGCTTTGAGCTCAAATGACATAGACATTATTGGGAAACAAATTCATTTTGGGGAATTTGTGATAATAACAAGTCATGATCTTTCAAACATATTACCTTGATAAATATAAATCATTTAAAAAATCCATCCTTTTCCTATTGTAAATGGGAAAAGTAGAAAATTTAGTGGAAAAATAAAATTTTCCGCTGCTTTTCCACTGTAGCATGAGGTGGCAAAAATTAAGGAATGTAATTGTGATTTTCCAATGTTTACACCTGTAGTGGGAAATTTTCCCATTGTTTTTCCACTGCAACCCCCCCCCCCAAATTTGCACTATGCTAGGTTGGGTAGAAAGTTTCCCACTACAGTGATTACAGGGAAATTTCCCACCATAGTCCCAGTGGAAAACCTGCAAATTTCCCATTGATCTTTCTTAGTGGGAAAATGTCATCAAGGGATTGCGATGGAAAAGTAGGGGTAAATTTTGAATTACATAATTACAGTGGGTGATTTTAATGAAACGCTCCACCCATTAGATAAAGTTGGAGAAATTCCGTTAAGCATGGCCAAAACACGACGTTATAATGATTCCTTAACCTCCACTAGAAGCATTGATGCAAACGTCTTAGGGAGAATCTTCACTTGAAAGAAATTCCTGAGAGGGCAACTGGTTTACAAAAAACTGGATAAATTAATATTTAGGGACGATTGTGCACAATTACTCCCTAACTACATAGTTACTAATGACCCATTTATGTGCTCTAATCATGCTTTTGTTCTTCTTAATACTGAACCATCACATTCACCTAGGAGAGGGACTAATTTTAAGTACTAGCACTCTAGGGCACAATACCCAAAAATACATACTATAGTCAACAAAAATTAGAAAATGAGAATTCAGGAAACTCCCATATATAGAGTAACACATAAACTAAAAAAGATAAAATTGGATCCCAAGTCCTGGATCAAGAACACGTTTGGAAATTTTAAGAATAAAGTTGAAAGGAATACTGATAAGCTCCTACAAGTAGAAAGTAAATTGGTGCAAAATCCAAACAGTACGAGGTTGAATTTGTTCAAGCAAAAATATTGATGGAAAATGGAAAAAATGGAGTGACTTGTTAATGGTGACAGGAATTCTCATTAATTACATCGGTCCATGAAGGCAAGGAAGGGAAGAACAAAGATTATGAAACTTAAAGATGGCTATGAAGTTTGGGCTAAGAAGCACACTTAAAGATAGCTCCGAAGTGTGGGTTGAGGAGCATGCCCAAATCAAATGATGTTTTATTAATAACTTTGCTACTAGATTCAAATGAGCTCAGGCTGGTGCTACCAACATTGATATGGAAATGCTTAAGCTGGTATCTGATGAGGATGATCATAAATTACTGCAACCTATTAAAGATTTGAAAATCAAATAAGTTGTTTTTCAAATGGATAAGTTTAAAGCTCCAGGGCCTAATGGCTTTGGAGCAGCTTTCTTCTAAGACTAACACATTGTTCAGAAGAAGTGTACACTGGGGTGAAATCTTTTTTTGAGGAAGAAAAACTCCTCAAATGTGTTAATTACACGCTAATAGCATTGATTAAGAAAGTTAGTAACCCATCAACAACCAATCAATTTCAACCAATTAGCTTTTACAATGCTTTTGTAAGGGTTGCACTTTCTTGCTATTACTGACTAACTGTTTCAATTGCTAAGTTTACCAAGCTGCGTTTGAATTATTTTTCAACAAGGATGTTATGTCATCTGTGTGTGTTTTTAATAATTAATTTCACTAAAAAGAACGACTTTATTATTATTGCTATTATTGTCGTTATTTATTTATAAAATTTTTGAGTCGATGCTAACCCACGCTTTTAAAATCGTTAATCGTTTTATTTAGTCATTTTTTGAATTTAATTAGGACGTCGGTTCTAGGACGTTTCAACCCAAGTTTAGACTGAACGATAACGAAATTGGGATCAGAATTTAGCTATTGTAGTAATTGAATAAAAAAAAGGAGAAAAGAAAAAAAGGAGTAAAAGGGGGGCGAATTTCGGGCAGGAGGACCCGAAACCCCTAATCCTCTCCACTCCTCTTCTTCTTCTCCTCTCACACGCGACCACCAGGCACTTACTGCCTATCATTTTCTTCCTCCGCCACACACGTCACCACCGGAGTAGGGGAAGGACCACGGTGGTCCCTGAACACGGCCAACACACCACTGCCAACTCCTCCACTTTTCTTCTCCCATTTCTCACCGCGAACCAGAGTAGGCCAACCACATTTGTGGTTGGCTCTGGACGACACCCACGTGCTGGAATCTGGCCAACCTTGCCACAACCGACCTCCCCTATAAATTTGGGGGTCCAATCGACCCAAATCAGCCACAAACATCATCAAATTCGGGAGCTAGGGTTCGGTTTTAGCAAGCACACGAGCTAGGGTTTCGGGTTCAGTAGTTTAGGCATACGTTTGGCTGTGCAATTGCTGCTATTAAGGTTGAATTTAGGCTAATTCAAGTAAGTGTTTCTCTTCTCCTAAACTATTACTACATTCGAAAACGTTTTAGCCTTGAATGATGATGCATGTCAGTTTAAGTTTAGCTAGATTCACTGAATGTGTAGTGAGGAACTGTGTATGTTAAGTTAGACTGAATTCATACTCAAATTATACATGTATATGCTGCCTGGTTATGCCTTGTACATGCGCACGCTGTTTTCTGTTTTTACATGCCCTGTTTGAATTGGGCTTAACCCCGATTCTGCATGTTTAAAGCTATTAGAATGTTATCCAAAATTTCATTGAGTTTTTATGCTTGTCGTGCATGCCTAAAATGACTGAATTTGAGGTGAGATCATGCATGTTTAAGCTGTCCTAAGAGTGCCTAGAGTTGGACTAATTTTAGGCCTAGAATCAATGCTTGAATGATTAGTTAATTCATGCCTAATTAGTAGCTTCGAAATAATATATGTACACTTCGAATCAATGCTTGTATAATTAGTTAATTCATGCCTGAATAGTAGCTTCGAAATAATATTTGACCACTTCAAATTGGTGCTTGTCCATTTAGTTAAATTATGCTTGAAAACGACATGAACATGACGTGTTTACCTTCTGTTGCAAATTATGAATGCAATTAAGGTTCATGCCTTGATTAGTTTAATTTGGTTCATTAGGCGTTATTTCAAGTTAATGCTATATAGATGTATAGTTATATGTGGTTATATATGCTTGTTGTAGCGCACCATTGGATGGTGTTGCTGGCTCGGTAAGTACGTAAGCCTTATTACACATTTCTTTATAAGCCTCCATGATAATATGCTATAGTTATAGAAATGAAAGCTGAGTTGGCAGTTGGATGGCTTGAGATTGAACTAATGAGCGTCTTGAGGTTCTTTGTGGTCAGTGTTTTGTGAGGAGGGAGCCTGGATTGTGATTGACCGCAATCGGGTGGATTGTGAGGCCATGTGTGGCTCATTTTGTTGAGTTGATTATGAAGTGTTTGAATGTGTTATGTGCAAACCCCCTTTCCTTTTTATATCATTAAGTTTCATCTTGCGAGTGGGGGCGGGTTTAAAAAAGAAGGTTTTCATTGTTGTAACTGATAGTTGCCATAGCTATTAGTAATCGATGGCCTATTTTAACTATACGAATACAGTTTTGGGAGTGAACTCGCTAGAACGGGGGAATCCTTAAGGAATTTAAATAAAAAGAGAGTACGCTATATCAAAAAGAATTTTGCTGTGAAAGGCAGCAAACTTATTAGCCGTTATGGCCATACGCTTTAAATTGGCTAAGATATTGTGCTTATGGACAATAAGATGGGAGTGAACCTGCTTGCACGGGGGAATCCCCAACCTAGGAGTAATCCCAGTAAGGGTAAGCCCTAGGGACCCTGACGAGGGTGAAGGACCAAAAGTTAATTGTCATCCCGGGAGTAAGGGCTTAGCGTGAGTGATAGTATCACTAGGGGTTGAGAATAGGTCTCACCCAATCAGCACACTATGATCTTATGCCCAAAATACTTTCCTAATAAGTAAGAAAAGCAGTCAAAATTTTGCCATTTGAAGTATTTCAGAAGAAAGAAAGAAAGATTTAAGGGCCATTAAGAGACCAGATTGAATGAAATGTGAAAAGCTCATGACCAATTCAAAAGAAATTTCTTTTAATGAATGTGAACCTCAAAAAGTTATGAAAAGCTTTTTCAAAGAAAGAAAGGAGAATTTCTATAAATGCCTAATGAAAAAGATTCCTAAGCATGGTTGAGTGCGACTTCAAGTAATGTGTGGCCATAGTCTTATAATACATCGAGCATGTATGTTTTAAAAATGCATGATTTGAGTCAAGAAAACTCCTAGCATGTTTGTCGTTCCATGAATTTAAGAATCTCTCATAAGTGAATAACTAGCCAAAGAATGACCTACAAGTTGTGTCACATAGCTTAATATGATAATAGTATTACATAAATGCTTGATACGTGTCTATTATAGGTAATATTGCCTGTAAATGGTTTGTTTTAAGGAGTGGAGGAACACTCACTGAGCATGTGGAGTGGAGGAACACTCACTGAGCATGTGGTGACTCATTCCAATTCCTTTCCTCTTTTTCCCCAGGCAATGATTGAAAGATTGTGTATGCTACCTGACATAGGATTGCAAGTCGTTACCTGAAAGTAGCTTTTGTGAAGCTGCATTTTGTAAAGCTGTCTGTTTTCTTATTTTGGTTAAAGAAGTGTATGGAGCAAGCATGCTGTTGGTTCTGGCAGTGTTTCAATCTATGTAAATTATTTGAACGAATGTTTGTAATGGCTTAAGCCAAAACCCGAGTGTGTGACTCGAGGGGAAACTCCTATTTTCTTTTGAATTTTGTTGTAATGTCACCAGGTACCCCTTAAGTTCGCATTCTAATTTTATAAATGTTGCGTTTATAGGCGGAACTCTTGCAGTTTTGTTCTAGGATTCCCTAACTAGCTTTAAAGGTAGGTTGAATCTTTAATGAAGTCTCCAGTCACGATAGCCTTAGGGGTCCCCTTGGGGATCCTAGCGGTGGTGTCTCTCGGGGATAGAGGGGTGTAACAACTTTCTACAAGATTCTTTCAAAAATCATCACTAATCATATGCACATGTTTGATTTTGGGAAAAATCATTGACCTTGTGCAAAGTGCATTTGTGCATAAACATTCAATTCATGACAATATTCTTCTCATGCATGAAATCATGAACAAATTCAAAAAAAAAAAAAAAACGAAGGGAAAGAAAGCATAGGTGTAGAGCTTGTCGTAGAGCTACAAATTAAACCACTACTTTGATTTGTAAATAATATTTATAGCATAGGAAAGTAGGGATTGATCCCATGAGGAAAGATTATGACAATAAACTAGTTTAATTCTAATTAAATTTACTACTCTAATTTATTATAACTACTCCGTACATTACTAAATCAAATCAAATTTAGTAAATAAAAATCTGGAAAAATACCTATTATTGCTCCTAAATATTCTCAATTTAATTCTGGAAATAAAACAGTAAATAGTTATCCTAAATAATCTAGAAAAATAAAAACAGAAATAATAACACAATATTCAACTAAAAATTAAAACAGAAAATAACAAGCAGAAAATTAATATTAAAAATTACAAACAGTAATATAAAATAATATTATGCAATGTTATAAGTTTATAATTCCAAAATTATATGTAATTAATTTCAGAAAAATTAAAACAGATAATTTACTCTAGAAAATGAAACAGAAAATAAAATCTGAAATTAGGAAAAAAATAAACTGCACTAATATAAGTACGAAATTAAATAACAAAGTTGCCCAAATTTAAGGATACAATTTTATGGACTTAATAAAACCTAAAAAACTTGAAATAAAAATTTAAAACGTAATTTTCAGATTTATTGAATTAAAAACCTGCACATATACAATTCACGAAATAATTCTGAAAAATTATCAAATAATTTCCAAAAATTCCAAAATTAAATAGAGACAGAATAGGACACTATATAAACCCTAGTATGGATTAAAACTTGAAAAAACACAATAGGAACTATTTTTAGCTTAATTTCTAACAAATCGGTAATTAAATAGTAAAATAGAATATAAATTAAATCTGAAAATTATAATCACACTAAAAATCAAAATATAATTGATTTAATATTACCAAGACACTCCTAAAATACTACTCTTTTTGGGGGAGGGTAAACGAAATTTATATTAAAGCTTATAAATTTAAGGATTAAAATTGACAAGCTAGAGAATTTAACTAAAAAGCAATAAATAGTCATCAAAGATGCCAAATTTATGAAGAATACTTAGCATAATCTATATCCACCATGCAAATTAATACTTATCATCAGCACACAAATCGATTTTATCCATGAGTTAAACTGTAGAAGACACTCACTAGCGGATCTTCCCCGTTTTTTCTTAGATTATAGTTTATTTAGGTCCAGCCCTAATATAAACCCTACTAGTTTTGATAACCCTCACACCAGCGGAAGAATTTAATCAAACTAGAGCATTACGTATTAGAAAAGCATCATCTAACGCCTTGTAATCAATTTACCGGCAAATTAATTTAACAAAGATCTATAACGATTATCTAATTAAAAGAGATGAGTTTGAGCCATCCATGATTAATTAGGGTGATACTAATTTTTAAAAGGCTATAACTTTTACGTATTAAAGCCTTTTAAACTATCATATGAATTCAAATTAAACTAACTAGCATGCATTTTAATTAATATAGCACGAATATCATGAACGATAAATACTAATCGCTATAGAGTCATGAATAAAAATCAACTAGACAATAAAGTATAAAACTTGTTTCAAAATAATTAATTTAGCATGGTTTCAAATAGATTATACTAAGCACAAGGAAATTACTCACTCATATTAACAATAAAATCACAATAATAAATCAAATATTTCATATTTAATAATATGAAGAGTTCAAATTAATAAAACCACAAAGAGAAATTAAAATAAAATGAAAGTACTATGGGGTGGGAGGCAACGTGAAGATGATGATGAACTTTGGTGATGGTGGAGGGTTAGGAGTGATATGGATGATGGATAGAAGGTGACTGATGAAGATGGGATGATAGATGATGCATGATGTGTAGAGGATGGCGTGAAGGTGGTGATTGAATGAAGGTGTGGTGTGTGGTTTTTTTTAGATGAGGCTTGTTGGTGATGAAGATGATATATGATGAGGAGACGGCATGGATGGTGTGTATGGTGGAGCTCCTGTGGGTTCCTAGGGTTAGGCGTGAGTGTTTTAAGATGATGAAGGTGATAATATGATGATGAGGAGATGAGGGTGGGGTAGGGTTTTAGCTACTAGGGGTTTTTTTTTTTCCTTAGATTCATTCTCTCCCAAGTTTTCTAGCTTCTCTTCAATTCTTGTAACCCTAGCCCAAATAAATCATTATGGAAATAATATTTTCCATAAATCATTATTTTGGACCGACTTGATAGCATAGCGTGTAAAATCTGAACTTCAACGTCTTCTCTTCTCCTCTTAATTTTATTAATGCTTAACCTGGAAAATATATAAAATAAAGTAAATTAGACGAAATACTATATATAATATAATCAAAATAATTATTAAAACAATGCATGATTTTTGACTTAACAATAGGTAGCTGTCAAACTAAATATGAAAAGGGCACATGATAGAGTAAAATGAAACTTTCTATTTAGCACATTACATAAATTTAGTTACTGTGAATGATGATGTATGTGGGTATTAGACATGGGAATCCCCTATGTCTTTACTAGTTTACCTAGTTATTATCTGTATGGAGGCGTTAACTATAGGTCTTAACTAAGGCCCTCTGAAAAGCGCTTTGGCAAAGGAAACGTGAGATCAGAATTAAGCTATCTCATAGAGCTTCCAAGATTTCATATTTACGTTTTGCAGACGATAATCTTCTTTTATTGTAGAACTAACTTTGAATCTTGCCAAATATTTAGTTCGATTTTGAATAAATTCTGTCAAAAGTCTAGTCAACGCATTAACTTCCATAAATCATCACTAACACTCTCTAGTAATGCTATGGCACATGACTTACAATTTGTGTCATTTGTGTTCAATATCACACATGAAGACAATCTTGGTAAGTAGCTTGGACACCCAGTGTTTAAGGGAAGGCCAATAATAGAAACTTTCTCATGTTTGGTAAATAGAACACTAAATAGCAGACAAACTGCAAACTTGGAAAACAAAGTGTATTTCCAAAATAGGAAGAGTGGCAATAAAAAGTAACACTAAATCTATGCCTGCACATATGATCCAGTGATTTCAATTACCTAAATAAACTAATCACTTGATTAGTAAGATTAGCAAGAATTTTTTTTGGAAAAAATCCGATAATATTAAAGGTCTGCATATGGTAGCTTGGGACAATGTATGTCGACCCAAGAACGCTGGGTAAGGAAGATGGAAGCAGTAAGGGCCTGTTCTTTTCGTGGGTCAATCCATTTTTACCAATTTCAACTTATTTCAACCTATTTCAACCCACTTGAAAAAAAATACCAACTTCAACCCACTTCAACCCACCCCTTTCATAATTTTAATAATTTGTAAAGTATCATGTGAGATTTAGGGCCTGTTGTTTTCATGGGTAAATTGGGTGGATAAAAGGGTGAAAGTAGGTTGAAGTAGGTTGAGGTGGGTTAAGGTAGGTTGAAGTTGATATTTTTTTTTGGAAGTGAGTTGAAATAGGTTGAAGTGGGTTGATGTTGGTTGAAGTTGGTTAAAATTGGTATATTTTTTATGTGGTTGGTTGAAATGGCTTAAAATAATAAGAATGTAATTAATATGTGATAATTTATGAAGTTATCCAAATTTTGTGAAATTTTTGTTTGTTATTTTTTATTTTTTTGATTTTTAATTTCTAATTTTTAGTTTTTTATTTTTCATTTTTCATTTTTTTTGGTTTTACTTTTTTATTTTTTATTTTTTAT
>JACYFF010031958.1:22826989-22874648 GCA_017589665.1 Selenicereus undatus | reverse complement strand
ATATATATATATATTTATATATGTATATATGTCAAACACACATATGTATATATATCAAACACACACACAGAGATCGCAAACCTTAAATAGGTTAAGAATACCGAATAGAACCATCATATATATCATTGAAAGAACCAAGAGCATTACAAGGTATTGTGGCCAATTCACAAAAGTATTGTTTATGTATCAATATGAGAGAAATATGAGAGAATAAATGACATGTTTTATCTTGTTCGAGTTTAAGTCAACTTCATATTCTGCATCCTTTTCGTTGCGTGTAAAATTAGGTAATTGACTAACATCATATGTTGGTTACCAGCATGTCATGAACGATGAAGAATCTAGTAGCACGACCGAAACAATCGAACGCCAAACATCATCAAGGACCAGGTCCTAGGCTAAGTCACCACTTACCATTGTGTAGTACTTGTTGGTTATGCTTAAAAATCGTCAAATTTGAAGTATAATAAACACCAAACAACATTTTGAGACCGCTGAAAAATATAGAACTTTGTCATCTTAAGGGTGGTTAGCTTTTTAGTGCCTTGACATATGTGTCATTATTTTTGTTGGATCTCACTTTTTTGACCTAATTTTCTAGTACCTTGAGGTCTTATGCTTTGATCTTTTACTACCTTCTGAACTATTGCTTTGATTTTTTTTAATGCCTCTGAACTATTTGTTTTCACACATTCGATCCAAAACTTCTTGAAAATAATGAAAATCCTTAAAATTAGGCAGAAGATGCAAACAAGCTTTTTTTAGGGGTTTTGCCCCCTAGAAATATGCCTTTTCTAAATTATTAAACTTCTCATAATGACTTGACTGGTATAGGTGTTACAATATACAACTTATAACCTGAATATTGTATTTTCTATGATTATAGGTCCACTATGCTTAGCAATATAATAAAGCTTAATTGAAGAGTTTTAACTGTTACCTAAACTTAGTCGGTGTTAGACCCTGATGTTCCTTTAATTTCCAGCTTATAGAGATTGCTAATCTCAACAACATTTTCCTTAAATCAGGTATAATATAGATTCATTTCGTTTCCTACCTTGGACCATAGTTACTAATTAAGTTTTTATATTTTTAAGGATAGTGGAACTTTAATCAAGAAATTATAATATTTAAGACATAAAGTTCGATTGAATAACATTCCCTATAGGAAAACTTCTTTTATTGAAAGCTTGAAAGTAGAAATATTACAATGAAAAGATTGAAGATGGACGTAAACAACTAATATTGTTAAAGATGCTGGCTCATAGAGAAATGGAGAAACATGATTTTTCTTTTGCTCAAGTATGCTCAAACGACTATGTCCCTTCACAATACTCAGCTTCTCCTTTTATACAGGAGAGAGAACACATAGAATGCCCTAATGGCTATGGCATACATATTGTTACAAGATGCTTTCACATGGCTACAGTAGACTACATTGACTTGACATTTGACAAAATAACACATACTGGTGCAACAACTTTTTAGAGCACTTAATGCGGACAAGACTAGTCATCCATATTAAGATTTTACATTTCTTCATCTCCAATAATATATTCTAGTCCATTGATATGCAAATAATAATCAAAATCTTCATCAAGTTAAAGATGCTCCAGATCTAGACCTGAAAAATTGATCCGAGACCCGAAATCGAACTGAACAACCCGGACCCATACCTGACCCGACATCTAGAATAGACTCATCCAAAAGTGGACCTGAAACCTGAATTGACCTAAACTGAAATTTTTTACAAAGTTGGTTATTTTTGCATGACAAGTGTATTAGATCAAAAATCAGTTGACCCGAAGTCAACCCCAACCGAAGTTCACCCAACTCAAATCGAACTGATCCGACCTAAAATGTCACTTAAGTTGAAATATGACTCGACCCAAACTTGACCCAACTCTTACCCGAATCAATGACCCATTTGCCAGATCTATCCAGGATCCCATTTTTCAGATAATTTCATGTAAGTTTCTCTTTCTTTTTTTTTTGATATGAATTTTCTAGCTCCAACGTCAAAGAGATAATCAAAGACATCTTCTGAAGTATCTTGTTCTATCTCCATATATTTTCCGAACTCATTATGATGTGCAAGTGGTATTTCTGCAATGCATTAGTATTTCTCCTCGTTCAATCAAATCCCACATTTGATGATAAATGTTGTGAAACCCAATGACTCTTGCTAAAGTAGGATGACTAACTACTTCTTATCATTCTAGAAACCAATCTTGTGATTGATCATTGGGATCTTCTAAATGAATTAATTAAATAAGATAATGAGCTAATTTGGTGTTTCATTTTCATATTCAATCATCATTGTATGCAAATTTGGTTGGACCATCAAGGGATGGATGTGAGAATCCAATGGATCCTTTTAAATTTGCACTTTTGAAACCTAGTTAATCTTGAGAAGAATGATTACTTTGGATTGCAGAGTTCCATGAGGCAAGCTACCATCCCATATTCCCAAGCTTTCATGATGGGGTAATCTACAGGGATTGAGTTTGCTGGGAATCTAACACCACCAACTCTAGGTCCATTAGGGAAAAAGATCATAGTGCTCCATGATTCCCAAATATCATAGGAATTATTATGATATTAATCGATGCAGGTTACATACTAGTTGTTGAACCATTTTTCTTAAACATAGGAACTTATTTTTGCTTGAACCTTATAAGGACATCTTAAGTAATTCATTTATATCTCTAAAAGGTTGAATCTTTGTATTATTAGATAGGCAAAAGATAGCAAACCAAAGTGTGATCTACTTTTTGCATGAAATTCCAATATATCAATAAGGACTCTACTAGAAAGAGAAACCCGTTCTAATAGTAATGACATTTCATTTTGGATTTTTTTTTTTGGCAGGAGTACTGCTCTGATGATCACTATGGACAAGCTTATGAGATAAACTATCTACCAAATAATTATTCGATCCTTATAAATGTTCAATAGAGAAAGAAAACTGGTCAAGTCATAATTGCCAACACAGGTATCGTCCTTGTGCTTGTATATTTGACAAACTCTTTTTCACAAAACCAAGCTTCCCTTTGCAATCAATTTGTATGAGAAAAGGTTTTTGGGGCTAAAAAGATTAAGAACTTTTCAATCCCCCTTATGGCTGCAAGAATTTCTTTTTCCATCGTGGGGTACTTGTATTTTGCTTTATTAAAACTTCCACTAAAATATTTGCCGAGTTTTTCTCCTTCCTTTATTTTGAGTATTGCACTTTAGTGCACATTGCTGGCATTTGTCTCAAGAATCATCTTCTTCATTAGGTAAATTAAGAACATGAAAATTTCTACACATTTTTTTTGAAGTTTTGAACAATTTTTGTTTTAGTAGGAGTTTGTGTCCAACTTACTTCTTTCTTGAGTTTCTGTTGTAATGTTTTTCTCAATTTGGTTAAATCTTTAATGAAATATGAAGCATAGGTAAAACATCCAAGAGGCCTTTCTAATTGTTTCCTATCTTCAATCTTCTTTGGTAATTTTTTTTTTTTTAGAATATGTTTTTGTAGAATGATTTGTTCAACTTTTATTTATAGACCTAAAAACTCTATTTTTTGTCTAGCATAAATGCACTTCTTTTTACCAAGGATAATACCATGGCCAATGCATCTTTGAGTGACAATAGGAATGTCATCTTTGTGTTGTTTTATGGTCTTGGAAAAGACAAGAATGTCATCAACGTAAACCAGACAATAGTGATTAAGATCTTTGAAGATATTATTTATTTTTCTTTGGAATATTTGAGGTGCATTTTTAAGACCAAATGGCATTGTGAACAACTCATAATTTCCTTGAGGGGCACTAAAAGCAGTCAGAGGAATGCTTTCTTAATCCATTTTTATTTTCCAATATCTGCTTTTGCAATCAATTTTCAAGAACTAAGAGACTCCTTGAATTTTATTGAAAAGAACTATTTTTTAGGAAATAATAACTATCAAAGATAGTATTATCATTAAACTTTTTGTAATTGATTACTATTCTCGCTTTTCCTCCTTTTTCTTCGGCATGATTTCTTACTGTGAAAGCAAGGCTATTGTGAGAACTCTTACTATTCCTAATTAATCCTTTATCCAAAAATTCTTTGATTTGCATATCAATGTTTAGGATATCCGAGTATGTGTTCACCATTTGTTTGACTCAAATAATAGTGTTGGGACTTAGCATGGTAATCTTTGCAAATGTCTTATCTTTATCCAAAAAGTTAAGAGGATTATAAGAGTTAGAGTTCTTTGTATAATTCTTCTTGTTATTCAACAATCTACCCTTTAATACATTACTCTGGTAATGAGATTGTTAGTGCTATCTCGCACTGTGCAGGGATTACCTTCTCCCCACACTGATTGTGTGTAAAGTCAATATTCTAATGAGTGTATGCTTTATTTAATTTATCACTAGGAACCGAGTGACCATTTATTGTAAATATGATTTGGTTTCTGGTTTGTGTGCATGGAGAATATAGCATTTGAAAATTATTTCCAATAATTATATCATAGGAAGGTTGATCTATAGCCCATGAAATTGGTATAATGCATTGGACTCTAATTTCTATGGATAATCCTTCTATGACTTCATTGTGGCTCATTATCCTATTATCGGCTATTCTTACTTGTGAAGAATTCTTTGCTTTTTTCATATGAATTCTGAAAATATAGATTGTTTTTCAAAATATGAAGAACAACTACTATCGGTGTAAGTACATAATTCATATCTATTATATCCCTCCAAACATACGTTTATTGGGATATAAATGCTATTAGGATTAGTATTGATACCCACATAGCATATTTCTATTGTCATATTTTTAATTCATCCTTATAGATTGGCTCACTAATAATCCTCGTTTTGTACCCAATGACTTTTCTATCTAAACTCATGCTTTGACTTACAATATGTCTTACAGTTTCAAAACTCATCCTACTCATCTCACTGGTCATACTAATTGTATCATATTCTTTATGCTCTTCTTTAGTTGTCCAAGAACCTTCTACCCATTTTGATCGCTCACTCCAATCATACTTCTTAATAGTTGAGGTTTGATGGTAATTTTTCCATTCTTATCGATTTTTATTACATTTTTCTTATTGATTTTTGTCGGAATGCCAAAGCTAGATATTCAAGGCCTATGACATTTTATCCTTTGAATTTTTTGCATTGGACTAGGACTTTCAAAGTTTTCTGCCTCCATCATTGTTATCTAGTCTTTAGGTCTACAGTATGATATAATTTGTAGATTATTTTTCAAAAATATTTTTAGCGGGTAACCTCATGTTTTCATGTCCATCCCAATTGTTTTTATCTTAAGGGATAGGAAGTTTTTGACAAATTCATCTTTTAGGGTCACATGATATCCAAATTGGCAATTGAAAGCTATTGATCCATTACACAAATTAGTTTTGATTCCTAAGATAATTTGATTATTAAAGTTGATATGCCTTATATCATAGAGCAAAGCATAAAAGTCAATTTGTTTGCCATAATACTGTAATGGAGTAATTTGAACTTGGATGCTTCCAACATGGATATACATATACTTTCTATCTTTGTTATGCTTAAGGATGTTTCCCCAATTAATAAGATTAATTTCTCCATTATTATGCTCATAGTCTTTTATCTCTAGATCACCTTCCATCATTTCACATACGTAGTTACTCTTTAATTACAAGATGGATTTTTATAGATCATGTCTATAAATTATAGGAAGGATCCAATCTCGTTTGACATCTTCATTCTCGGTATCTACAATAAATTCTTCTTCTTCAAGGTCATCAAGACTAATTGAGCTACTTTCCATCGTGTGACTAGTTTCTTCATATTCACTTTTTTCATATTTATCCTCTACTAATATATCCACAATTGCCTTGTTTTTTAGGGTCAGGTTTAGTGCTTCTTCTTTGCTGAGCTCAAAATAGTCTAAACTAACCAATGTTTCAATAAGCCTGTTATTCTGCCTATTTTTATATTCGTTTGCATAATGCTCTACTTCGCCACGTGCCCTACACTTATAGTTTTTTTTTCCTGCAGGATAATAAGAAGCTTTTCTAAAAAATCTACGCTTTTTGGGACTTGACTTGTTATGATATCTTCTTTTATACTGTTCTCCCTTTGCTTGTTAAAGCTCATTTTCTTATAGAATTTCCCTTTTTTTTCTTCTCAGGTGTATTTCCCAATTGATGAGGAGTGTAATGCCCCCAAAATTCTAATATTATTTTATTACTAATATTTAACCCTAAGTGGCTGTGAACTACCTAACGGGGTGTTACCGCCGTATTTCGTGTTCGGGAACACAAGGCTAAGTATCACATAATTTTTCATTTATAATTTGTCAATAAAGTTAACCCAACTAGATCAAAGTCAAAGCATAATAAATTAAAGTTGAATGTTCAATCCAAGAAATTTATTCGACATGGCAACTCCTAAGCTCTATGTGTCAATGACCTCGCTCTAAACTAGAGTCCCATCCCTATGCTCATGATGATCACCTGAAAAATAAAACATTAAAAGAAATGAGACAGAGCTCAGCAACAACCACCCTAGCAGTAAAAAACACGACTTAAATTCATTTTAAACAACGTTAAGGATGGTGGAAAGACACCTTAGACGAGTCATAAATGGTGCCTAAGCAATCCAACCCAAACCCCTAAGTTCATTTAGATCTCTCTTAGTGAAGTTTAAAAGATAAGGGCGAGCAACCTCACTAGGTCTTATGTTTTGCACCTGGTTTAGATGTAGCCGCTTATCCAGTTCATGATGTACCGTTACTTACATGATTACTGATAACTTCGCTCACGTCCATCGAAAAGATGACACATGGCTGTTAACCATGCATGCAATTACCTGGGGAAGACTATAAGGCCTTCTTATATTTGGGAGCAAATTTCCCTCCTTTCGCCGAATACATTCGCTTAGGTTATTAACATTTAAGAGTAGGTCATTCGTCTAACTTTCAACAGCCCATCCCGACCCAATAGAGGTCCATAATCATTAAAGAGAACATTTTCAAACAATTCAAGATTCTGTACCAACCTTTAATAATGACGATAAAGTCTTAACAACACATCCATTTATGTAAGAAGGTTCCTCGAACATCAATTCAAATCAACGTAAGTGATAATCCACAGAAAACACATTTTAAAGGGGGGATTAAGAGCATTAGGGCATGATTGTTACTTGACGAAAATGCGGTGCCTAAGATTGAGCTCGAGTTTCTAACTGAGGCCTATCCAATTCCCATAAGCGATTATGTTAATATTTATACTCAGCCCAAAATTGAACTTAGTGAACTATGACCCATAAATCACTTGAAAACCTATTTCCATACCCAGTAACAGGTTAGACTTCCCAGAATATTTTTTTTATGAAATTTTGGAATTTTATCTCTTAAATTAAATCTTACATGAACCGTCCGGATTAGAGATCGAATTTAGGTCCAACTTCTATAGGCCATCGCTCATGATTAAGATGTCGGATTCTAGACATTAAGCCAATTCTGAAAAGCTCAGTCTGCCTACTCTAACTTTTATTTTAAGGGAGTTAGCAGATTTTGGCCTTAACAAGTTCCAATTTAGCTAAGTTCCCAAACTGTCCCAGTACAGTCCAGATCAACGCAGTCTCCATATTTCAACCATAGCTTTCTGAGTTTAACTCCATTTAACATGATTCAAAATTTCAGAGTTAGAAGACTTCTACATCTATAAACTCTATAAATGCCATGATATGTCAACGAGACAATATTAATTCGCGCTTTTTGAAATTCACCATACGTTTTGACTGTAATAGATATAATAATTCCCTATGTTTTTGTCTCAAATTCTATCATCCATTGCCCAAAACTTTCATAATACAATCATACAATGTGCTCTTCATCTCACTACTATTAGCATCCCTCTAATCCAATCCAAGCTAGATAATTATGAGGATTAAGGATCAAAATTTTACCTTGAAAGAGTTTAAGGAAAAGGAGGAGACTTGGAATATTTTAGTTCCTCACCTCAAGCAATTTAAATATGAAAATCAAGGAAAACATATGAGATTTAATAATAAAAAGCTCAGATTCATTAATCTCAATGAGGATTTATGAAAAGAAATTAAAAGAAAAGAAAAGTTGGATTAGGGTTTTCATAAACCCTAGCCATACTCAACCAAGAGAAAGGGGAGGAGTATGGTTGGTGGCTAGACACACGACCGCGATAGTAGGGGGCGGCACCAGTGGTGAGCTACAAGTGGTAGTGGTCGACAGGCAAAGTCGTTGGTGTGGAAGGAGAGAGAGTGCAGAAAGAGAGAAGAAATGCATGAGGCGGTGGGCGGGGGGGAGAGAACATAGGTGTGAGAGAGAGAGAAAGAGAGAGAGAGAGAATGTGAGAGGGAGATTGTTAGTGAGGTGTGTAGGCTAATTAAGAGTGGTGGGTTGATTAAGGGAGGTGGGGAAAGCTCTCTAGGGTTAGGGTTTAAAGGAAGGAGGGAGAGAGTTGGAGGAGGAAGATGAAAAAGAAAATAGATGAAAAATAGTTAATTTTTTTAAAAATACACAGCTTCAAAGGATTTTGCTAAAAAAACTTCACCTCCATAAAATGATTTTTATTTGAATTTTTCAAAATTTTTGGGCACAAAGAATCAAAAATAAATATTTTTTTTTTTGCTTGGATTGACTTAACCTATCCCTTAAAATTATACCCTTTAATTAACCATAAAATCTAACCGTCCTACGAGCTCTAGGATTCTAGTTTGGTCCACATCAAGAGAATGAATATTTATAATTATAGAAGTTTTTTTTTGGCTTTTACATTCTACCCTCTTTAGATGAAGTTTCGTCCTTGAAACTTCGTACGCAACTAATTAGTCAAAAAAGTGAGGGTACTTGGATAGTATTTCTTGAACTGGTTCCCAGGTAGCTTCCGTTACCTCGTGATTGATCTAAAGAACCTTCACTAGTGGCACTGTTTGCTTACAGAGTTGTTTTTCTCTTCGATCCAAGATGCGGATTGGTTGCTCCTCGTATGACAAGTCTTGCTGAAGTTACACAGGGTTTGGTTCGATGATGTGGAAGGGGGTCAGGAATATACTTGTGTAGCTGTGATACATGAAAGGCATTATGCACCATTGACAATTCTAGTGATAGCTCTAATCGATTGGCTACTGCCCAACTCGTTGAATGATGGGATATGGCCCTATATACCTATGGTTAAGCTTGCTTGCCATGCCAAATCTCATGATGCACTTGGTTAGGGGCATCTTAAGGAAAACTTGGTCTCCCACCTCAAACTCCAAGGGCCTACGTGTTCTATCCGCATAGCTTTCTTGACAGCTTTAAGCCACCTTCATTCGATCATAGATTACCCTGACCTTTTGGGTAGCAACTTGGATTAGGTTAGGTCCAATGGTCATCGCATCATCAATCTCTTGCCACCACATTAGAATTTTGCATTGTCTACCGTACAACACTTCGTAAGGAGCCATCATAATACTAGAATGGTAACTATGCTTATAGGAGAACTTGATCGGTGTCAATTGCTCGTCCCAAGCTTTCTTAAAGTCCAGAGCATAAGCTCGTAACTTGTCTTCTAGTGTTTGAATCGTTCACCCAGTTTGTCCATTTGTAGTTAGATGGAAGGTTGTACTAAAGTGCAATAATGTCCCAAACCTCTCTTATAGCTTCTGCCAAAATCCAAATTAAAATGTGGTGTCCTAGTCGAAAACTATAGAACTAGGTACCCCATGTAATCGAACAATGTCCTCCAAACAGGCACGGGCCAATTGATCAAGTGTTCTTGTGTTCCTCATTGCTATAAAATGTGTCGTTTTCATAAGTATATCTACGATGACCCAAATTGCATTATTCTTTCTCTGGGTGGGTGGTAAACCTACCACAAAATCCATAGAAACTAAGTCTCATTTTGACTCACGAATATCCAATGGTTGCAAGAGTTCGGTGGGCCTTTGGTGTTCTATTTTCACCTGCTGATAGGTTAGACACTTAGGTATATAGTTTGCTACCTCTTATTTCATATTACTCCACTAGAAGTTCTGTTTCAAGTATTTCCAGTAAGGTGTGAAGAATATGGGTTGTTATGCCCCTCATCTAGCATTTTCTTCTTAAGTTCCTCCATCGTTGGGATAGATACCCAATTTCAACCTTGATCCATCTTTGTGGATCACGAAGCTAGGTGCCTTCCCTGCTAACATTTCAGCCTTAATCTTTTCTCGTTTTGGGTCAGCGGTCTGGATTGCCCGAATTTCCTCAATAAGAGTAGACTGTACCTCTATGGTATAAAGTATGAGTTTGTCCCTCCTTGTCACCACATTGATCTCCAGCTTCTTAAAATCCTTACAAAAGTCTCTAGGCAATGCTAACAAGTAGCTAAGTGTCGGGCTATGACCTGTGACTTAACGCATCGACTACCACATTTGCTTTCCCTGGGTTGTATTGGACGTTCATGTCATAAGCCTCAAGGAATTCTAACCATCTTCGTTGCCTCAGGTTCTTGTCCTTTTGTGAAAATAGGCACTTCAGACTTTGATGATCAGTAAAGATCTCACAGTGCACCATGCACAAATAATGCCTCCAAAGTTTCAATGTGAATACCACTGCTGCTAGTTCCAAGTCATGGGTTGGGTAGTTCCTCTCATGGATTTTTAGTTGTCTGGAAGCATGAGGTATGACATATTGTTTTGCATTAGCACACAACCTAATCCATTTTTAGATGCATAACAATATATACCACAAAATCCTTACCGATGGTGGGTAATGCCAATACAGATGCAGTAATTAATCTCCTCTTAAGCTCTGAAAAGGCTTCCTCACACTTGTTGGTCCACTCATACTTGGTGGTTTTCCTTGTCAAGTTAGTGAGGATGTTGCAACCTTAGAAAAGTTCTAAACAAATATGCGATAATGTCCTGCCAACCTTAGAAAACTCCTCAATTCAGTTGCATTCTTAGATCGAGGCCACTATGTTATGGCTTTTTTTTTTGAGGATCCACAGAGATTCCTTCTCTAGAGATTACATGCCCCAAAATGCCATTTTTTAAAGCCAAAACTCACACTTCTTCAAATTCGCATATAATTCATTTTTCCTTAACCCTTCTAAGACTATTATCAAGTTATGGGTATGTTCCTTTGGTGTCCTTGGGTAGATTAATATATCATCTATGAACACTACTACAAATTGGTCCAAATAAGGTTTAAAAGCTCTACTTATGAGGTCTATGGATGTGGCTGGGGCATCAGTAAGTCCAAAAGGCATAACTACGTACTTATGGTGCCCGTATCGAGTGCGGAATGCCACCTTGGGTATGTCATTCTGCTTGATATGGAGTTGATGGTAGCCAGATTGAATATCTGTTTTAGAAAAGTCCCAGCGCCCCTTAACTGGTCAAAGAGATCATCTATCCAAGGCAGAGGATAGTGGTTCTTGATGGTTATTTTGTTAAGCTCTCTATAATCAATGCATAACCTCAAGGTTCCATCCTTCTTTTTCATGAATAACACGGGGGCTCCACATGGGGATGTACTTGGCCTAGTATACCCCTTTTCCAATAGCACATCAAGCTGGACTTTTAACTCTTTAAGTTCTATTGGGGCCATCCTGGAAGGAGCTTTAGAGATAGGGGTTGTTCTTGGCACCAAGTCAATACAGAATTCTACATCCCCAGGGGGTGACATTCCTTCGATTTCGTAAGAGAAACCATAAGGGAACTCTTAAACTGTTGGGATGTCCTTAAGAGATGGCTTGGGGGTTTTGGTATCCACAACATTGCATAAGAACCGCTTGTAATCTAGTCCTATGAGCTTTTGGGCTAACTATTGCTATGACAAGTCTCACTCCATACTTCAGGGCTTTCCCTTTATGAATTACATTATCTCCCTTAGGCCCCCTTAGGACAATCTTTTGTTTAGGATAATTTATTTGAGCTTGATATTTCGATAACCAGTCCATACTAAAAATCACATCAAAATTAGTGAACTTAAATTTATATAAGTCAACTAAGAACTTATGATCGTCAATCCAAATAGGGGAATCTGTATATAGCTCATCACATCTCACTATCCTCCCATAAGGGAGGGTCACAGGTAATAGAGAGTGCTTAGATGCTGGAACTAGCCCTAATGCCTCAACTGACTCAGCAGAAATGAAGGAATATGTAGCACCAGAGTCGAATAGCACATCAACAGGTAGTGTTTTGATAGAAAAAATAAAAGTCGCCATGTTGGGAGAGCTTCAACTTCTCCCCCTCGCATCACATAGACCCTGTCTCCAGTGTTCCAAGGTGGTTGGTTGGGTGGCCTTGGCTGGTTCTGCTAGAGAGCTTGGGTTTGGTTGCTCAGGTTTGCTGGTTGCCCACCCTTATGCTGATAGTATTATTTTGACTACTATCCCCTATGCCTCTGATTAGTAGAGAGTGGTGGATGCGGGCAATCCTTCACCTGATGCTGAGGACATCCACAATGGTAACATCTCCTGTTGGTACAACGCTCATGTGCATAGTGCCCTGGTGTTAAGTCTTAAATCATGCATGGTTTTAATAATTATTTTGATTATATTATATATATTATTTCGTCTAATTTACTTTATTTTATATATTTTTCAGGCTAATCATTAATAAAATAAAGATGAGAAAAGAAGGCGTAGAAGTTCGGATTTTACACGCTAAGCTATCAAGTCGGTCCAAAAATAATGATTTATGGAAAAAATATTATTTTCTTAATGATTTATTTGGGTTAGGGTTACAAAATTATCACTCCTAATTGAAGAGAAACTAGAAGACTAGAAAGAGAAGGAGTCTAAGAAAAAAACCCTAGTAGCTTATATTATTTAACACCTTCACGCCACCCTATTTCCCTCCTCATCATATAATCATCTTCATCACCATCTTATGCTACACACAAAACCCACGACAGCCATCAATCTCATGCCCAACCATTAGCTCTTCAATCCCCCAACAAACCACGCCTAACCCTAGCATCATCACCTCCTTTATCACACGCCACGTCCTCACGATCATCACCACCCTCATCTCACAGCATTCGGACGCCAACCCTCCTCGGCACCATCATATCCTTTCTACCTCAACATTAATCATCATCCTATTCTTCCATCCCCAGCACCCACACCTCACCCCCTTCACGACTCATCCCTCCCACGGCTCCATCGTCATCTTCGATCACCAACATCATCATACCAAGTAGTATTGTGCTACTTCTTCTATTTTTTTTATTTTTATTGTATTTTATTTTGCTTAGTTTAGTGTCAAACATGAATTATTTAGGTAAATTTTGTAATTTAATCTTTAATATGAGTGAGTAGTTTCCTTGTGCTTAGTATAATCTATTTGAAACCATGCTAAAAAATTATTTTGAAACAAGTTTTATGCTTTATTGTATAGTTGATTTTTATTCATGATTCCATAACGATTAGTGCTTATCGTTCATGATATTCATGTTATATTAGTTAGAATGCATGCTAGTTAGTTTAATACGAATTTATATGATAGTTTAAAAGGCTTTAATAAGTAAAAGTTATAGTCTTTTAGGCATTAGTATCACCCTAATTAACCATGGATGGCTCAAACCTATCTCTTTTAATTAGATAATCGTTACAGATCGTTGTTAAATCAATTTACTGGTAAATTGGTTACAAGGGGTTAGAAGATGTTTTTCTAATACGTAATGCTCTAGTTTGATTAAATTCTTGCGCTGGTGTTAGGGTTATCAAAACTAGTAGGGTTTATATTGTGGTTGGACCTAAATAAACTATAAAATAAGGAAAAAGGAGGAAGATCTACTGGTGGGTGTCTTCTACAGTCTAACTCATGAATAAAATCTATTTGTGTGTTGATGATAAATATTAATTTGCATGGTGGATATAGATTATGCTAAGTATTTTTCATAAATTTGGTATCTTTGATAAGTATTTTTGTTGCTTTTTAGTTAATTTCTCTAGTTTGTCAATTTTAATTCCTAAATTTATAAGCTTTAATATAAATTTCATTTACCCCCCAAAAGAGTAGTCTTTTAGGAGTGTCTTGGTAATATTACATCAATTAGAGTTTGATTTTTAGTGTGGTTATAATTTTCAGATTTAATTTATATTCTGTTTTGCCATTTATACCAGTTTG
Source organism: Selenicereus undatus (assembly GCA_017589665.1). NCBI lineage: Eukaryota > Viridiplantae > Streptophyta > Magnoliopsida > Caryophyllales > Cactaceae > Selenicereus > Selenicereus undatus. The sequence continues at coordinate 22,860,522 of JACYFF010031958.1, read as the reverse complement.
TTAGAAATTAGGTTAAAAATAGTTTATTTTGTGTTTTTTCATATTTTAGTCCATATTAGGATTTATATAGTGTCCTATTCTGCCTCTATTTAATTTCGGAATTTTTGGAAATTATTTGATAATTGTTTAGAATTATTTCATGAATTGGATATGTGCAGGTTTTTATTTTAATAAATCTTAAAATTACTTTTTTAAGTTTTATTTTATGTTTTTTTCAGTTTGATTAAGTCCAGAAAATTATATATTAAAATCTGAAAAATTGTCTTATTTATTTTCATATTTATATTAGTGCAGTTTATTCTTTTCCTAATTTCAGATTTTATTTTTCTGTTTTAATTTTCTGTAGACAATTTTCTGTTTTAATTTTTCTAAATTTATTACATATAATTTTGGAGTTATTAATTGATAAACGTGCAGAATATTAATTTGGATTACTTTTTGTAACTTTTAATATTAATTTTCTACTTGTTATTTTCTGTTATAATGTTTAGTTGTACATTGTGTTATTATTTCTGTTTTTATTTTTCAGATTATTTAGGATAGCTATTTACTGTTTTATTTTCAGAATTTAATTTAGAATATTTAGGAGCAATATTAAGTATTTTTCCCGATTTTTACTTTCTAAATTTGATTTGTTTTAGTAATATAAAGAGAAGTTACAATAAATTCGGGTAGTAAAATCGTTTAGAATTAAACTAGCTTATTATAATAATCTTTCCTCGTCGGATCGATTCCTAATTTCCTATGCTATAAATATTATTTATAAATCGAAGTAGTGGTTTAATTTGTAACTCTACGACAAGCTTTACAAATTTTGGCTTCGTTGTCGGGGAAAGAAAATAAAATCGTTTAGAATTAAATTAGCTTATTATCATAAAATTTGTATAGCTTGTCGTAGAGTTGCAAATTAAACCACTACTTTGATTTATAAATAATATTTATAGCATAGGAAAGTAGGGATCGATCCCACGAGGAAAGATTATGATAATAAGCTAGTTTAATTCTAAGCGATTTTATTTTCTTTCCCGGCAGCGACGCCAAAATTTGTAAAGCTTGTCGTAGAGTTACGAATTAAACCACTACTTTGATTTATAAATAATATTTATAGCATAGGAAAGTATGGATCGATCCCACGAGGAAAGATTATGATAAAATCGCTAGGTTGCTTCTATTCAATTTTACTACCTTTATTGTTTTGTTTTAACTCTAGTATTTTATTTTTGCAGTTGCCTTTAATTTATGAAATTGAGAAGTGGTAACGAGATTAGAGAGGATAAGAAGCAAACTTTGGAAGTTAAAAACAAAGAAGGTGATCCTGAACCGGTAAGTCTTAAAACTAAAGAGGTAAGAATGCCTACTCTTTGGAAACTTGCTGCCCCTAATCTAGAAGCCCAACCTTTGTCCACTATTTATGCTGCGTTAGATAAACCTCTAAAACTAAACTCTGTATTCATTAATCTACTACCCAAGTTTCATGGATTAGCTAGTGAGGACCCATACCGTCATATTAGTGAATTCCTTATCACATGCTCTGCTATGGTGCCTGAAGGGATTCCTGATGACCAAATTAGGTTGAGAGCCTTTCCTTTTTCTTTGCTTGGTAATGCTAAAGATTGGTCATATTACATGCCTGTTGGATCGTTCTCTACATGGACTACATTGCATAAATCATTTTTAGAGAAATTTTTTCCAGCATCCCAAATTGGATCAATTAGGAAGGAAATATGTGGTATCAAACAAATGAATGGGGAGACTTTTTGTGAGTACTGGGAAAGATTTAATAAATTGTGTGCTAGTTGTCCCCAACATCAAATAACCGAACAGTTGTTGATCCAATACTTTTATGAAGGGTTGCTTCCTATGGATCATAATATGGTTGATGCTGCTAGTGGGGGGCTCTAGTTAATAAGACTCCGACAGAGGCGAGAGATTTATTCAATTTAATGGCCCAAAATACTGAGCAGTTTGGTGCTAGGGGGTCACAAATTAAAAAGGTTAATGAGATTTGGCTCTAGCTCATCTTTAGAGAGTCAGTTATCTCACATCACTGCTATGTTAAACAAGATAGTTACTAGGGGAGTACAAAAAGCAGTCATATGTGGAATTTGTTGTCGAGAGAGGCATCCTACTGATGCATGTCCTACACTTCAAGTGTGCAATATTAATGCTGTCTATTCTAACCAAGGTCAAAGGAGGTATGATCCATATTCTAACACATATAATGAAGGATTGAGAGACCACCCTAACCTTAGATATGGCCCTAAAATCAACCCACCTGGTTTTAACCAAACATCTCGACAACCTTCTAATCAGGATAGGACCAACTTCCTACTAGAACAAGTCCTTAAGACGATGGATGATAGGTTCCAAAATGTGGAGACAACTCTTAAGCAGGTTCAAGAGAGACATACTGCAACTGATACTATAGTTAACAACTTGCAGGCTCAGATGCAAGATAGATTACCATCTCAACCTTACCCTAACCCCAAGTAGAATGTTAGTGTCATGACACTTAGGAGTGGGAAAGAGTTAAAAGAACCTAAGAAGAGTAGAGATGTAGAGCCTGAGTTAGAGGTCAAAGAAGCTGAACCGGAGCTAGATAAAGATTCTAATCTAACTACTAAGGAAATAGGTGAGAAGAAGAGAGAACCTTTAAACTCAATACTACCCTTTCCTAGTAGGTTTTGGAGTCCTACTTCTAAGGTGAATGATGTTAACCAAGAGATCTAAGAGACATTTAGGAAGGTAGAGATCAACATACCTCTCCTTGATGCCATTAAACAGGTGCCTCGCTATGTTAAGTTCTTGAAAGAATTGTGCACTGCTAAAAGAAAGTTAGTAGGTAATGAAAAGGTAAGTGTGGGGGAAAATGTGTCTGCAGTTTTCCAAAGGAGACTTCCCCCTAAGTGCAAAGACCCAGGTGTGTTTTCCGTTCCTTGTAAAATAGGAAACCTTTACTTTGACAAGGCTATGCTTGACTTGGGTGCTTCCATTAATGTTATGCCTAGGTCTGTTTATGACAAACTGAACTTAGGAGAGTTAAAGAAAACTGGTAAAGTGATTCAGTTAGCTGATAGAAGTAGTACTTACCCAGATGGAGTTTTAGATGATGTCTTAGTCCAAGTTAATGAGTTTGTGTTTCCTGCCGATTTTTATGTGATGAACATGGGTGATGCATGTCATGATATTCCTATCTTGCTTGGTAGGCCATTTTTGAAAACAGTTAGGACTAAAATTGATGTGCATGAAGGAGCATTAACCATGGAATTTGATGGTGAAGTGATCAAATTTAATATTTTCGATACCATGAGATTTCTTGCTGATGTGAATTACATGTATGCACTTGATGTTATTGATGAGTTGTCCCAAGATATTTATGACTTGTCTAATGAAGATGAATTCTTTATTGTGCTTACTAAGAGTCTTGATTATGCTGAGTTTCAAAGAGTGCCCTAACAGGTTAATGATAATCTAGTTGACGCAATAGGGTCCTTATTCCACTTGCAAGTGCATAATAGACCTAACAAGCTTGAATTGCCTGAAAATCATGCTAAATTACTTCCCTCTAGCATTTCACCCCCTAAACTAGAATTGAAACCTTTACCTGATAATTTGAAGTATGCTTATTTGGGGGATAATGAGACTTTGCCTGTCATCATCTCTAGTGCACTTACCCTTGACCAAGAGGAAAAACTTGTTAAGGTGCTTAGAGAACATAGCAAAGCAATAGGGTGGACTTTAGCAGACCTCAAGGGGCCTAGCCCTACTTTATACTCACATAAGATCACATTAGAGAAAGATGCTAAGCCTAAGAGGGATCCTCAGAGGAGACTTAATCCACCTATGATGGAGGTAGTTCAGAAAGAAATTCTTAAGTGGTTAGATGCTGGCATAATATACCCCATTGCTGATCCTGAGTGGGTTAGTCCTATCCATGTGGTTTCTAAAAAGGGGGGAATAGCAGTAGTGCAAAACAAGGAAGGTGAGCTGATACCTACTAGAGTCCATAATGGTTGGAGAGTGTGCATCGACTATAGAAAGCTTAACAAGGCCACTAAGAAAGACCATTTTCCATTGCCTTTTATGGACCAGATGTTAGAGAGATTAGCTGGGAGGTCACATTATTGCTTTCTAGATGGCTATTTAGATTATATTTAGGTCTCCATAGCTCATGCAGATTAGGAAAAGACCACTTTTACCTGTCCTTTTGGCACCTATGCTTTTAGAAAGATGCATTTTGGTCTATGTAATGCACCTGCTACATTTCAAAGATTTATGATGAGTATCTTTTTCGATTTTATCACCAAAATTATGGAAGTTTTCATGGATGATTTTACTGTACATGGTGATTCCTTTGATGAGTGCTTGCATCATCTTACTCTAGTGCTTAGGCGTTGTATTGAGACCAATTTGGTGCTTAATTTTGAAGTGTCATTTCATGGTGCAGCATGGGGTAGTACTTGGACATGTAGTGTCATCGAGGGGATTAGAGGTAGATAAAGCAAAAGTTGACATCATTCAATCTTTACCCCACCCCAGGTGTGTCAAGGATGTGAGATCATTCTTAGGGCATATAGGGTTCTATAGGAGGTTTATCAAAGATTTTTCTAAGATTGTTTCTCCTTCGTGTGCCTTACTTGCGAAAGATGCTTCATTTGATTTTAATGATGATTGTATGAGGGCTTTTGATCAGTTGAAGTTGAAATTGACTACTTCGCTTATTGTGCAACCCCCAAATTGGGCCTTACCTTTTGAGTTAATGTGTGATGCTAGTGATAAGGCAGTGGGGGCGGTTTTAGGCCAAAGAGTTGGGATAGTACCTAATGTGATTTACTATGCTTCTAGAACTCTTGACTCTGCATAGTGTGATTACACCACTACAGAAAAGGAGATGTATGTTGTTGTTTTTGCTCTTGAAAAGTTCCGTCCTTACTTGTTGGGTGTGAAAGTTACTATTTACTCTAATCATTCTGCCCTCAAACATCTGCTAGAAAAGAAAGATTCAAAGCCTAGATTGATTAGATGGATGTTACCATTGCAAGAATTTCAATTGGAAATTAAAGATAAACCTGGAGCTAAGAATTTAGTTGCTGACCATCTTAGTAGACTGGAAACGGGGGAAAGTGGTAATCCTTTTAGTGATTGTTTTCTTGATGAGACTTTGTATGCTGTCAGTAGTAGATTACCTTGGTACGTTGATATTGTGAAATACATAGTCACCACAACTTTTCCCATTGACTTGTCTAGACCTGAAAAAGAAAAGATGAGAGCTCAATCTAAATACTATGTTTGGGATGAGTCATACCTATGGAAATTTGGTAGTGATTAGATAATTAGGCGTTGTGTTGATGACAGTGAAGTTCATTCCATTATAACCTTTTGTCATTCTTCAGAAAGTGGGGGACATTTTGGACCCAAAAGAATAGCACATAAAGTTCTTGAGTGTGGATTTTATTGGCCTATTATTTCTCGTGATGCTTATGATTTTTGTAAAAGATGTGAAGCATGCCAAAGGACTGGAAATTTATGAAGAAGGAATCAAATGCCCTTTTATAATGTTTATGTTTGTGAATTTTTTGATGTATGGGGTATTGATTTCATGGGACCCTTCCCCCCTTCTTTTGGGTACACTTACATTCTTGTACTTGTTGACTATGTGTCCAAAAGGGTAGAAGGTGTAGCTACTAGAGCTGATGATGCTAAAACTATAGTGAAACATATTAAATCTCTCATTTTGCATAGATATGGAGTACCAAGAGCAATTATTAGTGATATGGGGACTTATTTTTGTAATAGAACATTAAGTGCCTTGTTAGCCAAATATCATGTGACTCATAAAGTATCTACTAGTTATCACCCACAAACAAATGGCCAAGCTGAAATCTCTAATAAAGAAATCAAGGGCATACTTGAAAAAGTAGTTAGGCTAGATAGGAAAGATTGGAGTCTTAGGCTAGATGAGGCTCTTTGGGCTTATAGGACTGCATACAAGACCCCTATTACTATGTCACCTTATAGATTAGTCTTTGGAAAGCCATGTCATCTTCCTGTTCAGATAGAACATAAGTCATAGTGGGCTGTGAAGCAATACAATCTTGACTATGAGTTAGCAAGAAAAGAACGTAAATTGCAGTTGCAGGAATTAGAGGAGATTCGCTTGGAAGCCTATGACAATTCAGTCATTTACAAAGGTAAAGCCAAAGCATTTCGTGATGCTAAACTCATTAGAAAAGAATTTCAGGTAGGTGAGAAAGTACTGTTATTCAATTCAAAACTGAGACTCTTTCCTGGTAAGTTAAATTTAAGATGGCTTGGACCGTTTGAGGTAGTAAAGACTTATCCACATGGTGCTGTTGAGATTAAAAGCTTATCCACTAATAAAATTTTCAAAGTGAATGGACATAGGTTGAAACATTTCAGGGATGGAGACTTTGTGAATTTTATTGAACAAATCACTCTAGAGGATCCATGAGCTTCATGACGTCGAGCCAACGACTGTAAACAAAGACGCTAGTTGGGAGGCAACCCAACGTTTTTTTTAGTGAAGTACCAATTTAATTTTACTTTTATTTTCATTATTTCTATCTTTTTGCATGCATTAGGGACTATGCATGAATTAAGTGGGGGGGGGTGCATCCTGCATTTTGTTCCTGTAGTATTTATTCTTGAGAAAAACAAAAAAAAGAAAAGAAAAAATTTTCTTATAAATAATGCATGATATAAGTTTATGCTAAGCTTGCTTGCTTAAAATTTTTTATTTTCTTAGCTATTTATAGTTTATTCTTCTATGAGTAAAGACTTCTGAGCATGTTAGCCATCATTCAGAGAAGTTTGAGTTGATTCTCATATATCTCTTTAGTGAGTAATTGTCACGATTATCCATCTCATTTGATCATGTATTATATCCGCTTCAGAGGCAACAAAATAACCTAGCCCATTTTCTAGACTATTGAATTAGTAGAATAACTCATTAAAATTATGACTTTTCTTGTTCTTTTATTTTTATTTTTTTAAAAAAAGGGTTAGATTACCAACATGGGTAGGAATAGGTGGCTCGGTACCTTTTCCCCTTAAGTTTAGGTCTCAAGTTGAGCCTTATGTATGGAGTAACCCATGATTGGGAGAGTCATGCCCCTTTTTGGGCCGACCAATGACTCGTACCAAACTAACAGTCCAAAAAAAAATAAATGATGAGAACAAATTGTTTGCTCCAGCACCTCTATTCGGGTGAGTGTGAGATAGGGAGTGTGTAATTTCTGAGACCCTATATGAGGCTCGAATATGTGTGCAAATGGAGTTAGAAGGGGGAAAAAAAACAGAAGAAGAAAAAATTACAAGGCAAGTTTAGAATCAAATTCAATGAGTTATTCTTTCTAGTTCAATTGTCTCTATAGCCATACTGTACTTCAACTTTTCTATCATAAACTCTTTAGACATCTTGATCGGTGTATGAATATTTATAAGGGATGGATGATTATTGCTCTTGTTACTTCATTAAAGAAGTATTGTGAGGTCGATGAAGGAACTATTTGATGATAGTTGGATGTCTAGTAGTTATTCACTTGTTGAAAGGAAAACTAATTAATTTTCAATGAAACTGTTTTTAAAGCAAGCCAAAGCCTAGTATGAATATTATAGTTATGCACGACTTTATAAGAAAGAAAGATGGTCAGTTTTATGTCGAGTCTAAGATTTCTTTGCACGAGGACATCCAAAGTCTAAGTGTGGGGGAATTTGTTAAGACTTAAATCATGCATGATTTTAATAATTTATTTGATTATATTATATATATTATTTCATCTAATTTACTTTATTTTATATATTTTTCAGGTTAAGCATTAATAAAATAAAGAGGAGAAGAGAAGGCGTTGAAGTTCGGATTTTACACGCTATGATATCAAGTCGGTCCAAAAATAATGATTTATGGAAAAAATATTATTTCCATAATGATTTATTTGGGTTAGGGTTACAAAATTATTACTCCTAATTGAAGAAAAACTAGAAGACTTGGCAGAGAAGGAGTCTAAGAAAAAAACCCTAGTAGCTAATATTATTTAACACCTTCACGCCACCCTCTTCCCCTCCTCATCATATAATCATCTTCATCACCATCTTATGCTACACACAAAACCCACGACAGCCATCAATCTCACGCCCAACCATCAGCTCTTCAATCCCCCAACAAACCACGCCTAACCCTAGCATCATCACCTCCTTTATCACACGCCACATCCTCATGATCATCACCACCCTCATCTTACAGCATCAAGACACCAACCCTCCTCGGCACCATCATATCCTTCCTACCTCAACATTAATCATCATCCTATTCTTCCATCCCCAGCACCCACACCTCACCCCCTTCATGCATCATCCCACGCCACGGCTCCATCGTCATCTTCGATCACCAACATCATCATACCAAGTAGTATTGTGCTACTTCTTCTATTTTTTTTATTTTTATTGTATTTTATTTTGCTTAGTTTAGTGTCAAACATGAATTATTTAGGTAAATTTTGTAATTTAATTTTTAATATGAGTGAGTAGTTTCCTTGTGCTTAGTATAATCTATTTGAAACCATGCTAAAAAATTATTTTGAAACAAGTTTTATGCTTTATTGTATAGTTGATTTTTATTCATGATTCAATAACGATTAGTGCTTATCGTTCACGATATTCATGTTATATTAGTTAGAATGCATGCTAGTTAGTTTAATACGAATTTATATGATAGTTTAAAAGGCTTTAATACGTAAAAGTTATAGTCTTTTAGACATTAGTATCACCCTAATTAACCATGGATGGCTCAGACTTATCTCTTTTAATTAGATAATCGTTACAGATCGTTGTTAAATCAATTTATTGTTAAATTGGTTACAAGGGGTTAGAAGATGTTTTTCTAATACGTAATGCTCTAGTTTGATTAAATTCTTGCGCTGGTGTTAGGGTTATCAAAAATAGTAGGGTTTATATTGTGGTTGGACCTAAATAAACTATAAAATAAGGAAAAAGGAGGAAGATCTACTAGTGGGTGTCTTCTACAGTCTAACTCATGAATAAAATCTATTTGTGTGTTGATGATAAATATTAATTTGCATGGTGGATATAGATTATGCTAAGTATTTTTCATAAATTTGGTATCTTTGATAAGTATTTGTTGCTTTTTAGGTAATTTATCTAGTTTGCCAATTTTAATTCCTAAATTTATAAGCTTTAATATAAATTTCGTTTACACCGCCCCCCAAAAGAGTAGTCTTTTAGGAGTGTCTTGGTAATATCAGATCAGTTAGAGTTTGATTTTTAGTGTGGTTATAATTTTCAGATTTAATTTATATTCTATTTTGCCATTTATTTGCCGGTTTGTTAGAAATTAGGTTAAAAATAATTCCTTTTGTGTTTTTTCATATTTTAGTCCATATTAGGGTTTATATAGTGTCCTATTCTGGCTCTATTTAATTTGGGAATTTTTGAAAATTATTTGATAATTTTTCAGAATTATTTTGTGAATTGGATATGTGCAGGTTTTTATTTTAATAAATCTGAAAATTACTTTTTTAATTTTTATATTTGGTTTTTTCAGTTTAATTAAGTCCATAAAATTATATCCTAAAATATGAACAATTTTCTTATTTATTTTCATATTTATATTAGTGCAGTTTATTCTTTTCCTAATTTCAGATTTTATTTTTCTTTTTTAATTTTCTGTTTTAATTTTTCTGAATTTAGTTACATATAATTTTGGATTTATAAAGTTATAAACTTGTAGAATATTAATTTGGATTACTTTTTGTAACTTTTAATATTAATTTTCTGCTTGTTATTTTCTGTTATAATTTTCAGTTGAACATTGTGTTATTATTTCTGTTTTTATTTTTCAGATTATTTAGGATAGCTATTTACTGATTTATTTCCAGAATTTAATTTAGAATATTTAGGAGCAAGATTAAGTATTTTTCTGGATTTTTACTTACTAAATTTGATTTGTTTTAGTATTATAAAGAGAAGTTACAATAAATTCAAGTAGTAAAATCGTTTAGAATTAAACTAGCTTATTATCATAATCTTTCCTCATGGGATCAATCCCTACTTTCCTATGCTATAAATATTATTTATAAATCAAAGTAGTGGTTTAATTTGTACCTTTACGACAAGCTTTACACCTGGCTTCCCACAAGCATTGGAAGCCACCCTAAGCCAATTACTAGTGTGCTGCTCACTATGCAGATTGTTGTTATTGTTGTGCAGCTCCCCTGACGCTTCTTATAGTGACTCTAAAAGTGGCGATTTTCTTACTGCCCCCCTGCCTTTTATTCCCTCATTGCTCATTGTAGTACTCATTCTTCTCCTTCATCGCCTTCTCCGCATTAACTATTGTGCCATACATATCCTCATAGGAAATATATTAATGCGTTGACATCCTTTCTTTGAGGTTCAGGTTAAGCCTCGCCTCAAAGCGGCTCATCTTAAATTTTTCATTTTCCACGAAGGCTTTCTAAAGGCATACAGGGTAAAAATGGTTCTTGAGGAAATCCTTCACCTATTCCACCAAATTCAAGCTCATACTGCCTTTCCCTTATAGTAGCCCACCAAAGGTCGGCTTCATCATTTAGATAGAATATAGCAAATCCTTCCATGCATTCCCTAGGGCACTGGATAGCATCAAACAACTTCTCTATGCCTCGAATCCAGTCTTTTAATGCTTTAGGGTCAGGAGCGCCATCGTACGTTGATGGGTTATGACTAGCAAGCTTCTTAAACATGTATGAGTTGTCATTCCTTATCTTCTTTTCCTTTACCTCCATCATCTTTTGGAGGCGTTCATTTTACTATTGCATTTGATTCCCTTGCTTTTTTAGCAACTCTAGAAGCATGAGGTTGGTGAGGTCCGTCCTAGTTGGTGGGTTGGTCTCATCCATATTACTTGGGGCCCTGTCCCCATTCCTAGGCCGAAGGGCTTCCAGTCTCTCCCTTAGGCTAGCCATAGTATTCTCCAGATTAATGTGGGGCCTTGGAGTGGATGGGGTCTGGTTTGAGGTTCCCCATTGATTCCCGACATCTTGATTTGGAAATTAATCGAGTTTAGTTTCATTTCTAATAGTTCGCAACTTGTATTTTACAACATTTTAATAATCCACCCTAATTTACATCGTCATCATTGAATAGACATATAGTAACGTTCATAGTTGCATCAATATCATTCATGTTGGCTAGTTGGCCGTGCACTTAGAGGGTTAAGTTCTTATCGCATATAATCACATGTCTCATACACACTCCATTAACATCACCAGTTTTCATGTTTAGATCAAACACACAGTTCTTAAAGAATCATATAAGCAACACATATGTGTAAACTTAATGAATAAATTCAATGCATAAACTAGAAATTATAAATGTTTTTCCCACTACTATCCCCATTACACAAGCAATTCGATGACTTCCTCAGTTCCAACTGTACTAACAAGGGAAAAAAAACTATGATCTTTAAAATCTAACATTATTGGCCTTAGGCATCATCCAATATCTACTGTCTAGGAGCATCGAATGGACATGTCCCCCAGCACATCCTTCCACACTTTCCCCGCTTCTAATGAGTAGCTTCGGGTTTAGATTTGGACTCAGTTTCAAGTGCAAATTCAAGCTTAGGTTCTTCCACTGCTTTTCCCTTCGGTCCCTCATCTAGGTTTGCCTCTTCAAGATCTTTATCTTCCACCAGCTCTTCCTTGGGGTCTTCCTTTTCCACTAGTCCTTTGGGGTCTTCATTCTTTCTAGATTCCAGGGTCTTCATCCTCCATGGGTTCCTCTTTGGGGTCCTTATCCTCCAAGAGTTCCTGTTTTCAGGGTCCTCATCCTCTATAAGTTCCTCCTCAGGGTTCTTATCCTTTATGGGTTCCTTATCATGGTTCGTATCCTCTATGGGTTCATTAACTCGATAATGCCAATTTGGGTAACCTTGAAGGGTCACGAGTAAGAAAAGTGCTTGATTTTCTCCAAGCCTTAAACAACTATTAGGCATATCGTCTGGGTACCTACCTATAACCACCTAAACTTGTTGGACATGTTCAATCATGTCAACCTCAAGTTTCTTCACTGTTCTTTCGTGGAGACAGCGACTCCTAATGAAAAGACAATGCAGCGTACCATTCATCTTATACACAAATAATTACGAGTAAGACACAAACACTAATGTATTTATGTAGATGCATGCATCCCTTTTCTCGTCCTACACTCTCTCTCCCCTAAGTCTATAGGTTTTAAACTTTTTTTATTATTATTTTTGATTGCAACATTCCTAAGCAAGCTTTTAGGTCCACGAACCTGTGCTCTGATACCACTTTGTAATGACCCAAAAATTCTAATTTTATTTTATTACTAATATTTAAACCTAAGTGGCAGCAAACTACCTAACGGGGCGTTATCACCGTATTTCCTGTTGGGTAACACAAGGCTAAGTGTCATAGAATTTTTCATTTGGAATTTATGTATAAAGTCAACCCAACAAGGACAAAGTCAAAGCAATAATAAATTAAAGTTGAATGTTAAGTCCTGGAAATTTATTCGACATGACAACTCCTAAGCTCTATGTGTCAACAACCTCGCTTTAAACTAGAGTCCCATCCCCATGCTCATGATCATCCCTTGAAAAATAAAAGATTTAAAGGAATGAGATGGAGCTCAGTAACAACCACAACTAACAGTCAAAATACAATTTAAATTCATTTCAAACAACGTTAGGGATGGGGAAAGATACCTCAGATGATTCATAAATGGTTCCTAACCAATCCGACCTGAACCCCTAAGTTCATTTAGGTATCTCTTTGTTTAGTTTAAAAGATAAGGGCAAACGACTTCACTAGGTCTCATAGCCTACATTTGGTTTTGGTGTAACCGCTTATTTAGTTCATGGCCTAGCATTAATTGGATAGTTATCGATAACTTGACTGACGTCCATCAACAAGATGACACGTGGCTGCTAACCATGCATGTAATTATCCAGGGAAGATTACAAGATCTTCTTATATTCGGGAGCAAATCTCCCTCATCTCACCTAATACATTCACTTAAGCTATTAACATCTGAGTGTAGGTCATTTGTCCAACTTTTAACAGCCCATCTTGAACCAATAGAGGTCCATAATCATTAAGGAGAACATTTTCAAATGATTCAAGATTCTATACCAACCTTTAGTAATGATGGTAAAGTCTCAACGACACATCTGTTTATGTAAAAAGGTTCCTCGAACACCAATTCAAATCACCGTAAGAGATAATCCACATAAAAGACATTTTAAACGGGCGTTTAGGGGAGTTAGGGCATGATTGTTACTGGACGAAAATGCAGTGTCTAAGATTGAGCTCGAGTTTCTAACTTGGGCCTATCCAATTCCCAAAAGTGGTTTTGTTAATATTTATACTCAACCTAAAATTGAACTTAATGAACTATAACCCATAAATTACTTCGAAACCTATTTCGATACCCAGTTAACAGGTTAGACTTCCCAGAATAATTTTTTTTTTTATGGTGTGAAATTTAGGAGTTTTATCTCTTTAATTAAACCTACACGAACTGTCCAGATTAGGCACAAAATTGAGTTCCAATTTTTTGAGGCTATAACGCGTGATCTAGATGTTGGATTCTAGAAAAGGCCCATTTTGGAAAGCTTAGTTTGTCTACTCTAACCTTCATTTCAAGGGAGTTAGCAGATTCTGACCTTAACAAGTTCTGATTTAGCCATGTTCCTAAATTGTCCTAGTACAGTCCACATTTGCTTAGTCTCCGTATTTCTAATATAACTTTCTGAGTTTAACTCCAATTAACATGATTCAAAATTTTTGATATAGAAGATTTCTAGATCGATGAACCCTATAAACGTCACGATTTTTCAATAAGATAATATTAAATCTTGGTTTTTCAAAATTACCCTAGGTTCTGACTGTAACAGATGTAATAATTCCCTAAGTTTTTGTCTCAAATGCTATGATCCATGCCCCACAATTTTTATAATGCAATCATACAATGTCCTCTTCATCCCACTCCTAACATCATCCTTGTAATCCCATCCAAGCTAGACAATTATGAGGATTAAGGATCAAAATTTTACCTTGAAAGAGTTTAAAGAAAATGAGTAGGCTTGGAATATAGTAGTTTGTCAACCTAAGCAGTTTAAATATGAAAATCAAGGAAAACATAGAAGATTTAATAATAAAGAACTCAGTTTCATTACAATGAAGATTTATATATAAAAAAATAATAGAAAATAAAACTTGGATTAAGGTTTTCATAAACCCTAGTCACACTCAACCAAGAGAAAGGGGAGGAGCATGGCTGGTGAGTGGCCGCATGGCGATTTGGGGGGGGGGGGGGGGGGGGGCACCAGTGGCCGCGGGAGAGGGAGGGGGGGGGAGGGGGAGAGGGCTGACGGGGGGGGGAGAGAGAGAGAGAGAGAGAGAGAGAGAGAGAAGATGCATGGTAGAGAGATAGGACGTGAGAGGGAGATTGTGAGTGAGGTGTGTAGGTTGATGAAGAGATGTAGGCTGATTAAGGGAGAAGGGGGGAAAACTCTCCAGGGTTAGGGTTTAACGGAAAGAAGGAGAGAGTCGAAGGAGGAGGATGAAAAAGGGAAGAGAGGGAAAATAGTCAATTTCTTTTAAACACATGGCTTTGGGGAGGGGGGATTTTGCTTGAAAAAATTCACTTGCATAAAATAATTTTTATTTGAATTTTTCAAAATTTTTGGGTGTAACGAATAAAAAATAAATATTATTTTTTCTTGGATATACATAAACCATCCCTTAAGTTCACACCCTTAAATTACCTATAAAATCTAACCATCTTACGAGCTCCAACCCTCTAGGTCAGTCCACATCAAGAGAATGAATATTTACAATTATAGATATTTTTAGGAGTTTACATTCTCCCCGTAAACTAGAATGGTAACTATCATTGTAGGAGAACTCGATCAATGCTAATTTCTCATCCCAAGCTTTCTTGATGTTCAGAGCACAAGCTCATAACATGTCTTCTAGTGTTTGAATCGTTCGCTTAGTTTGTCCTTTGCAACTAGAGGGAAGGTTGTGCTAAAGTGCAATAACGTCTCTAACCCCTACTGTAGCTTCTGCCAAAATCCAGATTGAAATCTGGTGTCCTGATTAAAAACTATAGAACTCAGTACCCGGTGTAATAAAATAATCTCCTCCAAATAGGCATGGGCCAATTGATGCAGTGTTCATGTGTTACTTATTGCTCTAAGAAGTGCTGTCTTCATAAGTATGTCTACGATGACCCAAATTGCATTATCTCCTCTCTAGGTGGGTGGTAAACGTACCACAAAATCGATAAAAACTGAGTCCCACTTCCACTAAGGAACTTAAAATGGTTGCAAGAGTCCGGTGGATCTTTGGTGTTCCATTTTCACCTACTGACATATTAGACAGTTAGCCACATAGTCTGCTACCTGTTGTTTCATGTTACTCCATGCAAAGGTCTATTTCAAGTCCTTATACAGCTAGTTTCCACCTGGGTGTATAGAATGTGGGGTGTTGTGCCCATCATATAGAATTTTCTTCTTAATTTCCTCCATAGCTAGGACACATACTCGATTTTGAAACCTTAAGGTTTCCATCTTCATGGATCATGAAGCCATGTGCCCTCCCTGCTAATATTTCAACCTTAATCTTTTCTAGTTGCGGGTTAGCGTTCTGGGCTACCTGAATTTCCTCAATAAGAGTAGGTTGTACTTCTATGGCATAAAGCATGGGTGTGTTTGTCCCTCTTTGTCACCACATTGATCTCTAGTTTCTTAAAATCCTCACATTAGTCTCTTGGCAATGCTAATAAGTAGCTAAATGTCAGGTATGGGTAGTGCTTGAAGTTTATGTCATAATATTGCATCTGGGCTGCTCGAATTTCCTCAATAAGAGTAAGTTGTACCTCCATGGCATAAAGCACAGGTTTGTCCTTCCTTGTCACCATATTTGCCTTCCCTGACTAGTACTTGAATTTTATGTCATAATCCTTAAGGAATTCTAACCTTCTTGTTTGCCTCAGGTTCAAGTCTCTTTGTGAAAATATATATTTTAGACTTTGATGGTCAGTACAGATCTTGCAGTGCACCCCGTACAAATATTGCCTCCAAATCTTTAATGTGAATACCACTGCTGCTAGTTCTAAGTGGTAGGTTGTGTAGTTCTGCTCATGGGTTTTGAGTTGTCGAGAGGCATAAGCTATGACATGATTGTTTTGCATCAGCACACAACCTAATCCATTTTTGGATACATTATTATATGCCACAAAATCCTTGCCGTTGGTGGGTAATGCTAATACAAGTGCACTAGTTAATCTCCTCTTAAGCTCTTATGAGGCTTCCTCGCACTTGTTGGTCCACTCACACTTGGTGGTTTTCCTTATCAAGTTCGTGACCGATATTACGACCATAGAAAAGTTCCAAACAATTCTGCGATAATGTACTGCCAATCCTAGAAAACTCCTTACTTTAGTTGCATTCTCGGGGTCTAGGCCACTGTGTTATGACTTCTATTTTTTGAGGATCTGCAGAGATTCATTCTATGGACACTACATGCCCCAAAACGCCATTTTTTCTTGCCAAAACTCACAAATTTTCAACTTCGTGTACAATTCATTTTTCCTTAACGCTTCTAAGATTGTCCTTAAGTGATGGGTATGGTCCTCCTATGTCCTCGAGTAGATCAATATATCATCTATGAACACTACTACAAATTAGTCCATGCCCGGGGCATCGGTGAGTCCAAAAGGCAGCACTACATACTCATAGTGCTTGTATCGAGTGCGGAATGTCGTCTTAGGTATGTTGTCTTCCTTGATAGGGAGTTGATGGTAGTAAGATCAAATATCTATTTTAGAAACAATTCCCAGCGCCATTTAATTGGTTAAAGAGGTTATCTATCCGAGGCAGGAAATAGCAGTTCTTGATGGTTATCTTGTTAAGCTTTCTATAATCAATTCATAACGTCAAGGTTCCATCCTTCTTTTAAACTAGGCTCCCCATAGAGCTGTACTTCGCATAATATACCCATTTCTAACAACTTATCAAGTTGAACTTTAACTCTTTAAGTTCTACGGGGCCATCCTAGAAGGGGCTTTGGAGATAGAGATTGCTCATGGCACCAAGTCAATGCAGAATTTTACCTTGCTAGAGGGCGATATTCCTAGGATTTTCTCAGGGAAAACGTCAACTCTTGAACTATTGGAATGTCCTTAAAAAATGGCTCGGGGGTTTTAGTATCTACAACATTACATAAGAACCCCTTGCAACCTCGTCCTAATAACTTTTGGGGTTTTATTGATGTGATAAGTCTCACTTCACACTTCAAGGCTTTCTCTTTATGAATTACCTTATCTTGTTTATGCCCTCTTAGGGTAATCTTCTATTTAGGACAATTTATTTGTGGTTGTTATTTCGATAACTAGTTCATATCTAAAATCACATCAAAATTAGTCAACCTAAATTTATGCATGCCAATTGATAACTAATGACCGTCAATTTGAATAGGGCAATCTGTATATAACTCATCACATCTCATTGTCTTCCCATCAGGGAGGGCCATAGGTAATAGAGAGTGCTTAGATGCTGGAACTAGCTCTAATGCCTTAACTAACATAGCAGAAATGAAGGAATGTGTAGCACCGAAGTCAAATACGACATTAACAGGTAGTGTCTTGATAGAAAAAGTACTAGTCACCACGTTGAGAGCATCTTCAACTCATTCCTTTCCCATCACATAGACCATGCCTCTAGTGTTCCGGGATGGTTGATTCGGTGGCCTCGGCTGGTTTGGCTGGAGATCTTCGGTCTGGTTGCTGAGGTTTGCTAGTGGCCCACCCTTGTACTGATAGTATTGTTATGACTGTTGTCCCCTATACCTCTGGTCAGTCGAGAGTGGTGGATACGGGTAATCCCTCACCTGATGTTGAGGGCTTCCACAATGACAACATCTGTTGTCGGTATGACACTCACATGCTTAGTGCCCACAACCATTGTAGGTTACACCAGGTTGGTTACTAGTATGCTGCCCACTATGCAGATTGTTGTTATTACTGTGGTAGCTCCCCTAAGGCTTCTTGTGGTGACTCTGAAAGTGGCAATTTTTTCACTAGTCCCCTTCCATTTATTTCCTCACTACTCATTGCAGTACTCAAGGTACTCTTTCATCGCCCTCTCCGCATTGACAGCTGTGTCGTACATATCTTCATATGAAATATACTAGAACACTGACATTCTTTCTTTGAGGTTTGGGTTAAGACCTACCTTAAAGCGGCTTATCTTTAGTTTTTCATCTGCCACAATGGCGTGGGCGAAGTGAGAGAATTCAATAAACTTGGAAGCGTATTCTAGCACACTCATCTTCCCTTGTTGTAACTACATAAATTTGTTCTCCATGGCTTTTAGAAGTGATACACGGTAAAATGGGTACTTGAGCAAATCTTTAAACGTATTCCACCCTAATCCAGGCCCATACTACTATTCCCTCACAGTAGCACATCAAAGGTCGACCTCATCCTTCAGGTAGAACACATCAAATTCTACCCTCTATTCCTTAAGGCACTGGAGAACACTAAACAACTTCTCTACACCTCAAATAAAGTCTTTGAATGCTATAGGATCAGGGGCGCCGTTGTACATTGGTGGGTTTTGGCTAGCAAGCCTCTTAAACATGTATGAGTTGTCCTCCCCTGTCTTCTAGAGATGTTCATTTTGTTGTTGCATATGTTTTCCTTACTTCTTTAGTAGCTCTAGAAGCAGGAGGTTTGTGAGGTTTGTCCCAGTTGGAGGGTTGGTCTCATCCACATTTTTGGGGTCTTGCCGCCATTCTTAGGCTGAAGGGCTTCCAATCTCTCCCTCAAGCTAGCTATAGTGTTCTCCCAATTACTGTAGGGCCTTGGAGTGGGATGGGGTCCGATTTCAGATTCTCCATTGATTCTCGACATCTTGATTTGGAAATTAATCAAGTTTATTTCATTCCTAATAGTTCACGACATGTATTTTATTAAATTTAGAACAATCCACCCTCATTTAAATCATCATCACTGAACTGACCTATAGTAACATTCATAGTTGCATCAATTTGTATCATTCATACTGGCCAGTTGGCCTAGCACTTACATGGTTAAGTTCGTATCCCATGTAACCATATGTCTCATACACACTCTATTAAGATCACTAGTTTTCATGTTTAGATCACACACACTGTTCTTAAAGCATGATATAAGCAAAGGCATCCATGTAAACAAAATGAATAAATTCAATGCATAAACTAGAAATGACAAATGTTTTTCGCACTACTATCCCCATTACACAAGCAATTTGAATAACTTCCTTAATTCTAACCCTACTAACAAGGGAAACAATACGATCTTTAAGATATAACATTATTGGCTTTAAGTATAATCCAACATCTACTAGGAACATCTAGCAGATATGTCTACCGACACATCCTACCACGACTTCCTCGCTTCCAATTAGTAGCTTCTGGTTCAGATTTTGACTTAGTTTCAATTGGAGATTCAGGCTTAGGTCCTTCCACTGGTTTTCCCTCCAGTCCCTTGTCTAGGTCTATTTTCTGTTTCTTCAGGATCTTCTTCTTCCATCGGCTCTTGCTTACGGTTTTCATCTTCGACTAGTCCTTTGAGGTCCTCATTCTCCCTATATTCCTCCTCACGGTCTTCATCCTCTATGGGTTCCTTTTCAAGGTCTTCATCCTCCATGGGTTCCTCCTCCTCTATGGGTTCTCCGCTATGAGGTCCTTTTTGGGGTCCTCATCCTCCACGAGTTCCTCCTCAGGTTCCTCATCCTCCATGGTTTCCTCATCCGGGTCCTCATCCTCCCCAGGCTTCTCTTCCTTCATAGCCTGTTTAGTTGCCTTGGAGGTGGAACTCTTAGTGTCTTCCTCATCAAGGGATGATGGGGTCTCGTCCTTGGTTATAAGTGCAGAGGATTGGTCACATGCGCCCACCTCAAGTAGATGATCAACTAACTCTACCAAATTTATGTCAATAGGTTGTTAGTCACACCGATAACACCTCCTCTAATCACGAAAGACTTGAACCTTAGGGTGTAGCTTATTAGCTCGATAATGCCATTTTAGGTCACCTTGAAGGGTCAAGAGTAAGAAAAGTCCTTGATTTTCTCCAAGCCTTAAGCAACTACTAGGCACATCGTCTACATACTTATCTACAACGACCTAAACTTGATGGACATGTTCAACCATGTCAACCCCAAATTTCTTGACTATTCTTTTGTGGAGACAACAACCCCCATGTAAGGACAATGCTGCATACCATTCACCCTATACACAAATAATTATGAGTAAGACACATACCCTAATATATTTATGCTGATGCTTGCATCCTTTCCCCTGATCTACACTCATTTTCCACGCAACTCCTAAGTCTATAGAATTTAAACTTTTTTTTATTATTTTCTATTACAACATTCCTAAGAAGCTTTTGGGTATGTGAACATGTGCTTTGATACCATTTTGTAACACCTCAAAAAATTTTAATTTTATTTTAGTACTAATATTTAACCCTAAGTGGCAGCAGACTACCTACCGGGGGCGTTATTGCCGCATTTCTTGTGAGGAAACACAAAGCTATGTATCACAGAATCTATCATTTAGAGTTTATAAATAAAGTCAACCCAACCAGGTCAAAGTCAAAGCACAATAAATTAAAGTCGAATGTTCAACCCAGGAAATTTATTCGACATGGGAACTCCTAAGCTTTATGTGTTAACGACCTCACTCTAAACTGGAGTCCCATAACCATGCTCATGATTATCACCTGGAAAAAAAAACATTTAAAGGAATGAGATAGAGCTCAGTAATAACCACCCTTCACAATCAAAGCATGACTTAAATTCATTTCAAACAATGTTTGGGATGGGGGAAAGATACATTGGATAATTCATAAATGGTGGCTAACCAATCCGACCTGAACACCCCTAAGTTCATTTAGATCTCCCTTAGTTCAGTTGAAAAGATGACTGCAAGTGACTTCACTAGGTCTCATGGCTTGCATCTGGTTTAGGTGTAGCCATTTGTCCAGTTCATGGTCTACCGTCAATCGGATAGTTATCGATAACCTAGCCTAACACCCACAAACAAGATGACATGTGACTGTTAACCATGCATGCAATTACCCGGGGAAGATTATAAGGTCTTTTTATATTCGAGAGCAAATCTCCCTCATTTCGCCTAATACATTTGCTTAGATTATTAACATTTGAGTGTAGGTCATTTGTCCAACTTTTAACAGCCTATCTCGACCCAGTAGAGGTCCATAATCAGCAAAGAGAACATTTTCAAGCAGTTTAAGATTCTGTACCAACCTTCAGTAATAACGATAAAGTCTTAACAACACGTATGTTTATGCAAGAAGGTTCCCCGAACATCAATTCAAATCAATGTAAGAGATAATCCACGTAAAACACATTTTAAATGGGTGTTCAGGTGAGTTAGGACAAAAATGCAGTGCCTAAGCTTAAGCTTGAGTTTCTAACTTGGGCGTATTCGATTCCCAAAAGAGGTTTTGTTAATGTTTATACTCAGCCCAAAATTGAACTTAATGAACTATAGGCTATAAATGACTTAGAAACCTATTTCTATACTAACTAGCATGTTAGACTTACCAAAATAATTTTTTGGTGAACTTTTGGAATTTTATGTCTTTCATTAAACCTTGCACGAACTGTCCAGATTAGGGATAGAATTTAGGATGAACTTCCAGGGGCTATAATTCGTGATCTAGATATTGGATTCTGGATATTAAGCCTATTCTGGAAAGCCCGGTTTGTTTTCTCTAACTTTCATTTTAAGGAGTTAGCTGATTCTGGCCTTAATAAGTTCCGATTTAGCCATGTTTCCAAACTGTCTTAATACAGTCTAGATTTGCGTAGTCTTTGTATTTCTAATATAACTTTATGAGTTTAACTCCAATTAATGTGATTCAAATTTTTTGATATAGAAGGCTTCTAGATCTATGAACCCTATAAACATCACAATTTATCAACAAGGTAAAATTAAATTGTGGTTTTCAAAGTTACCCTATGTTATGACTGTAAAAGAGGTGATAATTCCCTAAGTTTTTGTCTCAAATACTATCACTCATGGCTCACAACTTTTATAATGCAATCACACAATGTCCTCTTCATCCCACTACTAATGCCATCCCTGTGATCCAATCCAAGCTAAACAATTATAAGCATTAAGGATAAAAAATTTTACCTTGAAAGAGTTTGAGGAAAAGGAGGAGGCTTGGAATATTTTCATTCCTCAACTCAATAAATTTAAATATGAAAATCAAGGAAAACATACGAGATATTAATAATAAAAAACTTGAATTCATTAATCTCAATAAAGAAATATGAAAAAAAATTAAAAGAAAAGAAAGCTTGGAGTAGGGTTTTCATAAACCCTAGTAATACTGAACCAAGAGAAAGGGAAGGAGGATGGTTGGCGACCGGGTGCACGGCAGCAGCGAGGGGCACTGGTGGCCATGGATGGAGAGAGAGAGCATGGAAGAGGGAGAAAGGCCTGAGAGGGAAGAGAGAGAAGATGCGTGGTGGAGAGAGAGAATGTGAGAGGAGGATTGTAAGTGAGGTGTGTAGGTTGATAAAGAGAGGTGGGTTGTTTGAGGAAGGTGGGGAAAGCTTTCCAGGGTTAGGGTTCAATGGAAGGAGGGAGAAAGTTGGAGGAGGAAGATGAAAAAGGAGAAAGAGGGAAAATAGTTAATTTTTTTTCAAACACATGGCTTAGAAGGGGTTTGCTGAAAAAACTTCACTCGTATAAAATAATTTTTATTTGAATTTTCCGAAATTTTAGGGTGTAAAGAATCAAAAATAAGTATTATTTTTTTGTTGGATTGACATTAACTATCCCTTAAGATTACACCCTTAAATTACCCATAAAATCTAACAATCTCACGCGCTCAAACCCTTTAGGCCGATGCTCATCAAGAGAATGAATATTTATAATTATAGAAATTTTTGGGGTTTTACATTCTCCCCCTTAATCAAGAATGGTAACTATTATTGTAAGAGAACTCGATCGGTGCCAATTTCTCATCCCAAGCTTTGTTAAAGTCCAAAGCACAAGCTCGTAACATGTCCAAAAGGGTTTGAATCGTTTGCTTAGTTTATCTTTCTGTAGCCGGATGGAAGGCTATGCTAAAGTGCAATAATGTCCTAAATGCCTCTTGTAGCTTTTGCCAAAATCCATATTGAAATCTGGTGTTTTGATAAGAAACTACAGAACTTTGAACCCCATGTATTTGAATAATCTCCTCCAAATAGGCACGAGCCAATTGATCCAATGTTCAAGTGTTCCTCATTGCTATAAAATGTGTCATCTTAATAAGTCTATCTACGATGACCCAAGTTGCATTGTTCTCTCTCTAGGTGGGTGGTAACCCTACCACAAAATCCATTGAAACTGAGTCTCATTTCCACCCAGGAACCTCCAATGGTTGCAATAGTCCGGCGGCTCTTTGGTGTTCCATTTTCACCCATTAACAGGTTAGACACTTAGCCACATAGGCTGCTACCTCTTATTTCATATTACTCCACCAAAAGGTGTGTTTCAAGTCCTTATATAGCTTGTTTCCAACAGAGTCTTCAGAATATGGAGTAGTTGTGCCCATCATCTAGAATTTTCTTCTTAAGCTCCTCCACAGCTAGGACACATACCCTATTTTGAAACCTTAAGGTTTTATCTTCGTGGATCATAAAGCCAGGGGCCTTCCCTGCTAACATTTCAACCTTGATCCTTTTTAGCCACGGGTCAACATTCTGGGCTGCCTGAATTTCCTCAATAAGAGTAGGTTGTACCTCTATGGCATAAAGCATGGGTTTGTCCCTCCTTGTCGCCAATCTCCTGCTTCTTAAAACCGTCACACAAGTCTCTGGGTAATGCTAATAATTAGCTAAGTGTCAAGTATGGCCTGGAACTTAATGCATAAGCTACCACATTTGCCTTTCCTGGGTGATACTAGAAGTCTATGAATTCTAACCATCTTGCCTACCTTAGGTTCAGGTCCTTTTATGAAAATAGGTACTTTAAACTTTGATGGTCAGTATAGATCTCTCAGTGTACCCCGTATAAATAATGCCTCCAAATTTTACATGTGAATACCAGTAGTGCTAGTTCTAAGTTGTGGGTAGGATAGTTCCGCTCATGGGTTTTTAGTTCTCAGGAGGTATAAGTTATGACACGATTATTTTGCATCACTACAACATAATTTGTTTTTAGATGCATCAATATACAATAGAAAATCCTTGCCGTTGGCGAGTAATGCCAATACAGGTGCACTAGTTAATCTCCTGTTAAGCTCTTGTAAGGCTTCCTCACACTTATCGGTCCACTCATACTTAGTGGTTTTCCTTGTCAAGTTAGTGAGGGATGTTACGACCCAAAAAAATTTCTAAACAAATCTGCGATAATGTCCAGCCAATCCTGGAAAACTCCTCACTTCAGTTGCATTCTTGGGTTTAGGTCACTGTGTTATAGCTTCTATCTTTTGAGGATCCACAGAGATTCATTCTCTGGACATTACATGCCCCAAAAATGCCACTTGTTCTAGTCACCTTTTTCAACTTTGCGTACAATTCTTTTTTGCTTAACGCTTCTAAGACTGTCCTCAAGTGATGGTTATGTTCCTTTAGTGTCCTCGAGTATATCAATATATTAGCTGTGAACAATACTATAAATTGGTCTAAATAAGGTTTAAAGACTTTATTCAGTAAGTCCATGAATGCGGCTGGGGCATTCGTAAGTCCAAAAGGCATCACTACGTACTCATCATGCCCGTATCGAGTGCCGAATGCCATCTTGGGTATGTCATCCTCCTTGATAAGGAGTTGATGTTAGCCAGAATGAAGATCTATTTTAGAAAAAGTCCCAGCGCCCTTTAATTGGTCAAAGAGGTCATCTATCCGTGGCAGAGGATAGCAGTTCTTGATGGTTATTTTGTTAAGCTCTCAATAATCAATGCATAACCTCAACATTCTATCGTTCTTTTTCACGAATAACACGAGGCTCTTCATGGAGATGTACTTGGCCTAATATACCCCTTTTTCAACAACACATCAAGTTGGACATTTAACTCTTTAAGTTGTATCGGGGCTATCCTAGAAGGGGCTTTAGAGATAGGGGTTGCTCCTGGCACCAAGTTAATGCAGAATTCTACCTCTCTAAGGGGTGACATTCCTGTGATTTCCTCAGGGAAAACATCAGGGAACTCTTGAACTATTGGGATATCCTTAAGAGATGGCTCAGGGGTTTTAGTATCTAAAACATTGCATATGAACCCTTCACAACCTAGTCCTAATAACTTTTGGGCTAGCTATTGCTGTGACAAGTCTCACTCCACACTTCAGGGCTTTCCCTCTATGAATCACCTTATCTCCTTTAGGCCATCTTAGGGTAATCTTCTGTTTAGGACAATTTATTTGTACTTGATATTTTGATGACCAATCCATACCCAAAACCACATCAAAATTAGTCAACCTAAATTTATTTAGGTCAACTAAGAACTCATAACCGTCAATCCGAATAGGGCAATCTGTACATAACTCATCACATCTCATTATCTTCCCATCAAGGAAGACCATAGGTAATAGAGAGTGCTTAGATGCTAGAACTAGCCCTAATGCTTCAACTAACTTAGCAGCAATGAAGGAATGCATAACACCAGAGTCAAATAGGACATCGGCAGGTTATGTTTTGATATAAAAAGTACTAGTGGCCACGTTGGGAGCATCTTCGCTTTCTTCCTTTCGCATCGCATAGACCTGTCTCTAGTATTCTAGGGTGGTTGGTTGGGTGGCCCCGGTTGGTTCTGCTGGGGAGCTCGGGTCTAGTTGCTCAAGTTTGCTGGGTACCCACCTTCGTGCTGATAGGATTATTGTGGCTATGGTCCTCCATGCCTATGGTCAGTAGAGGGTAGTGGATACAGGCAATCCCTTACATGATATTGAGGGCTTCCACAACGGTAACATCTCTTGTTGGTACGACACTCATGTGTGTAGTGTCGTAGCTTCCCACATGCTTATTATAGTAACTCTAAAAGTGGTTATTTTCACGCTTGTCCCCTTTCCTTTTATTCGCTAGCTACTCATTATAGTACTCATTCTTTCCTTCATCGCCCTCTCCACATTAACAAATGTGTCGTACATTTCCACATAGGAAATATACTGAGACAGTGACATCCTTTTGTTTGAGGTTCGGGTTAAGCCCCACCTCAAAGCCGCTCATCTTCAGTTGTTTATCTACCGCGAAGTTAAGGGCGAAGAGAGAGAATTCTATAAACTTGGAAGCATATTCAAGCACACTCATTTTCCTTATTGTAACTGCATAAATTCATTTTCTTTAGCTCTTGGGTAAATCCTTAAACCTATTCCACCCAAATCCAGTGTCATACTATCTTTCCCTTACAATAGCCCCACCAAAGATCAACATCATCCTTCAGGTAAAACACATCAAATTCTACCCTCTTTCCTCAGGGCACTAGAGAGCATCAAACAACTTTTCTATGCCTCGAATCCCGTCTTCAAATGCTTCAGGGTCAGGGGCGTCATCGTACGTTGGTGGGTTATGGCTAGCAAGCCTCTTAAACATGTATGAGTTATCCTCCCATGTCTTCTTTTCCTTTACCTCCACCATCTTCTGGAGATGTTCATTTTGCTATTGCATCTGTTTCCCTTGTTTCTTTATTAGCTCTAGAAGTAGGAGGTTTGTGAGGTTCGTCCTAGTTGGTGGGTTGATCTCATTCATATTGCTGGGTCCTACCCTCATTCCTAGGCTGAAGGGCTTCCAATATCTCCGTCAGGCTAGATATGGTGTTCTCCAGATCAATGTGGGGACTTGGAGTGGGATAGTGTCTAGTTTGAGATTCCCCATTGATTCCCGGCATCCTAATTTGGAAATTAATTGAGTTTCGTTTGATTTCTAATAGTTCGCGAGTTGTATTTTACAACATTTTAACAATCCACCCTGATTTACATCACCATCATTGAATAAACAAATAGTAACATTCATAGCAGCATCAATTTGTATCGTTCATATTGGCCAATTGGCCTAACACTTACACAGTTAAGCTCTTATCGCACATAACCATATGTCTCATACACACTCCACTAACATCACCAATTTTTATGTTTAGATCAAACACACAATTCTTAAAGAATCATGTAAGCTAAAGAATCATGTAAGCAAATGCATCCATGTAAACTAAATGAATAAATTCAATGTGTAAACTAGAAATGATAAATGTTTTTCACACTACTATCTTCATTACACAAGCAATTCGATAACTTTCTCAGTTCCAACTCTACTAATAAGGGAAACAATACGATCTTTAAAATCCAACATTATTGGCTTTAAGCATTATTCAACAACTATTGCCTAGGAGCATGTAATGGACATGTCCATCGACACATCCTAATACACCTTCCTTGCTTCTAATAAGTAGCTCCGGGTTCATATTCAGGCTCAGTTTCAAGTGCATATTCAAGCTCAGGTTTTTCCCCTAACTTTTCCTCTAGTCCCATATTTAGGTATGCTTCTTCAGGATCTTCTTCTTCCGCTGGCTCTTCCTTAGGGTCTTCATCTTCCACTAGTCCTTTGGAGACCCATTCTCCTTAGATTCCTCCTCAGGGTCTTCATCATCCATGGGTTCCTCTTCGGGATCCTCATCCTCCATAGGTTCCTCTTCAAGGTCCTCTTCCTTTATGGGCTCCTTCTCAGGGCCCTTACCCTCTATGGGTTTTTCCTCTAGTCCCACTTCATCTTCCATTAGTCCTTTGGAGACCGCATTCTCCTTAGATTCCCCCTCAGGGTCTTCATCATCCATGAGTTCCTCTTCGGGATCTTCATCCTCCATGGGTTCCTCCTCAAGGTCCTCTTCCTTTATGGGCTCCTCCTCGGGGCCCTTACCCTCTATGGTTCTTCCTCGGGGTCTGCACGGGTTCCTTCTTAGGGTCATCATCCTCCATGGGTTCCTTATCTGAGTCCACATCCTCTATATGTTCCTCATCCTCCCTAGGCTCCTCATCTTCCCTAGCCTATTCGGGTGCCTTGGCGGTGGAATTCTTAGTGTCTTCCTTACCAAAGCATGGTAGGGTCTCCTCATGCGTTATAGGTGTAGAGGGTTGGTCATATGGGCCGAGCTCAGGTAGATGATCAACTAACTTTGCTAAATTCATACCAATAGGTTGTCAGTCACACCATCAACACCTTCTGTAGTTACGAAACACCCGACCCTTATGGTGTAGCTCATTAAATCGATAATGCCATTTCGGGTCACCTTAAAGGGTCTAGACTAAGAAAAGTGCTTGATTTTCTCCAAGCCTTAAGAACTATTAGGCACATTGTGTAGATACCTATCTACAACTACCTAAACTTGCTAGACATGTTCAGCCATGTCAACCCCAGGTTTCTTAACTATACTTTCATGGAGATAACAACCCCCATGGAAGGAGAATGCTGCGTACCATTAATCTTATACACAAATAATTGCGAGTAAGATACATCCCTTTTCCCGACCTACACTTACTTTCCATGCAGTCTATAGGTTTTAAATTTTTTTTTCATTATTTTCAATGGAAACATTCCCGAGCAAGCTTTCAAGCCCATGAACCTGTGCTCTGATACCACTTTGTAATGCCCCAACAATTCTAGTTTATTTTTATTACTAATATTTAACCGTATGTGGCGGCAGGCTACCTAACGGGGTGTTATCACCGTATTTCTTGTTAGGAAACGCAAGGGTATGCATAACAAAATCTGTCATATAGAATTCATCAATAAAGTCAACCATGTCAAAGTCAAAGCATAATAAATTAAAGTTGAACATTCAATCCAAGAAATTTATTCGACATGGCAACTCCTAAGCTCTATGTGTCAATGACCTCACTCTAAATTGGAGTCCCATCCCTATGCTCATGATTCTCAGCTGAAAAACAAAACATTTATAGGAATGAGGCGGAGCTCAGTAACAACCAGCCCTAACAATCAAAACACGACTTAAATTCATTTCAAACAATGTTAGGGATGAGGCAAATATACCTAGGATTTCATAAATGTTGCCTAACCAACCGACCCGAACCCCTAAGTTCATTTAGGGCTCTTTTATTTTAGTTTAAAATATAAGTGCAAGTGACCTCATTAGGTCTCATGGCATGCATCTTGTTCAAGTGTAACCACTTATCCAATTCATGACCTATCGTCAATTGGATAGTTACTGATAACTTGACCCACGTCCCTCAACAAGACGACATATGGCCGCCAACCATGCATGCAATTACTCGGGGAAGACTACAAGACCTTCTTATATTCGGGAGCAAATCTCCCTCATCTCGTCTAATACATTCACTTAGATTATTAATATTTGTGTATAGGTCATTTTGTGCAACTTTTAACAGCCCATCTCGACCAAATAGAGGTCAATAATCATTAAAGAGAACATTTTCAAACAATTCAAGATTCTGTACCAACCTTTAGTAATAAAGATAAAGTCTCAACACCACATTCATTTATGCAAGAAGGTTTCCAGAACACCAATTCAAGTCAACATAAGAGATAATCCACATAAAACACATTTTAAACTAGCATTCAGGGGAGTTAGGGCATGATTGTTACCTGACGAAAATGCGGTGCCTAAACTTGAGCTTGAGTTTCTAACTTAGGCCAATCTAATTCCTAGAGCGGTTTTGTTAATATTTATGCTCTTTCCAAAATTGAAGTTAATGAACTATAACCCATAAATCACTAAGAAACCTACTTTTATATCCAATTAATAGGTTAGACTTCCCAGAATAATTTTTTTGTGAACGTTTGGAATTTTTTCTCTTTAATTGAACCATACACGAACCATCTTGATTAGGGACATAATTTTTAGCCAACTTCCAGAGGCCATAACTTGTGATTTGGATGTCAGATTTTGGGTATTAAGCCCATTTTGGAAAGCTCAGTTTGTCTACTCTAACTTTCATTTCAAGGGAGTTAGCAGCTTCTGAAGTTAAAGAGTTCAAATTTAGCCAAGTTCCCAAACTGTCCCAGTACACTCTGTATCTACGCAGTCTCTGTATTTTCACCATAAATTTTTGAGTTAACTTCAATTAACACGATTCAAATTTCAAACACAGAAGACTTCTAGGTCCATAAACCCTATAAATTTTATGATTTTTCAACAAGTCAATATTAATTCGTGGTTTTTCAAAGTCGCCGTACGTTCTGACTATAATAGAGGTAATAATTCCCTAAGCTTTTGTCTCAAATACTATCATCTATTGCCCAAAACTTTCATAATGCAATCATATAATGTCCTTTTCATCCCACTACTAATACTATCCCTCTTATCCAATCCAAGCTAGACAATTATGAGGATTAAGGATCAAAAGTTTACCTTGAAAGAGTTTAAGGAAAAGGAGAAGGCTTGGAATATTTTAGTTCCTCAACTCAAGTAATTTAAATATGAAAATCAAGGAACATATGAGATTTAATAGTTAAAAAACTCATATTTGTTATATCAATGAAGATTTATGAAAATGAAATTAAAAGAAGAGAAAATTTAGATTAGGGTTTTCATACGCCTTAGTCATACTTAACCAAGAGAAAGGAGAGGAGGATGGCGGGTAGCTGAGCGCACGGTAGTGATGGGGGATGGGAGGTGGGAGAGCGGCGTCAGTGGCTTTTGAAGGAGAGTGAGCACGAAAGAGGGAGAAATGCGTGAGAGGGGGGAGAGAGAGAGGATGCCTGGTAGAGAGAGAGAACTTGAGAGGGTGATTGTCAGTGAGATGTGTAGGCTGATTAAGAGAGATGGGTTGATTAAGGGAGGTGGGAAAGCTCTCTAGGGTTAGGGTTTAATGAAATGAGGGAGAGAGTTGGAGGAGGAAGATGAAAAAGGAAAGAGGTGTTAAATTTTTTTCAAACACATGGCTTAGGGGGGATTTTGCTAAAAAAACATCACTCACTCAAATAATTTTTATTTGAATTTTCTAAAATTTTTGGGTGCAACGAAGCAAAAATAAATATTGTTTTTACTTGGTGTAATAGCCGGGGTTTTCAACCTTAGGCTAATCGTTCGAGTTACTATTTTCATTAACGTATTTGATAGAGTTAGCTATATTAGGCTAATTTTTGCGTGATAATTAGGCATAATAATTACGTGAGTAGTTTTTATTAACTTTTCTTGGTTAATTATGCAATTTCATGAAGTTAGTAAATTTGATAAAGTTTAAACCAAGGCATAAGTTACGCAAAATTAGCAAATTGTGTGAGAACATGTGGAATCGAGAATAGCTAAATCAGATAGTACAAGACCGAACTAGGTTTAGGGAGTGTGATTAAATAACCTAAAATAAATGAAAAAAAGAAACAAAAAGGGGAAAAAAGGGGGCCGAAGCCCCTTTCTGAAATTAGGAACGGGACCAAGAGGGGTCCTCTCGACCCTAGCCCCCGATACCACCACAGAGAGAGGAGGAGAGGGAGAGAGAATGGGTCGACCGGTGATGGCGACGGCGATGGTAGCACTGCCCCGGTTCGCGTAGCCAGCCATGACCACGGGCCCAACAAATAGGGAGAGAGATCGAGCGACATAGAGAGGAACTGTGAGAGGGGTAGATCGGAGCCACACATAGCCGACACTGGATGGACGACGACGTCACTGACGAGGTGTCTCTGGCGGGCTCGGGATTGGCGACCACTAAGAGCCACACAAGCCAAGGGTTTTCGGGCTAGGGTTTTCAAACCATATGTGTCAGAACGGCCGTGACCCACGCCGGTGGCAATGGGGCTCGATTATGGTAACCGGGTGACGTCCAGAGGAAGAGGGGGGAAGAAGGATGGGCAATGATAACCATGGCAACAGAATGACTCATCTTCGTGAGGTGAGTTTTCATCTGTTGTTACTTCCGGGTTATTCGTTGAGTTCAATTCTACCCAGTTCTATTAAGCAGTTTTGAATTATTTTTGCTTACCCATTTGCATGCTTTGCCGCTATGGTGATCCTCCTTGGTGCCCAATGATCGTTCGACGAAATGCGGGACTAAGCTGAGAACTCGGGGAGAGGCATCCTACCAATTGTGTTGGGCTAGAGATCGGCCATGTAACCCATAAATTGGGTCTTTAGCTTGGTGTCCAGGTGGGTGGTTCCTAATCCCTAAACCTATTAGTAATTCCCAAGTGTTTTTTGAAATATTTGTAATATTTGATTTGGTAGTTAGGTTGAAACTATGACGAGTTGAAAAATTGGAAGTAGTTGGTGAATCATTAGGGTTGAATTGAGAGGTTTTGAGGACTGTTGTGGTTGGGGCTGTGAGGAGGGAGTTGGGTTGTGTTGAAATTCATGAATTTACAAATTGTAATTTCATGTTCTGATGCCATGTATTGCTTGTTATTTGCCTGAATCTAGTTGTAGCATGCTGTTTAATTGAGTCGTGGTTTGCTAGCCTTTGACTCGAGTGTTTGCTATGTTGGTATGTTGTGACTGAATTCCATGCCAAAGTACCGTGATCTTGGCTATTTCAGATTGCTTGTTTGTTTGAAGGCCTCGTGTTGAATAATTTGTCAACTAGGAGTCATTCTGATTGGAGCTCGTTCGATTCTCTTTAAGCATGCACTATCGTCCTCGCAGTAATGCTTTTGAATAATTAAATTATTCAAGTAATGAATTGGTTTAAGAGTAGTTCGTCCATTACAATGAATAAAACAACGCCTTAATTTCTTAAACAAGTGACTCGAATATTTAACGACCCCTTAGTTGTTTCTCGAAGTTACTTAACTGGGTCATTTTGTTAGAAACAACGCAAATTACATATGAATGTGTTTGTGATATGCCTAAAGACATGCGTTAATAAGTATGTATGCGAACTACTATTGATATGACAAGCATGTTGAGTAATGTGATTAGTAGATACTGTATACCATTCATTTCACAAGGATACTTTTGAGCGAACTAACTACAAATGAGTTGTAGGCATGTAAGCTTTTAAGATAAGTTTTAATGACATTTCCTTTGAAAAATGAAAGTGCATTTGGCCATTAACTCATTTCGAAGCATAATGTGACAAGATGAATGGTTGTATGCCTTTCAGAAGTTGAATGACCCTATTAATGCGTTTATTCTTCATGAGGATGAAAGTGCCATTGACATGATTCAATGCAAGTTTTGAGGCAAAATGTGTTGTAAAATGACTGTTGCATTTGAAATGTAAAGAAATCATGATATTCTTGTATGAATGCAACTATTAACGTTTAAAAACAAATTTCCATATTACTTGACTTGAAGAGTGAATGAACATGCAAAGATTAACTTGTTTTAAGCATATTTTACCAAATGAGTGGTTTTATGCTTTCTGAGTCGATGTGAAATCATTAAGGCTGCGAGCCTCATGAGAATAAGAATGTCATTGTTTATGATACAATGAAAGTTTTAATATAGACACATTTAGAGGTAAAATGTATCTAAAACGTTTTGGGTTAGGAAAATGGTGATATATATAT
>JACYFF010031958.1:22808117-22826589 GCA_017589665.1 Selenicereus undatus | reverse complement strand
TATATATATATATATATATATATATATATATATATATATATGATGAGGAAGAATGCCCGGTTCTCGGGAACCCTAATACCTAGGGAGATAGACCCAGAAGTAGGAAACCTAGAAGACCCTGACGAGGGTGATATGTTGCCTAGGGAGTAGACCCAGAAGTGGGAACCCTGGAAGATCCCGACGGGGATGATATGAAATCTGAGTGACAATCTCACTGGCACAATGGAACGTGAGTGACGGCCTCACCCATACCTAGCACAGGTATGAGATTCCGATGCCTATGAAAATGATTTCTTATGTGATATGTGATGTTAATACCTCATTCGAGGGTGATAATGGTGTAAAGTTTTGAAAAGGTGCGTGTTTTCTTGACAAGCGTTTTATTGAGTTTTCAACTATCTGCCAAGTGCATAACAACGGTTTTATAAGAACTCCCATTGGCTCAAAAGGCATGCATAAACTATACTCTCTTGCAAAAAGAAGTCTCACTTGGTCATTTTGTTTAACTTCCTTGACGTTAGGTGTTTATATGTGAACTAAGTGTTCTATTGCATCCAATACCTGAATTGTTGCATGAGATAGCTTATCTGTGAATCCTGCGTGCGTGTTATGTGACGTTATGTTTAGATTATGTGATCTTACATTGATATAAATGAAATTACCTCTAATAAGCTATAAGAGACTTAGTTCAGGCAAGTTAAGTACCTTGGGCGTGAATTAGAAGGAGTATAGGGTTACCATCGTACTAAAAAGGTCATTGAGGTGACAACAGATGTGAAGGACCTTATATGCTTATTATATGATATTATATATATCCGATTGCGTGCCTAAGTGCTACTTAAAGTATGACCTGTAACTGTTTTGTTTTCTGGGGGTTGGAAATCATTCATTGAGCGTGTGGTAGCTCTTCCCGCTATCTTTTTCCCATTTTCCCCAGGTTCCTAAAGTGACAGGTAGAGGTGGTTCACGTAAGGCAAGGTGGAGCCTATCTTACTGCCTTAGGAGTAGACTTATATTCTTTTATAGTTAAATCATGAGCTTAGTAACATATTATGATGTAAATTAAATTCTTGAATGCATGTAAGCTAGTTACTGAAGCCATGTAAAGCATATTGTCTAGAAGTAGCTCTGTAAGGCCATTGTGAGCGACCATCTGATTTATCATTTGTCTTATAGCTGGAATTGTTCATTTTCTTTTGGGATGTAAACCCCAGTACTCCGGATGTATGATCCGTCGAGTTGTATATTTTATTTCCTTCTTTATGATTGAACTTTATTGTTTGGTTTGCTCCGAGCGAGTGACTCGAAGAGTTGTGAACTCTGGTGTGTAACTGTTGAGCTTAATTTAGTATCCTTTTACACTTCTACTCAATGAAGAGAATTAATGTAAGGCTTTAAGCTTGGAAAATGGTCAGTTTTCAGACAAAAATCTGTCCGTTATGCCCCAGAACTTAAGTAGGAATTAAGAAATCGTTGATGCTTCTAGCCCTAGGGGTTGGGGGTGTCACACTTGGAGTGGCTTAAACTATCCCTTAAACTACACCCTTAAATTACCCATAAAATCTAACTATCTTATGAGCTCAAGCCCTCTAGGTTGGTCAACATTGAGAGAATGAATATTTATAATTATGGATAATTTTGAGATTTTACATTCCACCCCCTTTAAACGGAGTTTCGTCCTCGAAACTTCATACATACCTGATTAATTGAACAAGTGAGGGTACTTGGATCACATTTCTTGTTTTGGTTCTCAGGTAGCTTCTGATATCTTGTGATTGGCCCGAAGGACATTCGCTTGTGGCACTATTTTCTTACGGAGCTTCTTTTCTCTTCGATCCAAGATGCGTATTGGTTGCTCCTTATATGACAAGTCTTCCTGAAGTTGCACAGGGTTTGGTTTGATGACATGGGAGGGGTCAGGAATATACTTGCATAGTTGAAATATGTATGAGACATTATGCACCCTTAGCAATTCTGGTGGTAGTTCTAATTGATGGGCTACTTTCCCAACTCGTTGAATAATGGGATATGACCCTATGTACCAAGGGCTAAGCTTGCACGCCATACCAAATATCGTGATGCCCTCGGTTGGGGACACCTTAAGGAAAACTTGGTCTTCCACCTCAACTCTAAGGGCATATGCCCTCTATCTGCGTAGCTTTCTTGATGGCTCTGAGCTGCCTTCATTCGTTCCTGGATCACCTTGACCTTTTGGGTAATAGCTTGGATTAAGTCAGGTCCAATGATTAATGCATCATTAGTCTCATGCCAGCACAATGGGGTTCTGCATTGTCCACCATATACAACAACAACAACAACAACAATACCTCCCAGTGTAGGTCCCGCTTTCGCGGGGTCTGGGGAGATCCAACTGTAGGCAACCTTACCCCTACCGGTATTTCTACCCGTAGAGAGGTTGGTTCCAAGAGACCCACGAAAAAGGTTCTGTGAAAACGTTTTATAGAGGAAAGCGTTTGCAAATTGTCCACCATATAACGCTTTGTAAAGAGCCATCCCAATACTAGAAAGATAACTATTATTGAAGGGAAACACGAGCAATGCCAATTGCTTGTCCCGAGCCTTCTTGAAATCTAGATCCAACCTCATAACATGTCTTCTAGGGTTTAAATCGTTCACTGAGTTTGTGCATCTGTAGCTGTATGGAAGGTTGTACTAAAGTGCAATAACATCCCAAGCACCTCTTGTAGCTTTTGCCAAAATCTAGATTGAAATCTAGTGTCCCGATTAGAAACTATAGTACTCAGTATTACCTGTAATTGAACAATCTCTTCCAAATCGGCACGGGCCAATTGATCCAGTGTCCATGTGTTCCTTGTTGCTACAATATGTTTTGCCTTTGAAAGTCTATCTATGGCCCAAATTGCATTATTCTTTCTCTAGGTGAGTGGTAAACCTACCACAGAATTTAAGGAAACTGAGTCCTATTTTCACTCAGGAACCTCCAACGGTTGTAAGAGTCCTGGGGTCTTTGGTGTTTCATTTTCACATGTTGATAGGTTGGACACTTAACCACATAGTCTGTTACCTCTTGTTTCATATTACTCCACTAGAAGATCTATTTCAAGTCCTTATTCAGCTTGTTTTCGCTAGGGTGTACAAAATGTGGGCTGTTGTGCGCATCAGATGGAATTTTCTTCTTAAGTTCCTCCATAGCTAGGACACAGACCTGATTTTGAAACCTCAAGGTTCCATCTTCAAGGATCACGAAGTCAGGTGCCTTCCCTACTATCATTTCAGCCTTGGTCCTTTCTAGTTGCAGGTTAGCGTTATGGGTTGTCCGAATTTCCTCAATAAGAGTAGGCTACACGTCCATGGCATCATGCATGGGTTTGTCCCTTCTTGTCACCACATTGATCTCCAGCTTCTTAAAATCCTCACATAAGTATCTGAGTAATGCTAATAAGTAGCTATGTATTGGGTATGGCCTGCGACTTAACATATTGGCTACCACATTTGTCTTCCCTGGGTGGTACTTGAAGTTTATGTCATAATCCTTAAGGAATTATAACCATCTTGTCTGCCTCAGGTTTAGGTCTTTAGACTTTGAAGGTCAATATAGATCTTGTAGTGCACCCTGTACACATAATGCCTTTAAATTTTTAATGTGAATGCCGCTGCTGCTAGTTCTAAGTCGTGGGTTGGATAGTTCTACTCATGGGTTTTTAGTTATCGGGAGGCATAAGTTATGACATTATTATTTTGCATCAGCACACAACGTATTCCATTTTTAGATGGTGATCATATACCACAAAATCCTTGTTGTTGGTGGGTAATGCCAATACAGGTACACTAGTTAATCTCCCTTTAAGCTCTTATAAGGCTTCCTCACAGTTGGCAGCCCACTCACACTTGGTGGTTTTCATTGTCAAGTTACTGAGGGATATTGAGACCGTAGAAAAGTTCTGAACAAATCTGCGATAATGTCCTCTCAATCCTAAAAAACTCCTCACTTTAGTTGCATTCTTGGGTCTAGGCCACTATGTTATAGCTTTTATCTTTTGAGGATCTATAAAGATTCCTTCTCTGGACACTACATGCCCCCAAAAAATGCCACTTTTTTGGGGCAAAACTTGCACTTCTTCAACTTTGTGTACAATTCAGTTTTCTTTAACACTTCTAAGACTATCCTTAAATGATTGGTATGTTCTTCAGTGTCCACAAGTAGATCAATATATTATCTATGAACACTACTATAAATTGGTCCAAATAAGGTTTAAAGACTATATTCATGAGGTCCATGAATGCAACTGGGGCATCGGTAAGTCCAAAAGGTATCACTACATACTCATAGTGCCAGTATCAAGTGCAGAATGTTGTCTTGGGTATGTCATCCTCCTTGATAGGGTGTTAATGGTAGGCAAATCGAAGTTCTATTTATGAAAAAGTCCCAGTGCCCTTTAACTTGTCAAAGAGGTCATCTATCTGAGGCAGAGCATAGCGGTTCTTGATGGTTATCTTGTTAAGCTCCCTATAATCATTGCGTAACCTTGAGGTTCTATCCTTCTTTTTCACAAATAGCATCGGGCTCCTAATGGAGATGTGCTTGGCCTAATATACCCCCTTTATAAGAACTCATCAAGCTGGACTTTTAACTCTTTAAGTGCTGTTAGGGCCATCCTGGAAGGAGGTTTAGAGATAGGGGTTATTCCTGGCACCAAGTCAATGCAGAATTCTATCTTCCTAGGGGTGACATTCTTGCAATTTCCTCAGGGAAAACATCAGGAAACTCCTAAACTGTTGGGATGTCCTTAAGAGATGGTTTGGGGGTTTTAGTATCCACATAAGAACCCCTCATAATCTAGTCCTATTAGCTTTTAGGCTAGCCATTGTTATGATAAATCTCACTCCACACTTCAGGGCTTTCCCTTTATGAATTACCTTCTCTCCCTTAGGCCCTCCTAGGATAATCTTCTATTTAGGACAATTTATTTGTGCTTGATAATTTGATAACCAATCCATACCCAAAATCACATCAAAATTACTCAACCCAAATTTATATAGGTCAATTAAGAACTCATGTCCGTTAATCCGAATAGGGCAGCCTATGTATAATAGAGAGTGCTTAGATGCTGGAAGTAGCCCTAATGCCTCAACTAACTTGGTCGAAATGAAGGAATACATAGCACCAAAGTCAAATAGGACATCAACAGGTTGTGCCATTGCTGTGGTAGCTCCGTTGAGGCTTCTTATAGTGGCTCTGAAAGTGATGATTTTCTCGGTGGTCCCTC
The DNA here is from genome assembly GCA_017589665.1 of Selenicereus undatus. Classification (NCBI taxonomy): domain Eukaryota; kingdom Viridiplantae; phylum Streptophyta; class Magnoliopsida; order Caryophyllales; family Cactaceae; genus Selenicereus; species Selenicereus undatus. Next base: position 22,821,340 of record JACYFF010031958.1, on the reverse strand, counting down.
TTCCTTTTATTCCCTCACCACTCATTTTAGTACTCATTTTTCTCCTTCATCTCCCACTCCACATTGACAATTGGGTCGTACATATCCTCATAAGAAATATACTAACACACTGACATACTTTCTTTGAGGTTCGGGTTAAGCCCTATCTCAAAGTGGCTCCTCTTTAGTTTTTCTTCTACCATGAAGGCAGGGGCAAAGCGAGAGAATTCTATAAACTTAGAAGCATATTCCAGCACACTCATCTTCCCTTGTTGTAACTGCATAAATTTGTTCTCTTTGGCCTTCTAAGACATAGGGTAAAAATGGTTCTTGAGTAAATCATTATATCTATCCCACCTAAATCGAGGTTCATACTGCGTTTCCCTCATAGTAGCCCACCAAAGGTTAGCCTCATCCTTTAGGTAGAACACAAGAAATCCTACCCTCTATTCCTTAGAGCACTAGAGAGCATCAAACTTCTCCATGCCTCGAATCCAGTCTTTGAATACTTTACGGCTAGGGGCGCCATCGTGTGTTGGTGGATGATGGCTAGCAAGCCTCTTAAACATGTGTGGGTTGTTATCTCCTGTCTTCTTTTCCTTTACCTCCATCATCTTCTAGAGGTGTTCATTTTGCTGTTGCATCTATTCCCCTTGCTTTTGTAGTAGCTCCAGAAGCAGAAGGTTAGTGAGTCCTATCCCAGTTGGTGGGTTGGTCTCATCCACATTGCTAGGGGTCTCACCCGCTTGCTTAGGCCAAAGGGTCTCTAGTATCTCCCTTAGGCTAGCCATAGTATTCTCCATATTAACATAGGGCCCTAGAGTGGGATGAGGTCTAGTTTGAGATTCTCCATTAATTCCCAACATCCTGATTTGGAAATTAATCGAGTTTAGTTTCATTCCTAATAGTTTGCAACATATATTTTACAACATTTCAACAATCCACCCTAATTTATGTCACCATCATTGATCATACATATAACAACATTCATTGTCACATCAATTTGTATCATTCATATTGGCTAGTTGGCCAGGCGCTTAGACGGTTAAGTTCTTATTGCACATAACCACATGTCTCATACACACCCCATTAACATCACCAATTTTCATGTTTAGATCAAACACAAAGTTCTTAGATAACCATATAAGCAAACACATCCATGTAAACTAAATGAATAGATTCAATGCATAAACTAGAAATGATAAATGTTTTTCACACCACTATCCCCATCACATAAGCAATTCGATAATGTCCTCGGTTCCAACTTTACTAACAAGGGGAAAAAATACGATCTTTAAGATATAACATTATTGGCTTTAAGCATAATTCAACATCTACTGCCTAGGAGCATCTAATGGACACGTCCTATGACACATCCTATCACACCTTCCCCGCTTCTAATAAGTAGCTTTAAGCTTGGATTCAGGATCAATTTAGGGTGTAGATTCAAACTCAAGTTCTTCCACTGGTTTTCTCTCCGGCCCCTCATCTAGGTTTGCTTCTTCAGGATCTTCTTCTTCTGCCGACTCTTCCTCTGGGTCCTCATCTTCCACTAGTCCTTCGAGATCCTCATTCTTCTTAGATTCCTTATCAGGGTCTTCATCCTCCATGGGTTCCTCTTTGGGGTCCTCATCCTCCATGTTCCTCCTCAAGGTCCTCATCTTCTATGGGCTCTTCCTTAGGGTCCTCATTCTCTATGGGTTTCTCTTTATAGTCGTCATCCTGCATGGGTTCCTCATCTGGGTCCTCATCCTCCACGGGTTCTCTGGGTTCCTCATCCTCCCTAGCCCGTTTGGGTGCCTTGGGGGTAGAACTCTCAGCATCTTCCTCATCAAGGGATGGTGGGGTCTCATCATGCGTTGCAAGTTTAGGGGGTTGGTCATGGGCCAACCTCAAATTGATGATCAACTAACTCTGCTAAATTAATATGAATAGGTTGCTAGTCATACCAACAACACCTCATGCAGTCACGAAACACCTGAACCTTAGGGTGTAGCTCATTAACTTGATACTGCCATTTTTAGTCACCTTTGAAGGGTCAAAGTAAGAGATAATCCACATAAATAACATTTTAAAGGGTTGTTCAAGGGAGTTCGAACATGATTGTTACCTAACGAAAATGCAATGCCTAAACTTGAGCTTGAGTTTCTAACTTGGGTCTATCCAATTCCGAAAAGCAGTCTTGTTAACCTTTATACTCAGTTGAAAATTAAACTTAATGAATTGTGGCCCTTAAATCACTTGGAAACCTATTTCTATATCCAATTAACAGGTTCTACTTCCCAGAATAAATTTTTTTGTGAACTTTGGGAATTTAATCTTTTTAATTAAACCTTACACGAGTCATCCAGTTTAGGGATAGAATTTAGGTTAAACTTCCAGAGGCTATAACTCGTGATCTAGATCTCGGATTTTGGATACTAAGCTAATTTTGGAAATCTCAGTTTGTTTATTCTAACTTTCATTTTAAGGGCATTAGCAGCTTCTGCCCTTCCCAAACTGTCCCAGTACAGTCTAGATCTGTGTAGTCTCCGTATTTCCACCATAGCTTTATGAGTTTAACTCCAATTAACACACTTCAAAAATTCCGATATAGAAGACTTCTATATATATAATCCCTATAAATTTCATGATTTTCCAACTTGGTAATATTTTAATGGTTTTTTAAAATCACCCTACGTTCTTACTGTAGCAGTGGTAATAATTCCCTAAGTTTTTGTCTCAAATACTATCACCCATTGCCCAAAACTTTCATTATACAATCATACAATGTCCTCTTCATCGCACTACTAATACCATCCCTCTAATCCAGTACAAGCTAGATAATTATGAGGAATAATGATCAAAATTTTACCTTGAAAGAGTTTAAGGAAAAGGAGCTTGGAATATTTTAGTTCCCTAACTCAAGCAATTTAAATCTAAAAATCAAGGAAAACATATGAGATTTAATAATAAAAAACTCAGATTTAATAATCTCAATGAAGATATATGAAAAAGAAATTAAAAGAAAAGAAAACTTGGATTACAGCTTTCATAAGCCCTAGTAACACTCAATGAAGAGAAATGGGAAGAGGATGGCTGGTGGTTCGGAGAGAGTTGGAGGAGGAAGATGAAAAGGGAAAGAGTGGGAAAATAGCTTAATTTGTTTTCAAACACATGGCTTCCGGGAGCGGGGGGGATTTTGCTTAAAAAATTTCACTTGCGTAAAATAATTTTTATTTGAATTTTCTGAAATGTTTGGGTGCAAATAATCAAAAATAAATATTGTTTTTGCATGGATTGACTTAAACTATCCCTTAAAATTATAGACTTAAATTACCCATAAAATCTAACCATCTGATGAGCTCAAGCCCTTTATGTGGGTCTACATCTCGAGAATGAATATTTATAGTTATACAAGTTTTTGGGGCTTAACAAGTAGTATCCCAACAATTTAGAAATTGATTTTTCATTTTCTTTTGTTTTGGAGATTAGAACATTCATCATTGGGGCATTTTCTTAAATAAGAGATTCTTGTACCAGAGATATTAATGACATCAGTGCTTTTCAAGCCATTTATTGTATTTTTCATTGATTATAGAATTTATCGGATAAGGTAATTCATCATAAAACATACCAAGAATGATTTCATTATGCCCAATTTTGTAGTAATATTGACTAAATTTAGTAATATAATTTTTCAAATATCTCTTGGCCCAAAACTCTATGTTATTAATCTTTTTTTTACCACTCTTTAGCCTTTTCTTCGGAATCAAGTTTAGCTCCAATAAATTCAATTTCAATTTTCTTACATAATTTTTTGAACATATCAGTTGGTGTTTCCTTCATTCTTTATACATTTTTACCTTCTTCATCTAATGAGTCATACTAGTTAGCTACAGTGCCAGAAAAACTATGTTCATTATAATTTAGGAAATTTTCCATAGTCCATGTGGCATTCAAACTCAAGACAATATTCATACCTCTTTTCCAATGTTCAAATATTTCTTATCTATTACGAGCTCCATTAATATTTAGGATGTAAGCCGTTTGGCTAATTGGTGTAAGGCTAATCTCTTCAAAGGATGTGGTTTCTATTGGGATGAACACAAAGAAAAAGTTAGTTGTACGTCCCACTAGAACATAGCTATATCTCATAAAAAGTTAGTTGTACGTCCCACTAGAACATATCTATATCTCATAAAATGGGTATTTCTTCTAGAAGATTCATTAAATTCCTCAGGTTTAGGAATAATGTAGTTAACTAGATTGAATTCGATTTCGTCTATGTTGAGTTCTTCTCCATCACATTAATTTCACTTTTAGCCACAAATTTACCATATTTTTAAATCCAATTTCCTCATAATTTTTTTCTAAAAGAACAACATTAAGATCCTGTAGTTTAATTAGGTGCATCTATTGATATATTTCTACTTTGCACTGGACATTATTTATCTTTTCATTATCATCATATAATACTTCTTGTTTTCTGTCATTGCGCTTGTGATTTTGTTTAATTCTTATGGGTGCATCAAATATATTCCGTAATTCCTCAAGATTATACTACTTACATTCCATCCTCTTCTTCTTCAAATGATTTTTTAGTTGATTTTTCTCTTGCTTCTTTTTCGATTTTTATGTCTTGCAAAGGAAATGGATTTTTGTTTTTTGGGTTCTGAAAAGGATATTATACTAAAATAGAGTATAATACTTAAATATAATTTTCAACTATGTGTAACTTCATTGATTAAAACAGATAGATTACAAACAATTGCTTCTTTATCTTGTTAAATTCAATCTTAATCCTTACTAATTTTACTTTTAATTCTAAAATTATAATAGTGATATAATTTAATTGTAGTGCTACTAAAGTGGCTCCTTCTGCTGAGTGAACAATATATAAAGAATTTGGAGTAGGACAAGTAGATGAAGATTCAAGCATTAAACACTGTGTAATTAGCTTAATTAACTATTAATTAACTTAATTATTTTAATTATTTTTTTCTCAGGTAGCTCTGACACAAATTGAAAGAGGGCTTCAAGCAGTACTTATGAGAAAATTTCACATGTACAAAATTAAAATTTTGAAAAATAAGTTTTTAACGATTGAGGTTAAAAATGTACGTTTCAAAAGTTTAGGGGTTACAAAAAATGCATAGGGTACTTAAAAATTCGGTTACTAAACTTCAAGATACTAAAATATTCACTCTAAAAACTTAGTCCTATAATTATTAATGTCTCGTACGTCGAGTTACCTGAAGATTAGCTTCTCGTCATCTTAATTTACTAGTAAGATGCACTCCAACAAAATAGATCGATTTAGCAATTACCACCTACAATGAGCACAATGGCAATAACAAATAGCAAAATTCATTCCTCTAATTCTAATACTTAAGAGATCATTGCACACACCCTTAATCGGCCTTACATGTATCCCTTTGGTTCAAATTCCATGAAAGCCAAATAGAAATAAGAACCACCCTGAAAGCCACAATATAATTGAGCAATGAGAAAAATAACTAGACTACTTTGTTCTGGGACCATAATGGTCATTCTCATAAATGGCCTTGGAGACTAAAAACCAATAATCAGAATAATCCAGAATATTTTAATCTTGCTTATAAAGAATGTAAAACTTAACTCGTTTGTCGCCTAGTAGAGCGAAAGGTTAGCATCAACATTTGTTTGAATGAATTATGAAATTCCTAGCATTTGCCTAAAAAAATGAGACATAGTCTACAAATGAAGTGCAGTTTGTACGCTGTACAAGCTCGTAATTCAACAAGTAAATGAACAACACTAATAAACACAAAATTGCACATAGATGCACAAAAGACTACCCATCCCTCCTTGAAAGTCTAAACTGGCTCAGCTACAACTCAAGAAACATTAAACTTTCATAGCAACTACATAATTGACTCGTATTGTGCTTTGTAAATGTTCACTTAAAACATAAATCGAAATGGACCACATTAGGTTAACACAAAAAAACCGATGTCTCAAAAAAGGAAATATCCAAGGAACGGTGCCAAAAACTTGATAGGCGCATAAGAGCATGGTGGTGATGTTCACTTAAGATAGGCTAAGTGACTCAAAATTTAGATAAGAGAACAACTAGAACTAGTTTGAATGGAAATAAACATTCAGGAATATGCTTCACCATATGATAAACTGCTCAAGCTTATTGCATGTCGATCAATCTAAGCCAACTTAGTTTAAAGGACGATAATCAAAGTATCACTACTCTATTTCAAGTTATAGTGAAATGTCTAATATTAGTCAATCCCCTACTTTCATGGTTTTCTATCATTCTAGACCCATTAGAAAAAGGATTATTGCCATGCCCTCTCGAATGGCGAATCCTTCTCAAGAATTCACTCATACAAGTTCAATTTTAGTTTTCTAATGTGAAATTTCACCTTTCAATACTTCACCCAACATCCAAAAGCAAGCAAGAAGATGACCGATCAACATGCTCAGAAATTAAAACTCTAAAATCATACTCAACATGAAATCAACTTGAATCGAATGATTGAAGTGGAAATACTCAAAGAAAATGCATCAATTGGTTCACAAATCCCAAGTCTAAAAATATACTCTAACATGATAAAGAAATCTAATTACAAACTAAAAATAAATCTAATTGAGACATGAGAAAAAGATAGGGGAAGAAATGCTTAGTTTACATGGTGATACGTTGATCGTTCGATGCTTGCCCGATTTGCGATTCCTTTACAAATCTTCTTCTTTTTCTTCTTCTTCCTCAAACTCTCTCGAAGGTGAAAGAAAAACTAATCTAGGATAGTGAATAGGATGGAATGATATAATGATGTAGTGAGGCTAAAAATAAGGTATTTATCACTGAAATGAAGTCTGCAAAAATGTCCAAACAATTGGAACACAAATAGTTGCGAAGAAATTCAGCAGCCCTAGGGGTAGAGAGCTCACCATGGACCTTGGTCACCACCATTGTCAGACTGTGGTGGCCACGGGTCACACTGGTTCTCCCCTTGTTTGTTCTGCTGCTTCTCTTAAATCTCCCTGGACCATGGTATTGGGCATGGTTGGTCTGTGTTGAGCGTCTTTGGGCCTCTTTCCCTATATTCTTTGATCCATAAGGCCACACAATCATCATTCTACCATCATGCTTTGGGTTGACAAGATCAAATTCTGCAAATACTCACAAAACAAGCGGAACCAAGCGTAATAGAAGAAATAAGGGTGTAAATCATACAATTAAGCATATTAATCCCCTAAAATAACACCCAAACACTCATGAAATTCTATGCAAATATGTCATTCATCACTCCTCTATGCTTAAACCTTTGCTTATTCTCAAGCAAACATTAGATAGAACCAACAAGGGAAGATATATTTAGGACTCAAAAATGTTAATAACCTCTTCAAACTAGGCAATCCATAGCACATCACAAGCAAGAATATCAATCAATGGCAACCCCAAATAGTGCACAATGTATTTCAAAATCAGGAAAAGATAGATGTTTTCAAAGAAATATACGACCACAAGCTCGACAACAAACTTGATCACCCCCAAAGAACCAAAAAGCACATCACACAAGCACGTGGAATGGAATAGCGCCAAATGGATTGGTAGAACCGTACTTTTGGGAAAACGTAGATCACTCCCTCTCATGTATTTAAAATATAGGATGGGTTCACTCAAGATTCATTTGAAAGATGTAATCTACCATATGCTTGACAAGGCTCTCAAATTCTCCACCACTAAGAATGCAAGGTACACATAATAGTCAAAAGGACTTTACATGGGTTGCAGTGGGCATTAGAAGGGTCAAGGAAAAGCAGTGGACTACTGAATTTGAGCAATGTGGAGCTATGTAGCCGAATGACTATGGAGCAACTAACAAGGCACCAAGAAACCATAAAGTTCACCAACACTCCAAACCCGAACAACACAATGAACATGCCCTACCGAATCATGCAGGAAATGAGTTGACCAATAAGGAACGCAAGCTATTTACATATCCAATGCCATTCACTTATTCATTCTTTTTTTTTTATTGTTTGTTTTCTTGATGATGTCTTTTTTTCCAACACAATTTTTTCTTCCCCTTTTTTCCTTTTTTTTTCTTTGGGAGGATGAAATAGAATTCAGCTATGAAAAGTATAGGACCAACTATTGTTAAATCACAACTTAATACATAGATATGGAATCCATATCAACATAAGGAGAACACTGCAAATCTATAAGACCATTATCCCCTCATCAAACCAACATACCAAGTAACCACAACCTCAATTTCCCCCATTAGCTTTCCACGTTGAAATGATGCTCCATAGAATTGGCTCAAGGATAGGAATATGAGTACAACCAAAGGCTAAAATGGAAAGGATCACAACAAGAAAAGGGTCATAAGCTCAACCGGGCTAGCAAATGGATTAACATGTAACTCAAGGGTAGGCTATTTGGTTATGTGGCTAAAATGACTAAAGAAAGAATGCCTCCATCATATCATTAACTATGCACATGCTAATGTGGTTTTGATCAAGAATCTAAGCAAGTTCTAGAGACTCAACATGGAAGAGTCATACAAATGAAACAACATGAGACTAAATATAATGAATTAGTCCAAAGAAGGCTCAAAGTCTCATGAGACATCTGCCAAAGTCGCATGTAGCTCATAAAATAAAGCGCATATACAAACATTAGTACCTAGGACTCCAAGGGAGCAACACAGTTCTCAATCAAGACATGGGTCAAAACAAGATATATTACAATACCTTCACAAATGTTGGCACCAAAAGGGATTACACATTAAAAGTTACTCAAGCTCAGGAAAGCTATTTTGTCTAAACAATCATCATTGGAGGTTATCTCAAACCAATCGATACCATCCCAACATGCACCTAGAAATGCAAGCTTAAAATGCAACTAAATGCAACACACTACTGTAAACAAAAAGAAACCTAAAACTACATACTCTAACAAGTATGCAAAGCAAAAATGAAAATGGAAAACATGAAACTACCCTTTGCCCATGCTTAGATAAAGCTTTTTATTCAAAATAAAGAAAGTAAGAGAAGAGAAGGGGAACAAAACATAAAGATCTCACCAAGTTAGGTGCTGCGTACACGTAAGCTAAGGTCTACTCGCAAACAGGGGAAATGGAGCATCAAGCACTCTATTATATCTTCAAGACTTAGCTTATTAAATCAAACGCAGTCGAAACATCTTATTAAACTCCTGGGACCACAATTTAGAAAGTACAAGGTACGAGGCTATAACCAAAATCATAGCAAAGACTATAAGTATCCTCTTAACTTATCAAAAGCCTTAGAAAAAATCATAGGAATGATTAAAGAAAGTAGTCTACATGACTTTCCCAGGCAAGTCCTCCAGATATACACAATAAGGATCAATGGAGGGATCATACCCTCTATAGTAGCCTAGGGGAACATAATCATCAACATTCCCACCAAACATAATTAATATGTTATCCTCACAGCCCAAATCCATAGTAGCATTATAAATCATAGGATTATCAATGGGCACAACAATGTGATACTTATGGGAAGGAGAGGGTAATGAACAAAGAGGGGGAGCATGTGAATGATCAAGGGATTAGGGAGAACACCATCACAACCAAGGCTAAGAAAGGCATCTTATGCCCAAACACATCACGTGACCCCTCCAAAGGAGTCTTAGCTAGATCATGCACCTCATCTAAAGTATATTTCGACTCAAAACATACATCAAGAACACCAAACCGAGCAACTCCCCCAAAAGGCTAACCCACCTTGAGCCCCGTGCACTGGGGCTAAAGGAAAGGATGAATTAGGTAAGGTTAAGACAACATCAGTGTTGTCAACAGGCTGATGCGAAGTCAGGTTGAGCATAAGACGTATAATAAGGACACGAATTTATATCATGCTTAGAAGAATTACACAAATCACACCAAAAAAGAGCATAATAAGATCTAGTATAGAATGCATAAAGATCTAGGAATGAATATCCAGAAACATGGCTAGCTTTCTCAAACTCAAATGAATCCCAATCAATCCACTCAAGCAAACACCTTGCCTCATCAAGGCTTTTACTAAGAAAACCCGATTTTCTAGAAGAGCTTGGGTTTCACCATTCACACCCTCATCAGCAATGTCTAAAATTTCCCATTTACCCACACAATAACCACTTTGAGCCAGAAAAGCAGTTAAACGATTAAAATACCTTTAAAATAGTTCATGCTCAAATTGGGGAAAATGGAAAATGACCATAGTATTTTTTCCTCAAAAATTTTTCATTAATTTTTTTACTTTTCATTTTTTTGTCAAAAGAAAAACAAAATGCTTAGTTAAACGTAACCTATCAAGAAAAACCCAATATTCGACACTAGTTCCTAGCAACAGTGCCATAAACTTGATAAGCCCACAAGCGCACGACGTTGTAGCAATCAAGGTTGATCTCACAGAGACTAGGTCAATCTACCGGGTTATATATTCCCTCAAGATAGCTAAGCAAATCAAAATTTGGATTAAAAAACAACTAGAACTAGTTTGAAAGGAATAAACATTCACGAATATGCTTCACCATATGATAAGCCACTCAAACTCATTGCACATCGATCAATCTAAGCCAACTCTGTTTAAAGGATGATAATCGAAGTCTCACTACTCTCTTTTAAGTTATAGTGAAATGCCTAGTATCAATCAATCCCCTACTTTCGTGGTTTTCTATCAATCTAAACTCATTACGAAAACGATCATCGCTCATGCCCTATCGAATGGCGAATTAATCTTTCTCAAGAATTCATATGTACAGGTTCGACTTTAGTTTTCTAATGCCAAGTTTCACTTTTCAGTACTTCACCCAACATCCAAAATCAAGCAAGAAGATGGCCAGTCAACATGCTCGTAAATTAAAGCACTAAAATTAGATTAAACATGAAATCAACTAAAAACGAACAATTGTAAGTGCAAATACTCAAAAAAAATATATCAATTGGTTCACAAATCCCAAATCTAGAAATGTACTCTAACATGATACAGAAATCTAATTTCAAACTGAAAATAAATCTAATTGACGGATGAGAAGAAGATAGAGGAAGAAATGCTTAGTTCCAGCAGTGATGTGTTGATTTTTCGATGCTTGCTTGATTCGCGGCTCCCTTGCAAATCCTCTTCTTCTTCTTCCTCAAAATCTCTCTAAGGTGGAAGAAAAACTAATTTAGGATAGTGACTTGGATGGAATTATATAATGATGAAGTGAGGCTAAAACAAGGTACTTATTGCTGAAATGAAGTCTGCAAAAACATCTAAATGGTTGGAACACAAATAGTGCAAAGAAATCCAGTAGCCCCGGGGGAACAGTGCTCACCACGGACTGTGTGCACTACCACAGTCAAACCTATTATGGCCACTGGTCATGCTGGTTTTCCCTCGTTTGTTCTGTTGCTTCTCTTAGATCTCCCTCGATCGTGGTACTGACATGGTTGGTCCGTATTGAGTGTCTTTGGACCTCTTTTGCTATCTTCTTTTATCGATAAGGCCTCAAAATCATCATTCTACCATCATGCATAGGATTCACATGATCAAAATCTGTAAATACTCTCAAAACAAGTGGGACCAAGTGTAATAGAAGAAATAGGGGCATAAATCATACAATTAAGCACATTAATCTCCTAAAATGACACCCAAATACTCATAAAATCCCAGGAAAATATGACATTCATCACCGCTCCTGAATCCAAAGAAAGAAAGGCATTAGTAATGGCTATTTCAAAGAAAAGTGCAAAGTCAATGGATCAAATCTTGCAAGTGAACCTAGGAACTCACTTGTCAATTGACAGTGAGGACTGCAATGTCATCTTTGGGAATAAGTATATGTTTTCCCTTGACTTAGCTATTGTAATGACCAACCAAAACACTTTGTAGAAACTTTGATCAGATCTAGTCGGACCATTAATCAACAAAATCACACAATTCTCATAAAACAACTGCAATCACCCACTCAAAACAATCTAAGTCGGATAGCTAATTCATATTAAAAATTAATCTCAATCATAAAAAACATGATAAGGGAAGCATATCAGATCTCAATCCAAAACTAAACTCAACCTAGCTACAGGAGAGAAAGAGAGCAATTACGATAAACAAATTACTAGATTAGACTCTAATATTAGTTGCACAAATTTGACCCTAAAAGGCAACAAAATTACCAAATCAAAAGAGTAAAAGAAATTGGAACCCTGAAGCAAATGAAATTAAACCAAAATTAGAGTCAAATTTTGAACAATAAGAAGAAAAATAAAAGAAATTCAATTCAAGAGCTAACCATCGTTGGAGAACTAGGAGACATCGACAACAATATGAAGCCTTCAATGACTTTAGGTCGCCGGGAAATTGCATGCCTGAGATATATCCATAGCAACATTCAACATTTAAGTAGAATTTGAATTGAGATGTGTGTAAGTGTATGTGTGTGTGCAAGTAAGAAAGAGAGAGAGAGAGAGAGAGAGAGAGAGACAGAGAGAGAGAGAGAGAAAGAGGTTCGCCTGAGTAGTGGATTGAGACTGGCAATCCACAGGAACACTAGTAAGTGACAATGGACAATGATCGGAGGCAACATGGATGATCTAGGTTTTTCTGGGTTAGGGTCTTAAGGTTTTGCACTTGAGGAAGAAGAGAGGGTGAGGGTTTGGCAAGTCGTGCACATCTACACATAGTAGTGCTCTTCCTTGATATTGACATGATTTAAAAACGTTTTGGGGGCATTTTAGGCGGAGGGAAGCAGAAAAATTAAATTTTATTTTGGTGGGTTAAGTCAGAATATTTGGTAATGGGAAATTTTAAAACACATACGAATTTGGTAAAAAATTAATGACAAAAACGTCTAAAAAAATAAAAAGAAATCAAAATATATAGTGGCGGAAGCTTATAGGGAAATTTTCTTTATAAGTAAAACAGTTGGAAAAATATAAAAAATATAAAATAGTAGAAAATTAGTAGAAAATTTCCCATTGTATTTTTTTAGTAGGAAATCATAATTGGCAATTTGATGATTTTTGGTAGTTTAAAACCCCTATTTCCTAAGTTTTTCTTTTGGAAATGACAGTAATGCCGAGATTTATAGCCAAGATTCCGCTAGTTCCGATTTAAAGAAGTGTTAATTATCTAATTCAAAGCCTGAGCATTACAAGATGGTCTCACAGCTGGTCGTTCTTATGAAATATGTACAATACATACATACAAACATACATACATATATATATATATATATATATATATAT
>JACYFF010031958.1:22730002-22788117 GCA_017589665.1 Selenicereus undatus | reverse complement strand
TATATATATATATATATATATATATATATATATATATATATATATATATATATATGTATATGTATATGTATATGTATATGTATGTATGTGTGTGTATATATATATATTTATGTGTGTGTGTGTATATGTATGTATGTGTGTATATATATCGAAGCTACCAACGAAGAAGTTGAGATGAATGAGAAAAATTAAACATGAGAATTATCGGACAAGCCTCTTGATTAGAATGTTACTAGCCTTAGGTGGACCTACAAGATTAAATGCAACAAAGATAACTTTGTTCAAAAGGACAAGGCCTGTTTGGTTGCTAACGCACATTCACAACAACCAGGAATTGATTTCAATGAGGCTTTTGCTCCATTTGTTCACAGGGAGACAATGAGAACAATACTCATCATAGCAACACAATTAAGGTTACAAGTTTTTGAGCTTGATGTCAAATATGCATTTCTAACTAGAAAATTATAAGAAAAAGCATATGTCAATTAATCACAAGGCTACGTGGTTTAAGGCCAAGAAGACAATATTTATAGGCTAAAGAAAGCTCTCTATGGTCTCAAACAAGCACCATGAGCCTGGAATAGCAAAATAGATGGCTATCTTACTCGAAGTGGTTGTGTGAAAAGTCTAATTTGAAGCGTCAAGAGCTAGATATTACAATCTCGACGATCTTATATACACAGAACAAATCAAGAAATGATTGAAGATTCTAAGAAGACCATGATTGCAAAGTTTGAGATGACAGGTTTGCGCCTAATGAAGTACTTTCTTAGGATGCAACTAAAGCAAAATCCAGATAAGATCTTTATTTTTCAAGAAAAATATGTAGAGGACCTTCTTAAGAAGTATAATATGTTCAACTGTAAGCTGATATCGACTCCTATGGCTATAAATGAGAAACTCTCTAAACATGATGGCAAGGAAAAGATAAATGGATCAGTCTATAGAAGTATGGTTAGATCATTAATATATCTCACTAATGCTAGACCAGATGTAGTCCATCCTGTCAGCATCATCTCTCAATTCATAAGTGAGCCCATTAGCTTACTTTAATTTGTAGTAGCTAAGAGAATTCTACAATACATCAAGGGAACGAAAAGCTATGGGATTTTACATGAGGCAGAGAAAGAATCAAGGCTCATCAGATATACCAACAGTACTGGGTAGGATGTATAAATGATTGGAAAAGCACGCACATACATGTGTTTCAACTAGGATCTACATCTGTCTCTTGGTATTCTAAGAAACAAGTCGTAGTTGCATTATCATCAGCAGAAGTTAAGTACATTGTAACAACAAGTGCTGCTTGTGAAGATGTATGGGCTAGAAGTATTCCGGGTGATCTGCAAGCCACGACTGAAGGACCAATAATTCTCTTTTGTGATAACATGTCTGCAATAGCAACGAACAAGAATCCGCTTTTTCATAGCAGGACAAAGCACATCAAGACGAGACACAACTTCACTCGGGAGCTTGTGGAGATGAAGGAAATTGAGCTATAATTTTGCAAGACAGATGACTAATTAGCAGCTATATTCACTAAGGCAATATCAAGTAAGAAGTTCGCTTATTTCAAGAGCAGCTTAGAGTGCATGACTTTTCTAAATTAAGGGGGGTGTTAAAATTTAAATAATATAGAAAAATCTTAGGATAAATAATAGTTCTAAGAATATCTTCATCTAAGAAATCTTACTTAGAAATTATAGAATTAAGATATTATCTTTTGAGAATTCTAGACCTTTATTAACACCCTACCTAGGAAATTATCAAAAGGAAAAATAATCCAATGTATTAATGAGATAGTTTGGCTAGCGGCTAATCCAAGACATTCTCATTGCCAGTACTTTCCCCATTGTTTAAGTGCAAAAGGGGCATGGTAGTAGCTTGTGGTGTCAAGCAGGAAAAAGGCAATTGCAAAAATTGGCTGGTGTACTGTTCAACAGGCATTGTTAATATAATGTTCATTCCTCTAATTCTCCCTCCTCCCGTTATCAACCTTAATAGTTAGGCAGCTACTTAAGTCAATTCAATGAAGTATCATAAGGTGAGTTCTCTTTCTCCTCTTTTGATAAAAACATCTACTATGCTTTATTCCTTCTCACCCACAATTACTTGCATTGTTTATCTACACCAAATTCATTGCTTGATTCCATATAAAAATTGTAAAATATACCTAAGTCAACTTCTAACACAAACTGTGATCAACACATCTCAAATCCACACAAAAACGGCAAATTATTAGGTACACCCAAGAGTACGTACTCTCATATCCTACTTATATATGTTTTTTTGGGTGTATTTATCATATATTCTACTTTTTAATATATATTCGTTGATGTGCCTTATGAGAGTATGTGCTCTTAAGTGTATAGTATAGGCTTTGCACAAAAACTCTTCTCACAACCTCATACTAACTTCTTCTTTCCATAACTCTCTCCCTCTCAGGCCCCTCACCGGTGAACAGCAACTTGTGCCACTACAGCTATGTCCATCGACACCACAGCAGCAGCACCGACAACCACCGACACCACAAGCCCATTCATTCTCTCTCCTCCATCTCTCACTTCCTCACTTTCGTTTCTCTCTTCTTACCCGTCAAAAGCACCGCCTCTGGCCACCACAAGGTCGTTCTGACCCTTAAGCCACTGGAAGGCCCTCCATGGCCATCGTCGCTGCCTAGCGCCACCCCTTCCATCTCTTTCTCCGCCATCGTTGCCCAGGAACTGCAGTAGCAGGTTGGTGAACAGTCAACTTTGAGGCCATTTTACGACCACTGCCGGCCACCCAATGGAGCGCGGACCGCCATATATACTTACTCCATGACATGCACACTACTTCCCAGTACCTTTACCTTCCATAGGAAGGTCCTTTGCTGCAAGGTACGAGGATTCGCTGTAGCTACCTCGCTCAACTGGGTATGGCTTTGTAAACCAGTTTAAAAAATATTTAATTTCGAAATTCATTAGTCACGAATTAAATTTTTATCATTTCTATGACTTCCAAAACTCCCTTTGATTAAGTTGGAGTAACTCGGAGCATTTCTTTGTTGCTAAGAAATGTTAACTCAACTGGAAAGAAAGGTATAATTCAATGACTATAACATTTGAAATGTATTTTATGCAAATTACAAAGCTATGAATAATATAAGTAGAATAATATTGTTGTTTTAATTTTTCTAATGCATATTGTGTCACTAATATATATGTGTGAACCCACCAGATATCATATATTACATTAGCTGGTACCAATTTTGGCTTTTATGGTTCGTCCAAATATGTGCATATCTACATACGTATTTCAAGTTTTGGCCATACCATGAGAGTTTGTCTCTACCACATGATGCATACCATGAGGCCATACCTCCACCATTTCGAATTCCACATCTAGATAATAAATAGGCAATAACTTAATGTCATTCTTTTCTCCTTTATTTTGAAATCATGATGCATTCTGATTAGGCACCCCAAAAACATGCTTCTAATATATTTTTACATTATAGTGTCGATTATAATGAATTTCGGCTCACTTTTATGCTTTGTACATGTTTTGATTTTTAACTGGTGTTGTGGGGAATGGAAAGATGCCACTCATGATTAAAACTTCTTAACCTAAGCTCCCAAGACTTATAATTTGAACCAAGTCTAACTATTAGAGCATCGTAACTTCAGTTCTCACATTTCGTGTAGATGTGTCACGTGTAAATAGCATAGAGTTTCAATATGGATCTTAATAATACTTTTATGTGCATATTCACATTTCTTAAATCAAATATTTCGTAGATTTTAACATGCCAAATGTAAACTAAATGGATAAATAAACCCTCGTAATCTTCCAATATCCTAAAACAGTTATTTGTGCATATTTTATTTTTCCTTGAGAGTCATGAAGTAATAATTTTCTTCACCTTTCTTTCTACTTAAAGTAAAGATGTGCACTTTATAAAAGCCTCTGTTGAGCAAAAATTTAATAAAAATAAATAATATACACAACACAACTTTCCGACGTGCAAAAATGTACATCGGTTTATTTTGAGTATGACCCTATTCAAGAGGATAAACCTCCTTAATTACATCTCCCTCTCGGAATACCACCTTCTGATTCCGACTCGTTCTGTTTTACCTTTTCTTTCTTTGTTTTGTTTTGCGTCAATAAGACTTTATGTAATTTGAATTGACAATTATCGTATTTTTAATGTCGAATCTTCCGTATCCAAAACTTAGTTGCATCAGATAGTGATTATATAGACGCCTTCTAGGAAAGGTACTATACATACACATTCTTCATGTGCAGGTTAGGGATCGGGTAATTTTACCTGATTTGTAATATGAGTTGCACTCATTTTTTGTCGTGAGCTGCCTATGTACCTCTTTTATAGATAATCAAACCAACCGTAGTTCTTTAATTTTATTTGATTTAATTTATCTTTTTATTTTGGTTAAGTTATTTATGTTAGGATAATTTTTTATTTAATTTTGGTACTTGGACTTTAAAAAAAATGGCTAAGTTATATTTTTAGCCACTTCATGATTGATTTTTTTTTTATTCACCGATTTTAACCTTTAATGGGTTCGGTCCATTAATTTTGTTTAACTTGCGATTGCACCCGAAGTTTATTTATGGGTTTCCTACATACCCTTAGTGGGATCAAATCGATGTAGTTCTTGGGTCGAATGCTATTTATATTGTTTTTGTGCTTAGGTAGATAGACTCAAAGTTATTCACATCGAATCTATGATTTGTGGGTACATATTTCTTTGATGTATTCCAGCCACCGAACTTAATCACTTTGACTTCATCTTTTTTATTTTCATTTTTTATTCATTTTTTTACATATCATTGAGCCTCAATGAAGCGCAACTCAAATGCCTAAATTGCACATTTGCCTTTATCAGTTGTTGTACAATAATTCAGCCATGGTGAGGATCCTTTTTATAAATAAACAATAGCCTAAATCCAATCCATTCATAGCTAAGGCCACTTTAGTCTTTCAGCATCAAAATCGTCATCTTCTGCTTTGTTTAATTTGTCTCTGGTCCTTTTTCCTTTTGATAAAAATCAAAGAACCCACTTGTTTTTGTATATTGGTTGTCATACATTCATGATAAAATTAGCTTAAAATATGCCATGGACTTTTCGTGGTTTTTTTTTTTAATTTTTTCAAGGCCTTCACATTATCTAGTCGCATTCATGGTTTAGTTTCATGGGAAACTGGGACTCTATCCTTGTGACATTTTGAGATCTTGTTTGGCAAGGATATCCTTTTTTTAAAAAAAAAACTAAACAAATAAATAAAAATGTCAAGATCAAAACATCTCATCATGCTCTTATTATTATTTTTTTTTAAACCTGGCACCTTCACGTGAATAGTTCAGAGTCTCCTCCTAAAATAATTACTAAAGCAAGGTGAGTGGAAGAGATATGCATCATGACTTATTCCGTTAGCAAAGATCCATCTTATATGACAAGTCACCCTCACTCGTCTTTTTCTTTTAAAAATAATATAAAACAAAGATGAATTTGGGCCCATGTTTCCAAAGTTTGTTTGTTTCCCAGATTTGAAGCTCTTTTGGTCACTGAAGTGGATTTCAGCTAGACTCCTAGACCAACTTAGCCTCCATGGATACGATAAATTCATGCTAGTCAAGCATCAATCTTTTTGAACGAGACTTTGAATTAAGCCCCCTCTGTAGTGGCTGACTTTTTTTTTTTTAGTGAAGATTTGATAAATGCAATTTTATTTGAACTTCTACCATCGTTTGATTATACATAAATTGATAACATCTTAACACCATTTTTTTATCCATTGACATCCAGAGCCTTCACACCGCATTAAGATTGAATTTCAAGCTTTGACAATGAACTGGGAATATGTATCCCATCCCCCCTTGTTTTAGCCTGTGAAAATTAGAGATTCTTAGGAATCGCAATTTATTCTTGATGGGTCCTTAAAGACCCGAGATCCCTAGGGATCCCAATTTGTTACGGGTCTCTAAAGACCCAGGATTCCTAGGAATCCCATGAATGTTCTAGGTGCCCAGAGGCATGAATTACGTTCTCTTCTTGTAGTATGTCATTGAATGATAAATTACGAAGGCTTAGGATTCCTAAAAAAAATCCTTCACCTATTTTTTTTTTTGAATTCTGAGGGTGTAGAGTCACAGGATCCCTAAGCATCATAATTTTCTTCACCTTCAAGAGAAAGAAACCATGGGAAGGTTGAACTTGAAAGGAGGATCATCCCCAAAAAACCAAAAATTTTGGCAAACTCATTTGATTGATTTTTTTTTACCTGCTAGAAGCAAAATTCTTGAATTTGTTGACAGAGATGGCCAGATGAATTTTTACTGATGCTACTCTTGTATTTTTTATCTACTTGATGCTTCAACAGTTGCATGGAGTATAACTCCTTCTCAGTGTTGTAGATTGCCCTTGTATTTCTCTTTCTGATTTCCTTAACCTTCCTCCCGTTTTCCTTGGTTCTTCGTCTTTTATATTACCATGAGGAGCAGTTGTCCTCCTTTTTTTTCTCTTGTAGCAACCCCATGCACCATGAATTAAGGAAAGTGGCGGACCAAAGAATTGCCAAAAGTAACCATACCTCAACCGTCCTTTTCCTCTATTCGCTTTTGTATGCTTTTTTTTTGGTTACACAACATCACCAGTCACAATATAATGTATATGTTTTGTTTGTTTGCTTTATTGTTGTGTCCCATATCACGTGGACACCTAAAGCCCATTAATGATGATGATTTTATTTCAATTTAAAATAATATCAAGTCAAGACAAATTTACAATGGGATTTTGAAGGATCTTGGGTGCACATTTTTAATTTGAGTGCCTCAAATTCTAATGCCTAACATTAATAATCCCATTTGAGATTAATTAATTCGACACTAGAATATAAGAACATGATTTATTATGCTCTCTCTTTTTTTTTAAAGACCCATATTGTAGGAACATATACAAAATTGAATATATGCCTAAAAAAAAGAATTAACTATGAAAATTTTCCCTTCAACAGTTGCCCCCCATGCATCGCAGTGTGAAACCTTGCAAACACTGATGATGCACGAAACTTTGATGCTAATTAGCTTTCTCCAATAGTCTCTAATTAATGATTTTTTTCTTTTTGTAGCAATTAATTAATGACCATGGATAGAAGTTGCGGTAGTCAAAAGGCACCAAATGAGAATGGTGATGAATATGATTTTCGACCAGATTACCAACGCTCTATTCCCTTACGTGATTTGGAAGTCAACGTTCCTTCCAACTCTAAAGTCTTCAAAACTTCATGGTTTAAAAGAGATAGGATCTGGAAAGGGACACTTGAGTATACCCATAACGAGGAAAGCGGCTGTGTTGATGTCTGCAGAACTCAAGAAAATTGCTTCAATGCCACTTTACTTGAAAAAGTTAACATTGAGCGTGGCGGTGAAGAAAAATACCCAGTCACACGACATTTTTACCCAGCATTTGCAAAGCTTCTTAAAAATAAGCGAAATTGGGGAATGGACTTTCAGTTTCATGGCTGTGCAACATATAAGCTTGATATTATGGAGTGGACTGCGTATATTATGGCTGAAATTTGAAGGGACATTGAAACAA
Organism: Selenicereus undatus; assembly: GCA_017589665.1. Lineage (NCBI taxonomy): Eukaryota > Viridiplantae > Streptophyta > Magnoliopsida > Caryophyllales > Cactaceae > Selenicereus > Selenicereus undatus. Next base: position 22,780,512 of record JACYFF010031958.1, on the reverse strand, counting down.
GCTGGCATTTTTTGGTGCTGTGGGTGTTTCTCAATTTCCTTATCACTTCAATTGTGATGTATGGAGAGCTTTTTGCGAGCTTTGGGGGCCGTTAACGAATACCCTTCACCATGGTGCTTGTGAAATTGGCATTTCTCTCTATGACTTAGAGAGAATTAGTGGGTTACCAGTGATTGGCGATGTCTACGAGGAGTTTTTACCTCGTAATGACATTTTATGTGATCCCACCACGTATCCATCTACTGTTGCCGAAGTTTTACGCAATCATGCTGAACTTTGTCTTTTTCATAAGCGTGATTACATTTTCTGCAACTGGGGGTTGGATCACTTTTATAGAGGAGAATTAACCCTTGCAGCTAGGGAATATGAAGGTGGGCGGCCAAAATCCAAGAAGAACAGTCCTCTACAAGTTTTTTCAAGGCCACGTATGACAATGTCGAAAGTTACGAGGGAAGGAGAACTTGCTGCTTTTATAACATTTTGGTTAAGTCATTTTGTTCTACCTCATGGCAGAGATATCGTACGGCCGGAGACATTTGTGATGGCCGCACTACTAGCAAAGGGACACAGACTTTCTTTAGCTCCCACAGTCCTTGGGTACATCTATCATGGTTTAGGGCAGGCAGCGAGTCATCCAGGTCATCCGGGTGAAGCAGAGGCAACTCTTTCTATGCATTATGTGATAGGTTGGTTGGCTAAGTTATTCCCACGTTTGTATTCACGTCGTCCTGATCGTAAATGCCCAAAAGAGTACCCTATCCTCATTCGTTATGCCAGTGACACTCATGCAAGCCTTTCTTTGTCTCAAGCAAGACACATATTTAGAGATCAGCAGTTTGTTTATCTTTGAGCGAACGCTTTCTTTGAAGACTCACGAACTGGTCGATATCTTATTGATATGGGGCTGTTGAATGATGATTTTCGGTATCTCTTATTCATTCGGTCATCAGTGCTTCCAATACAGGTTGCATCCGAACTGATTTTGGAGCCTTATTATCCAAATCGATTTGCTCGTCAATTTGGGTTTGACCAAGGGGTACCATCAAACAATTTGAATTTTTCCAGGCACCTCAGACAACGAAGAAATATGATGGACCTTGCTCAAGATTTTGCAGTCTTTTGTGCTCGAGATACTGGGGCCAGATTCCATATCCCTTACAGTTATTATGAAGGAGTGTGTAGTTGGAATTACTGTACTTGGTGGGTTAAATCAACGACCCCATATTTGAGCCAGACTATCCACAAAATCTACACGATTTTTAATGAAAAATCAATTCCAAGGGCACCTATCTATGTTATCGAGCACATACGTCTACCTTTTCAATCACCTGAAAGACCAATTGAAATTTATGAAAGGTCATGTGGTTCTTCCTTCAAGGAGAAGTCCAATGCTCCTTCTTTTAAGAAAGGGAAGGAGAAAGTTTTACAAGATTGACTAAAACCACACAAGCAAAAGAAAATCCCTCGAGAACAATCCCCTAGTGAGATGAATTTCAAAAGAGCTCGTTACAACCGCCCTAACTACTCAAATGATTCTGACATAGGAAATGGCATGGCGTTTAAATATTTGCCCATATCTGGCCTTCAACAAGAGGCTAGGTGCCCACAGGATGCCCCTATATCAGAGAGCATAGATATACCTATAATGATAGCCAGTTCTGTTATGGAGGGGAAGCATGATCCTCTTATGACTGTCATTATCCCTGTACAAGTCACTCCATATGATATAGTGGAAGTTATACCACTTCAAAGTGTCCCCACTACAATAGGGAGTCTTTTTGTTAACCCAATAGAAGATTGGGTCCAGGAGAGTATTCTCAAAGGAGTTGAGGTGATTATCGACATTATTTCTAATCACGGCTCTGCCAGGGAATTGTTAGCTAGCAGAGCGAGAGTTTTTCAATCCTTGAGTGCACTTCGCTCTATGATTGACATTTATAACCCAAGTACAATAGAGATTTGTTGGCTTTCCTCCAAAATTGAAGAAATATTTGGCGTAGTTGAGACGGCTGTAAAGATCGAAGACTTAGTGGATATTGATCTGGTAAAAGCTTTGTCTGACCAAGATCTCACTTGTTCTTCTGAGATTACTCACATTGAAGATCAGCTCAATAACCTAGCCAGTGAAGCTTCAAAAGTAAAAGTTAAGGAGCAAGAGGTCTTGAGGGAAGAGGAGTGGATCCGTAAGATGCGAGAGGATTTGAACATCCAGCAGCGGGTTCTACTTGAAGCAGAGGGCAAGTTGAAATCCTCTCTGGATTTAAAGAAAAAGGAAGCGGAATAGGTGAAAGCGGACTTGGCTGAAGCAGGATTCTCCGAGCTACAGGATTTGGAGAAGGAAAAGAACCATCTCAAGAGTTTGATTGGCTATGTAATTTCCTTTAAGAATGTTTAGACTTGTCTTATTTTGTTTAATTCTTTTGCATTTATATTTTCATTCTTCAATCTACTTTGTATTATACGATTTATGCTATTGCAATAAAGCCTAACCAGCTCTTCCTTTCTTCTGCTTCCCTTCACTCTTTTTTTTCTTCTTTTGTTTCTCTTTCTATTTTTTTTTCTAAACGAAAATCAAAATAGCACACAATAACGAGTAATTAATAAATAATCCTCACTAAAAACATCACATGAACATTTCATTCATCACGTGAAGAAAAATTTTAACAAGCAAGGGTAAACGAGAGTTTATTTATTTTTGTGGCTGCATCCAATTTAAAGTTGGACTGCCTATGTACCCCCTTTTTTGAGGGATCAAGTCTTTCGTAGTTCGATGAGACTCAATGGTCCCTATTTTTCAGGTAAAGAATTTCTTTACAAATTTACCATTGACACAGGCATACACAATTTGTTCATCATGATTTGAGAGCTCATATGCCCTCTTAGGGAAGACCTTAGTAACTATGTAGGGACCTTCCCATTTAGACTCAAACTTTCCTTGTGTCTTTCGATTGATGACAATTGGCCTCCTTATTGACAAAACCAGGTCACCAACATCAAATGAGCGGAATTTGACCTGCTTGTTAAATGCCCCAGCCATTTGAGCTTGGTAAATTTCAAGTCTCTGTTTAGCCATTAATCGACGCTCATCTAATGCTTCAAGTTCAGCCAATCTGACTTGAGTATTTTCATCTGGGTCAGTAAATTGCATGGCCACTCTTAAAGAATGTAATTGTACCTCAAGGGGGTAACACGGTTTTTGAACCAAAAGCCAAATTGTAGGGTGTACAATCAGTTGCAGTTTGGACCGTGGTTCGATAAGCCCATAAAGCTTCTGGAAGTCGTTCATGCCAATCCCTATTTGATCTTGAGACCATTTTCTTTAAAATCTTGCAAAGCACTTTATTGAATGCTTTAGCTTGGCCATTTGATGATGGATTGTAGCTCGACGAGAAGCTATGTCTGAACTTATACTTCTCTGCAAGCCTTATCATCACTTGATTTTTAAAGTAGAGGGCATTGTCTGAGATGACTTTGTGGGGGACTCCATATCTATAAATGAGATAGGTCATGATGAAGTCAGCAACTTGCTTTGCCCCCACTTCTCTTAACGGAATGGCTTCAGCCCATTTTGAAAAGTAGTCTGTAGCCGCCAGAATAAACACATGCCCATGAGAGGAGGATGGCTTGAAAGGTCCTATCACATCAAGCCCCCATGCATGGAAGGGTCAAGAAAATATGCTTGGGTGGAGTAATTGTGGTGGTTGGTGGATGAAATCTCCATGTATTTGACAAGCTTCACATGCTTTAGCAAATTTTATAACATCTTGAACCATAGTAGGCCAATAGTAGCCCAACCTTTTGATTTAATTAGCAAGTTTTGGACCTACCTAATGAGCACCACATACCCCAGCATGAACTTCGTTTAGGACATAAGTTGCTTCCTCTTTTGACAAGCATCTAAGTAACACCCCATCAAAAGCTTTCCGATATAAGGTGTCATTTTTAAATGTAAACCTTAGTGCTCGTCGTTTTATATCTACCTTTTTCTTAGGATCTGTGGGTAGAATGTCATACTGGATGTACTCAATAAGAGGTTGCCTCCAGTCTATCTCTTCTTCAATTTCAAAAATGGAGACCACATTCGTTTCTTCTGTTTCATCAAAACGGCCCAAGGCTGAGGCCAATAAATGACATTCCCCAATTGTTATTTGAATTTCTCTTTCATCAGGGAGGGTCAGTGAAGCAGCCAACTTTGCTAAGGCATCTGCTTTATCATTCTCAGACCTTGGCACATGGTTAACCTGTACTTGAAGGAATTGGTTCATAAGGCTTCTTGCCCTTTGGTAAAGAGGCACTAATTTAGCATTTCTTACTTCGTACTAGCCGTGTATTTGTCGGATGATTAACTGAGAATCACCGAATACTTTAAGCTGGTCAATGCGCATTTCCAGGGCCAATTTGAGGCCAATAATGAACGCCTCATATTTAGCCACATTATTTGAACAGATCTCGATGAGAGAAAATGAATAAGGGAGAAGTCCTCCTGCTAGTGTGATGAACACAATCCCTACTCTGGCTCCTCGACTCCTCGCCGCCCCATCAAAATATAACTTCCAAGTTTTAATTTCAGCAAGCATAACTTCGTCTTCTGGCAGATCATCAGGTAGTTCTTCATTATCTGTACACGGATGTGCTGCTAGGAAATTGGCTATGGCTTGTCCTTTTACTGCTTTTTGAGGCATGAACTTGATGTCAAAAGGGGCTAAAAGCATGGCCCATTTAGCCAATCTCCCTGATAGCATGTGCTTAGGGATCTGCCTTTGAGATCAAAATGATCTGATGGGATAAGAGGTAGTGTCGTAATTTTTGAACGGAAAAAACCAAGGCAAGGCAAATTTTCTCCATGGATGAGTAATTTACTTTTGCACCCACCATTGTCCAGCTGATCTAATACAGGACGTTTTCTTTCCCTTCGTCATTACATTGAGCCAACATAGCCCCTAAAGACCGTTCGAGGGCTGCAATGTATAATATTAAAGGTCTTCCCTGTATTGGAGCCATTAGGACTGGTGGCCTTGTGAGATATTGCTTGATGCTTTCAAAAGCATTTTGACAAGCTTGATCCCAAATGAAAGGCGTGTCCTTTTTTAGGAGTCTTGTGAAAGGTTGACACCTTCCTGACAAATTTGAGATGAATCGTCGTATATAGGCCAATCTTCCTTGTAAGCCCCGCAATTCTCTTAAGTTTCTCGGAGGGGGCATTTGGATTATGGCTTTGACTTTGTCGGGGTCAATCTCAATCTCTTCTTTCCAAAACACAAAGCCGAGAAAGTTCCCTGAGGTGACCCCAAATGCACATTTTAAGGGGTTCATCTTGAGCTGATGTTGACAAAGCTTTTCAAAGACCTTTCTTAGGTCATGTGGGTGATTTTTTCTATCTTTTGTTTTTACAACCAAGTCATCAACATAACATTCAATGAGATTGTGGAGAAAATTGCGAAAAATGATCGCCATGGCTCTTTGGTAGGTGGTTCCAGCATTTTCCAAACCAAACAGCATTACTGTATAGTAGTATATGCCTTGTGGTGTTCGAAAAGCCGTTAAGTCTTCATCTTCGGGGTACATTTTGATTTGATTGTACCCCGAGAAACCATCCATGAAAGACATAGTGCCAAATCCTGTTGTGGCATCCACAAGAAGTTCAATGATTATTAGTGGGAAATCATCCTTGGGACATGCATTGTTTAAGTCCCTGAAATCTACACATATCCGAAGTTGACCATTCTTCTTTCGAACGGGTACAACGTTAGCCAACCACGTTGGGTATTGAACTTCGCGAATGAAGTTAGCCTTTATGAGCTCGTCCACCTCGACATTTATTTGGATTGTCAACTCAGGACAAAAGCACCGCTGAGGCTGCTTTATTGGCTTTATGCTTTCAGAAACAGCCAACTTGTGAACAGCGACACTGGGATCCAAGCCTGGCATGTCTTGATAACCCCAAGCAAATACATCTTTGTATTCTTGGAGGAGTTGTTCATATTGTGCCACTTCTTCATCATTTAGCATGGCACTCACAAAAATTGGCTTGGGCTCATAAGTTGTTCCCAAATTTATCTCCCGAAGCTGATTAATTGTTGCTTTACCGCTATCCTCTATTTCTGAAGGTGCAGGTTGAATCGCCTCAACAAAGTCTTGGGAGGGCTCCTGTTCAAGAGTTAAGTCACCATTTAGGCTTTTAGGTGAATCAACCTGAACTTCACCACACATTTCATGACTTGTTATGGCGATTTGATGATGTTTGAAAGCTTCTTGGTAAGGAAATTCAAAATTTTGAGCATTTTCCCCATCTGCAATGGTCACGACGTTAACTTGTTCTACTTGGTCGGCTTCATTTTGTTCACGAACCTAGACAAAGCTTCTAGGCTGCTGCCCTTTCTTGTTCAACTTCCACTTCCTCTGCTTTTGTTTGGGTTCATTCACTTTCCCAAGTCTTTGAAAAACTGAGATTCAAGGTTGGACTTGCTCATTTTGGGAAAACATCTATTGTTCTCGGGGTGTAAAAACCATATCATTTGTGGTATAAGCCTTGAGAATCCCCCGATCATGAGATATTTGAACATTTTCGAAGGTATTCTCTTGAAATGATGCCTTTAGGACTCCACTTTCCAGTGAGATTCAATTTTTGGTTTTCCTTGGCAAGTCCTCTCTTATTCTTCTTGCTCCTCTTTGATGACAATCGCCCTCCTGAAGGTGAACCACTTGAAGATGATGCTCCTGTCAGAGGGTTTGAAAGGTTTTCCCTTAACACCACTCTCTTGTTGCCGAGTGATGTTTTTATGACCAGATTTTCTTTGGGTATCGACTGATCAATTCTTCGGAGGAGAAAAGTATAACTCGTGACAAGAGAGTTCACAATTTCCCTCACTAGAGTTAGGGCCTTTTGGTCGTCCTTTCTTTTGTCTTTAGGTGCATATTTGAACAACACCTTTGATCGTGAGAGCTGATCTTCCTCGGCTTCACTAGCGTAACTGTTGACAACCCGGATGACTTTTTTAGGAAAAGTAAGAGGCTTGGGATTTTCTCTTTGATTACTCTTTCTTTGGTTTAAAAGAAATTGGGAGGTTCTAGAATCTGCTGATTTGTAAAACTTGGCATCAATGTAATTAACATCTTCCCCATGAAAAGGATTTGCGTCCCCACGGATTGTTTTCTCATTGCCATGCTCGTCAGTGTATTTCAAACACTGGTGGAGATTCGAGGCAATAGCCTTACTAGTATGGAGCCACAACCAACTAAGTAGGGCGTTATAAAAAGTATCATCATCTATTACATGAAAGAGAGCATCTGTGTAGAGGTTGTCTAGCTCAACTTTCAAAGCAATAGTGCCTAAGGCTTTCTGCCCTACCTGATTAAACCCTTGTATTGTGAACAAAGTTGGGGACAACTGATTTGGTGTTATCCCTATTGCCCTTATTACCCTCAATGGAATAAGGTTGACTGCAGAACCACAGTCGAGTAGGATCCGATTTATTCTTTTGTCCCCAATCCTACCGGTGACGTACAAAGGCCAATTGTGATATGCAGATCCCAACTGGAGGTCCTCATCAGATAATGTTATGCAAGCCATGCATGCAGCACACCGGTTTAAAGGAGATGATAACACCTCATCCACCTCAATAGGATCAACTTGATCTTTGTAGTAGTCGTGGTCCATTAACGCTTGTATAAGTGCCCTTCTTAGCTCTTTGGACATTTGTAAGGCGTCATAGACACTTAGGCACGTTGGGATTCGCTTGAGATGAGAAATGACATCATAACGAACCTTTTCTTTATGAGACCCTTGGCGAAATTGAAAAGGGGTTGTGGCAGGAAGATCCTTCTTGGAATCTTTAGTTGCCTGTCTGTTCTCAGTAGTTCCCTGGCTATTTGAGCTTGAGGGAATTACTTCCTCATCACCCTTTTCTTTGGCATCATCCGATATTAGTGGTATCTCCGGTGTCGTTTCTTTTTTCTCCTCTTTCCCTACTGGTTTCGGTGGTTGGAGTTGATGACCAGATCGAAGAGTTATTTGACCTACTTCTTAAGCGATGTTTGCGAGAATGGCGCTCGCTTCTTCACATTCATCAGCCTATGAGACCATGCAACATTGGGTTACTTCCCCTTCTTCAAGGTCATCATCTGAGGAGTCACCGCTGAAAAAACCATTGGGGATATAATTACTTAAAGTGAGCGGGGTCTTAACCGGTGGCACGTACTCCTCTTCAGAAGTTAAATCTGGCTTCTTTTGGGCCCTTGACTTCTTTTTCTTGTTTTTTTTCTTTTTCTTTTGCGGAGGCTTCTGTCCTCTTATTTTAACTCCTAGGGATTGAGAAGTTCGAACCACTCCCTACCGGAATGATTTCTTGTTGAAGTAGGTTTGCCACTCGAAGCTATCATCATCATCATCTTCTGATGTTGCCCATGTCTCTAGACTTCGGTCTAGGTAAAAATCGTATAAGGTGGGTGCTCTTAGTGAGGGTGTAGGCATATCTAGATACGCCCATACTATTGCTACATCATCATCAACAATGAACTTGATAGGGACCGCATGCGGTGGTAATGACACCGTTGGGATCCTTTTATTAGTTTCTGAGGATGATGGATGAGATTCATCCCTCTGTTCCACCGTTGAGGTTGCATTTGACGATGCGGTGGGTCCTTTGGCTAGAGCCCCTTCTATCTCAATTTCTCCCCTTCTAATCATATCTTTGATTATGTCTTTGAAGACAAAACAATCTTTTATAGGGTGGCTAATGATCCTATGGTATGAGCAACACTTAGGATCATTTGTCATATTAACCTCGGCAGGTCGTTTTGGCTCTGGAAGATAAAGGGCTCTTGGAGCCATTAACTCATCAAATATCCCTTGAACATTATCATCATCAAAGGGATACTTCTTTTCTTTCCTTTCCTAAAGGGTGAGTCGCCGAGCTCCCTCTTTTTGTTTGCCTTTACCGTTGTTGAAATTTCTGCCATTGGTTGGCTTTGGGCTTGCTCTAACAAACGTAGCCATTGACTCTCCCTTCTCATTTGGCCCTTTGATTTCTTCCCTCTTGGGTTGTATGGCTTTCTGGCGGGCAAGTTGTCTTTCTACATTACTCGCCTTAGACACAAGGGCGTCGAAGTTTTGAGGCTCAGCAGTACCAACATATGTGGCAATTTAAGGGTCTAAATTGTTTACACACATTTGAACTGCTGATTGCTCGCTTAGCTTTTCTAGGCATTGCAAGCTTAAGCTTCTCCACCTCATGATGAAATCATTAACACTTTCGTTTGGCCTTTGGTGAGTATCAGCAAGGTCTATTATAAAAACTCCTCGCTTTGAACTCACAAACTGGGCTAGGAATGCCATTTGGAGGTTATCCCAAGTATGTAATGACCCAGGCTGAAGCTGGGTATACCATGTAAAGGCTGCCCCTTTAAGGAACTGTACGAACTGCCTAATTAGCAACGCATCATTCAAGGCAGTTTCACCGCACGCTGAGTACAAAGGAGCCAAATGTTCATGTGGTGACCCATTTATCCCGTCAAACTTCTCAAAGTTTGGTTTTTGATAGCCTTTGGGGAAAGGAACTGAGTCATAGTAACTTGGATAGAGGTTCCTATACCCCAACATTGGAGGACTCACGGCAGCTTGGTATTCTTTAATTCCCTGAGGGACCAACTCCTTGATATCTTGCGGAGTGATGACTGTGTTGCTACTACTAACCTCATTAACTTTCTAACGCTCCCTGTTCTCAAGGTGAGTGGCAAGGTTAGCAATTTCAGCCTCTTTTTCTGCAAGTTTTCGTTGCAGTTCTTGCATTTGTTCCTCCATGCTTGGAGTGCTGGTCACCAAGACTGGCATGTTTTCTGCTTGGTCATCATTAGTCACTCGGACTTGTTGGATGACAGCTGATGACTCCTCTTCTTGGAAGAGTGTTCTGAGGTCATAAAAGGTAGGGCTTGTAACCTCGTCTTGTTCTTTGGATTGGTCCTTATCTTGGCTGAGGGTGGTGATAGAAGATTGCAAAGTCACCTCAGCGTATGTTAAGGCTTTAGCCCTTGGTCTTGTGATCGAGCTACTATAAACTTGTGATGCAACCCCTTCTAAGGTCATGTCACTTTGGCTTTGTAATCTGAAAGGCAATATCCTCCTGCCCTTTGTAGGAACTGGAGAAGGAGTAGCCTCCCCGACCTGTAGGGTCGTGGGCACCATAGTAGGGGTGCTTGGGGCCGAAGGTTTAACGAATTTAACCTTCGGGGTTTTCGGTGCTTTTACCTCCTCTAAGTAAGAGGTCATCATCACCTTAGCCACAGGAATATCAATAGGGATAGTCCTGATGAAGACTCTTCTTGTGTAACGAGCTTGAGGAGCTTTTTTAAGTCCTGAAGTTCCTTTGCCAAATGGCTTATAGGGGCTTTTTGAAGTTGGGGGACGCCTTATTGGCACTACCCCGATTTTGGTGGGCGCAGGAACCGAAACCTAACTTGGGGATAAGGTTGGTACCCGAGTTTTCCTCGGTGTTAGGTTAGGAACTCGAGCCTGTCTTGGTATAGTTGCGACTCGGTTTGCTGATGCTTCCCTTGTTAGCATTCCCTTCGAAGTTGGAATGGACTTGTGGCAGGGAACTGACACTGGGTTATGCGGCGTAGCCATTGATGGGCATGCCACGAAGGATGACCTTGTTGAAAAGCCCTCCTCAAAGTTGTTTTGGCTAGCTCCAGGGCTGGTGACGGAGCTAGCTTGGGTGCACCAGACTTAGCGCGGCGCTTGTTGCTTCTGCACTTGTTGCGCTTCTAGTTCTTGACCGCTTTCTTGGTTAGCGGTTTGTCATTGCTAGGGGAGGGCTTGCTTGCCCTTTCAACCCCCCATAAAGGTTCCATTGAGTTTGACAATGGAAATTCAGCAAGGATGGATCATGGCCCAACAGTGAAGACCACCTGCACATTCTTCCTTGCCTAGAATATCCCCCGTTTGATCACAAAGGCGACGGGGAAGTTCATTGAAATTGATGGTGACTTGAGGTGCCATTTTTCTTCAATTATCACACAAAACAAAAACAACGAAAAGAAAGAAAATAATAAATATAAGTCAAACATAAACAAATCAGTGATGAAAAGGAAAATGGGGTCCCACCAGGTGTGCCAAAAATTATGCTAAGCAAAAATTTAATAAAAATAAATAATGTGCACAACACAACTTTCCGACGTACAAAAATATATATCGGTTTATTTTGAGTATGACCCTATTCAAGAGGATAAACCCCTTAATTACATCCCCCTCTCGGAAGAACACCTTCTGATTTCGACTCGTTTTGTTTTACCTTTTCTTTCTTTGTTTTGTTTTGCGTTAATAAGACTTTATGTAGTTTGACTCGACAATTATCGTATTTTTAATGTCGAATCTCCCGTATCCAAAACTTAGTTGCATCAGATAGTGGCTGTATAGGCGCCTTCTAGGAAAGGTACTATACGTACACATTCTTCATGTGCAAGTTAGGGATCGGGTAATTTTACCTGATTTGGAATATGAGTTGCACTCATTTTTTGTCGTGAGCTGTCTATGTACCTCTTTTATAGATGATCAAACCAACCGTAGTTCTTTAATTTTATTTGATTTAATTTATCTTTTTATTTTGGTTAAGTTATTTATGTTAGGATAATTTTTTATTTAATTTTGGTACTTGGACTTTAAAAAATGGCTAAGTTATATTTTCGGCCACTTCATGATTGGTTTTTTTTTATTCACCGATTTTAACCTTTAATGGGGTCAGTCCATTAATTTTGTTTAACTTGCGATTGCACCCGAAGTTTATTTATGGGTTACCTACATACCCTTAGTGGGATCAAATCGATGTAGTTCTTGGGTCGACTGCTATTTATATTGTTTTTGTGCTTAGGTAGATAGACGCAAAGTTATTCACATCGAATCTATGATTTGTGGGTACATATTTCTTTGATGTATTCCAACCACCGAACTTAATCACTTTGACTTCATCTTTTTTATTTTCATATTTTATTCATTTTTTTATATATCATTGAGCCTTAATGAAGTGTAGCTCAAATGCCTAAATTGCACATTTGCCTTTATCAGCTGTTGTACAATAATTCAGCCATGGTTAGGATCCTTTTTATAAATAAACAATAGCCAAAATCCAACCCATTCATCGCTAAGGCCACTTTAGTCTTTCAGCATCAAAATCGTCATCTTCTATTTTGTTTAATTTGTCTCAGCCCTATTTCCTTTTGAAAAAAATCAAAGAACCCACTTGTTTTTGAATATTGGCTGTGATACATTCATGATAAAATCAACTTAAAATATTCCATGGACTTTTCATGGGTTTTTTTTTTCAAGGCCTTTGCATTATCTAGTCGCATTCATGGTTTAGTTTCATGGGAAACTGGGACTCTATCCTTGTGAGATTTTGAGATCTTGTTTGGCAAGGATATCCTTTTAAAAAAAACTAAATAAATAAACAAAAATGTGAAGATCAAAACATCTCATCATGCTCTTATTATTATTTTTTTTTAACTTTGCCAGGCACCTTCACGTGAATAGTTCAGAGCCTCCTCCTAAAATAATTACTAAAGCAAGGTGAGTGGAAGAGATATGCATCATGACTTATTCTGTCAACAAAGATCCATCTCATATGACAAGTCACCCTCACTCCTCTTTTTCTTTTAAAAATAATATAAAACAAAGATAAATTTGGGCCCATGTTTCCAGAGTTTGTTTGTTTCTCGGATTTGAAGCTCTTTTGGTCACTGAAGTGGATTTCAACTAGACTCCAAGACCAACTTAGCCTCCATGGATACTATAAATTCATGCTAGTCAAGCATCAATCTTTTTGAACGAGACTTTGAATTAAGCCCCCTCTGCTCTGGCTGACATTTTTTTTAGTGAAGGTTTGATAAATGCAATTTTATTTGAGCATCTACCATAGTTTGATTATACATAAATTGATAACATCTTAACACCATTTTTTTATCCATTGACATCGAGAGCCTTCACACCGCATTAAGATTGAATTTTAAGCTTTGACAATGAACTGGGAATATGCATCCTATCCCCCCTTGTTTTAGCCTGTGAAAATTAGGGATTCTTAGGAATCACAATTTATTCTTGATGGGTTCCTAAAGACTTGTGATCCCTAGGGATCCCAATTTGTTGTGGGTCTCCAAAGACTCAGGATTTCTAGGAATCTCGTGAACGTTCTAGGTGCCTCGAGACCTGAATTACGTTCTCTTCTTGTAGTATATCATTGAATGATAAATTACGAAGGCTTAGGATTCCTAAAAAAAATCCTTCACCTATTTTTTTTTTTGGAATTCTGAGGGTGTAGTCACAGGATCCCTAAGCATCCTAATTTTCTTCACCTTCAAGAGAAAGAAACCATGGGAAGGTTGAACTTGAAAGGAGGATCATCCCCAAAACATTTGATTGATTTTTTTTTTACCTACTAGAAGCAAAATTCTTGAATTGGTTGACAGAGATGCCCAGATGAATTTTTACTAATGCTACTCTTGTATTTTTTATCTGCTTGATGCTTCAACAGTTGCACGGAGTATAACTCCTTCTCAGTGTTGTAGATTGCCCTTGCATTTCTCTTTTTGATTTCCTTAACCTTCCTCCCGTTTTCCTTGGTTCTTCATCTTTTATATTACCATGAAGAGCAGTTGTCCTCCTTTTGTTTCTCTTGTAGCAACCCCATGCACCATGAATTAAGGAAAGTGGGGGACCAAAGAACTGCCAAAAGTAACCATACGTCAACCGTCCTTTTCCTCTATTCGCTGTTTTATGCTTTTTTTTGTTACATGACATCACCAGTCATAATATAATATATATGTTTTGTTTGTTTGCTTTATTGTTGTGTCCCATATCACGTGGACACCTAAAGCCCATTAATGATGATGATTTTATTTCAATTTAAAATAACATCAACTCAAGACAAATTTACAATGGGATTTTGAAGGATCTTGGGTGCACATTTTTAATTTGAGTGCCTCAAATTCTAATGCCTAACATTAATAATCCCATTTGAGATTAATTAATTCGACACTAGAATATAAGAACATGATTTATTATGCTCTCTCTTTCTTTTTTTTTCAGACCCATATTGTACGAACATATACAAAATTGAATATATGTCTAAAAAAAAATTAACTATGAAAATTTCCCATTCAACAACGTCATTTCCTAAATTTTTCTTTGGGAACCGACAATAACACATGGATTTGTAGTCAAGTTTTTGCTAGTTTTAGTTTACGTAAGTGTAAGTTATCGAAATACAAGTAGGGGCGTGACACTAAGCATAAGTAAACAAAGTAAATGAACAAATATGTTGAGTCTACAAGAGACATGTATAGTTTGATGAAATTGGATACATCAAAGCAAAATTTCTATTTCTTATCAATGGTGGTTGTTATCTTTTACAGATTTGTGTAGTTGTGATTGAACTATTATCATTAGCTTCTAAAGCTTGCGATTCATACATGTGTATGAAAATTTATTTGGGAAAAACCCTAGATGACTTCACATCAGCCGCATCAGTAGGCAGACCTACTTAGCATGTGGCATGGAGGTGGGGGGCGTAAGCCTTAATAAGCCATGAAGGGAGGTAGAAGCCAACCTCCAGTTAAGCCCAATGGGACAAAAACCCTGTGAAATTCATATTTGTTCCCTCTACCTAGTCTGACAAAGTTAATCAATTCTCACGCAAATAAGGGCTCCGACAGCTAGAGTTTCCTTTTTAAGCTAAAGGCCTAGCCTTTTATTTTAAATAGAGTAATCTTTATTCCTTTTTTCAAATCATTTTCCCTTTCCCTTTCCAGGAATTTGACTTGATAATCGGTGGGACATTCCTCGAATACACAATTCGGGGGTTGCCTTTTTTATAGGAAAGGTGCAAAGAAGAAAGATAGTCTGGAATTACTCACCATCACGTATGCCTGCTCTGTACCACCTCGTCAACCTCAAAACTCTGTGGAGAAACATATTGGCACCGTCTGTGGGTATTGGGTAAGAGTGGTGAACGATGCTAGTTAGTGACACCACTAGGGCTAGGGCCAAGCGAGACAAAAATCCCATGACCAATCCACCACAGGGCCAAAAAGGTGCTCCTCCGGTGGTGCTTAATGTCTAGGATGCCTCAGAGAGCTCCTGGGCAATGCCACGCTCAGTCAAGCAAAGGCTGCCAAAGCAGGAGGTGTACGTTATGATTGATGCCCTTAAGAACTCCATGATTACCATGATCGACTGTTATGTTAAATTTCTGCAAGTACACGACGTAGTTGTATACGAGTCATATTGCACAAGGAGTTGTGTTTCCAAATACCAAAGCTAACTCAAGCATATCAATTTAGGCAAAATACAAGGTGAAGGGAAGAAAGACTAACCTATAAAAGCGAGCAAACAAAAAGGGACTTGCGTTGTGATAAAACCTAAGACAAACCCACTAATCAAGTCAAACCATCACCTTCCCAAGTTATGTTAGTACTCAAAGATGATCGGTTACCTCATTAAAGACCACCTAAGCCCTCTCGCAAGGGTCAATAGGCTAGTCTAATTGTTCTAACCACCTATTTTGAAGGGATTAGCTAAATTATATTACAAGATTAACAACCCTTCACCTAGCTAAGATTTAGAGTATTTTCACGTCCAAATGTTAGCTATCCTATCTGCCAACACTGGACAATCAACATCACCTTTCAGCATAAGTTAATTGTCATGAAATATGAATGAAAGCTCTTTCAAGCATTTCATTGAGCACATAGTGAGTGTGAGAGAAAGCCTTAAATTCTAGCATGAACAAGATGGGTAAAGCCCAAAACAAGATCAACTAGCCATCGAGGGGCTAATCACAATCAAAGATTACAACTTTAATCAAGACTAAACATCGAAAAGAAAGTTGAAGCAAAGAATTAATAAACTAGTAAACAAAGCAAGAAGCATGAAAAATTAAAGATAGAGAAAAGAAACTTAGTCTTCAATTGCAAAATCCACAATCTTGTATATGATATACACTAATCTACCTAAGTTATTCCACCCCTAATAGGGTTTTGGTGGCTAACAAAAACCCTAAAACCGGTTGAGGAAGAAGTCCCTAAGATAGTCTAAAAGATGCCGTAAATAAAGTCCAAAATCTCCCTAAATAACGCAAACACTGGGAGACGTATGGCCTCACTTCGACACACAGGTGCCCGTGCACCCATGCACTACCAAGAAGCATGGCCATGCACTGACCGTGCGCAGCTTCTGCCTCCAAAGCTTTCATTGCAGTCTTGCTGTACGGTCGTGCACCTGTCTCGGCTCTTAGAACTTAATTTTTCTGGCCTCAGGATGTCATTGAACCTCTTCTCTTCCTTAAAATTCATCCCCAATGCCTCCATTTCAATCAAGATTAGAAATTTTCTCATCTTCTTGACAATAATTTCTGAAAATACGGAAAACCACTAAATAAGCACAATATGAACCACATAAGGCAAATTTAACCCTTTCTCCTCCAAGTTTAACATACCAAACAATGAGAAAAAGAGATTAAACAGGGGCTAAAATGAGGTCAAAATAGAGGTTCACCACTTCCCTACACGTAGCGTTTTGCTCGTCCTCAAGCAAACGAAAAAAACACTAGCTAAGGACCTAACTCACTTTCGCAGGAATCGCGATTGCATTTAGCGTATGCAACAAGCTCTTTAAACCTCTTGGTTCCCCCAAGTGGACGAGTGAGGTCTCATGATGATTTGGAGAAGATATACTCACAAAATCTTGAAAAAGGAAAATAAAAAGGAAAAGAGAAACAGAAACTAAAAAACAATTTGGATTTACAAACAAAGCACAAATATATACGAGGGAGAAGTCTATACATACTCTAACTAAACAAATCACCCATGCAACAAAGATATTAACATACATATAAACATAATATACACATCAAGCTTCTATCCCCATGGATGACATCAAAGTACCAATTTTTCACCCAACTGTCCATCAAAACTTAGAATCTATCCCACTGCTTGATGTGCAAGTGTATCATCATCATAGGAATTAGGCTTACCATAATCTAACTCTGTCCCACTTAATTGACACAAACTACGTTGTTGACTTATTAATATGGCAAACAAACTTTTCTAGTAGCAGTATTGCCTCAAAGGGTACTACCCAGTAGCGCATGCCTCAAAAAACATACTTGTTGTTCCAAACTATGTTTTCTTCTTCTTCTTTTTTTTTGAATGTGAAATACAAACAAAAACAAAGGTAACCATGTACAAAGACGAGTGGGAGAGCCAATTATGGAAGATTAAGACCAAGGTAATAATAATGGTATAAATAAGGATGACATTGCACAGT
Organism: Selenicereus undatus; assembly: GCA_017589665.1. NCBI lineage: Eukaryota > Viridiplantae > Streptophyta > Magnoliopsida > Caryophyllales > Cactaceae > Selenicereus > Selenicereus undatus. Next base: position 22,763,201 of record JACYFF010031958.1, on the reverse strand, counting down.
TATAATGAACTATTGGGGTTTGGATTTGGGGCTAAGAATGACTCATTTAGGACAAAAATCTATCATGCGCATTATACTTATATACAAGCTAATAATCATGACACAAGGGATCAAAGTTGATCAAAATAGTAAAAAAGTCTCTCAAAACAAGTGAGAAGCATAGAATCTTTTTGTTTTTGAAAACTGTTACCTCGTTTTTTTTCTTCTTCAAAAGTTTGAAGCATTGCTTCTTCTCTCCCCCACCCCTAGATCACATAATTTCCTCATTAGGAGCCAAGGAGCTCCTACACTAACAAGAAACATAAGTACAGGAAAAAAAAACAATCCTAGAATAATGTATAAAAACAAAAAGACAAACAAGAAAAAGGAAAAGATAAACAAAACAAAAGTATCTACAAAATAAAAATGAAGCTTACAAGAGTTTATCGAACACTTGAGCATGCAACTCAAATGAATGCAAGTAAGAGCACCCAAACATGAATCTAGGAATGATAGCAAATGATCTCATAAAATTATCAAATGCCTTGGAAAAACAGTAGAATAATCGAATGCAATAGCCAACATGATTTTTCTAAGCAGGTCCTCGATGTATAGACTATAAGGATTAATAGGGGGTCACACCCTTTGAAGGTACCTGCGAACTCAGAACAGTCAACCTCATCCCCCCTAAGCACAACATGAGAATCAATAAGGGATAGATCGCAACACTCAGGGGAAGGGGAAGGTAGTGAACATGAAGGAAAACATGGAAAATATCGAGGGGATCAGGGATACAAGGTCAACAAGATCAGAACTAGGTGAAACTGCAACCACAACATCGACAATTAACCTCCCTACGAGAGTCTCATCGAGATCATGCACGTCAATAAAAATCACCTGACTCACATCATAGATCATCCTCATCAACACTAGCATCAACACCAAATGTCCCACATCTCTCGAACTTCATCAATTGAGCTAAAGGGAAAGGTGGAGCAGGAAAAGTCATGATAAATGCAGTGTTGTCTCTAAGGATGCTAGGTACGCATGGACCAACAAGGGATAAAGTAGTCAAGAGAGGGTCAAGTAATTCCTCTAGTCCAGACCCTAGAGTAAGAAAAGACACACCATCATCATACAAATTAACATCAAGTTTAAGGGAACTAAACTTAGGTCTGTCTCATGTGACAGGTCATACTCCTGTAGATAATTCGCAAACTTAACTTGTTGCTCATTCATTGTCTCTATCATGTTAGTAAGTCTAGCAAAACTGTCAGCAAAAATATGATAAGGATAAGAATTATTTTCATGGCCAGAACAATGGCGAACCTCCCACAAAAGTGGAGCATAATTAGGGACGCACGGGGATGGGGTGTAAGAATTAGCACAACTAGTCTCAAATTCATAAGTATCCTAAGCCAACCACCCAAGCAAATCCCAAGCTTCATTAATGTTTCTAGTGCAAAAGTCTCAATGCTCCAAAATAGCACAGGTCTCATAATTTATACCCTCATAGACTATATCCAAAATTTCCCACTTCTCTAAGCCATAACCATAATGAGCAAGAAAATCATGTAACCTATCATAATATCTCCAAAATAATTGAAGCTCATACTGAGGAAAGTGAAAAAATGGCATTTTTTTGATTATTTGTTTTATTTTTTTGGAAATAAAAGCCTAGTCTCTAGCACTAAAGTGAGCTTCAATATTGAAAAGCAACAATTCCCCAGTAACGGCGCCAAAAACTTGCTATGTTAAATTTTCACATGCGCACGACATACTTGTGGTTAGCAACTGGAAAGTACGGGTCATATTCCATAGGGAGTTGTGTTTCCAAGCACCAAAGCTAACTCAAGTGTATCAATCTAGGGAAAACAGAAGGTGAAGGAAAGAAAGACTAAACTAGTAAAGGAAGCAAACAAGAAGGGACTTGGTTTGTGATAAAACCTAAGACAAACTAACTAATCAAGTCAAACTCTCACATTTCCAAGTTATGCTAGTATTCAAAGATAAACAGTTACATCATTAAAGATCACCCAAACCCTCTTTCAAGGGTCAATCAGCTAGTCTAGTATTGCTAACCACCTATTTTCACGGGATTAGGTCAATTAGACTATAAGATTAACAACCCTTGACCTAGCTAAGATTTAGACTATTTTTACGTCTAAATGTTAGATATTCTCTCTACCTACACTGCACAATCAACCTCACCTTTTAGCATAAGTTAATTGTCCCGAAACATGAATGAAAGTCCTTTCAAGCATTTCCTCAAACACGTGGTGGGCATAAGAGAAAATCCTAAGTTCTAGCATAAACAAGATGGGTAAATGGCTAAACAAGATCAACTAGCCATCAATGGGCTAATGACAATCAAAGATTACAACTTTAGTCAAGACTAAACATCCAAAACAAAATCAAAGCAAATAATTAATAAACTAGTAAACAAACTAAGAAACATGAAAAATTAAAGAGAGACAGAAGAGAAACTTAGTCTTCAATTGCAAAATCCACAATCTTGTAGATGATATACGCTAATCTACCTAAGTTACTCTCCCCCTAATGGGATTTTGATGGCTAATAAAAATCCTAAAAACGGCTGAGGGAGAAGTCCCTACTATAGTCTAAAAGATGCCTTAAACAAAGTCTGAGATCTGCTTAAATAACACGAAAACTAGAAAGACGCATGGGTGCCCATGCACCCACGCACTGGCAAAACGTACGGTCGTGCACTGACTATGTGTAGCTTCTACTCGCAAATTGCCACTGCGGTCCTGTTGCACAGTCATGCCTTCATGCACGGCCAGCCGTGCACCCATCTCGGCTCTTCGGACTTGATTTTTCTAGCCTCCGAACTTCATTAAACCTCTTCTCTTCCTTAAAAATCATCCTCAATGCCTCCATTTCAATTGAAATTAGCAATTTTCTCATCTTCTTGGCAATAATTCCTAAAAATAAGAAAACCCACTAAATAAGCATAATATAAACTGAATAAAGCAAATTTAACCCTTTCTCCTTAAAGTTTAACGTACAAGACAATGAGAAAAAGGGATTAAATAGTGGCTAAAATGAGGTCAAAATGGAGGTTCATCACCAACTCGCTCCTACAGCCGGTCAGAGAGCAAGTCAAGAAGACCATGGAAGGAACTAGCTCCATGCACCCCCCCCCCCCCACATTCCACTGGGATCCGACCCTGGGACACGATCCCTTAGACCGGTACGGCTGTCCCAAATGGGTTGTGAGGATGCCATGACCCTAGGTAATGTTTGACCTCTGGCCAGCAAATAGCTGCATGGGGGGCATCCTGAGTACGTTGATGCGGTCCATGCCAGGCAGATCATACAAGCACGGCGAGCCTTGCATAGGGCCGATGGAAATTTAGCACTCTCAAGGTCTACATTGACTCCCTATGTCACATACTCCCGATGCTTAGCTTGGTTTGAAGATCACGAGCACACCTCCCATCCTCAAAGGAAATGCTAGAGGAGGGACAAATCGCCAAATCACATGAGAGCGTACACCCTGAAGGGATCAATAACAAGGGAGCGCACATGGAACCCTGGCCTACATGGGCGGCATGGGCCATGATGCAGTTGCAACAAGGGTCGGCCGCTCATGGCAACACCCGCCAAAGGATAAGGACCATACTATGAGCCCCTCAGTTTCCGAAATATGGCGAAGGTCGTTCTCCCCCATCAAGACGAAGGTCATCCTTCCCCATCAAGATCTTAGGAACGACTGCCCGTACAAGTGTGCCATCGTTCTCCACGTCTTTCAGCCAGGAAATTATGGACTCCCCAAGACGGAGAAGGTAAAGGCATCCAACTTGGAGTGGTATGATGGGACCATGGACCCATAGAAACATCTCGGGGTCTACAAAGCTCAAATGTACATGCAAGATGTTGACAATACCACTTATTGCCAGTACTACCCAGCAACAGTAAAGGGGTCGCCTAGAAACGGTTTAGCGTGCTCGCACTAGGTAGCACTACTATCTTCCAAGAGTTGGAAGACCACTTTGTGAGTCATTTCATTACGAGGTGCAAAGAGAAGAGGACGAACATACACCTCAAAGATTAAACGGGGGAAGAATGAATCCCTAGCCAAATTCGTAACAAGATTTCACCAAGAAGTTGTTCTCATTCTTGACCTGGAGGATGGTGTAGATTATACCTCTTTTCTTAATCGCCTAAGGAACGACTAGTTCAAGTTCTCTTTAGCTGAGCAAAAGGAAATTACCCTCGCAGAAGCCCTTTAAAAGGTCGTAGACTTCATAAAAGCCACTAAATTCACATAGAAATTGGAGCTAAGCAAGGAAGAGGTAAAGGTGAGGAAAAAGCCCATACCAGAGCATAAAGAAGGTAGAAGAATGAAGCTCGAGATCAAAACTTTAACACAGATCCCGAGAGCATCCTCATGGAAATTAAAGGGCATCCCATACTGAGGAAGCCATAGCCTGTGGCTACACTACATAAACTGCGCAATGATGGCAAGTATTATGAATCCCCAAGCAGAATGGTCATACCACGACGAAGTGTAGGGAGCTAAAGAAGGCACTTCATGAACTCGCCGACAACGGCCAAATTGATCATTTTCTCAAAAGGGGCCCCAAGGGCCTTATAAAAAGATAAACCCATGCCCATGAGCGGTCGTTCTAAGAGGAATGTTCCATAGAAGTGATAGCTACCATCATTAGATGACCCATGCAATGTGGAAGGCCCAGATGCGTAGTACACAACCGTTAGTGACTGCTGAAAGAGGGAAGTCTCTAAAAGTCCCTTCTATAACCTTGAGTGAGGTCGACAACTGCAGCCTTGTCACCCCTCATGATCGCCCCCGGGTTGTGGAGTTAAAGGGTGGAAGTGCCTTTGTTCGAAGGATTCTGATATACATTGGCAACTCAACTGACATTATGACCTAGAAGTGCTTAAAGCAGCTTAAATACCCTGGAAGAGACATCACCCACCTAATAAACCCGATCTTAGGATTCAGGGTGTAGATAGTGAATCTGATCGAAATGATCCACCTACCCATGTGGTTTGGAGGTAAGGTTAAGTCGAGGAACCTAGAAGTGGATTTTTTAGTGGTTAATGTACCCATGACCTATAACGTCACTATTGGACTACCCACTCTCTACAAAGTTAAGGCAATGATAGCACATCATATGTTGCAACTCTAGTATGATTTTGATGATGATAATGTAGGGAAGCTACATGGTGACTAGCAGACGGCCTGAGATTGGTACTTAGTCAACATAAAGCCACTTGTCGAATAGAAGGGGAACCTAAGTAGTGCCTCCCGACTCTAAAGCCAAAAGGCCACAGTTAGATCAGCTAAGCACCACACTACTGAGGACCCAGGGTGCCCCTGCCCGAAGGTGCGGATGACATGGAGTCAATGGTGCTAGAAGACGAGCATTTCTCTCGGATGGTGAGGATTGAGGAGACATGCCAATGCAAATTAGACAGGCCCTTATTAACCTTCTTAGGGAGTACAAGAATGTGTTCACCTTTAGCCCTAATGAAATGCCCCTTCTGGATCTTGCATCCATTGAGCACCGCTTACATGTGTATCCGACACCCAAACCCATGGTGTAAAAGAATAGGCATATGGGAGCAGAATGGTACACAGTTACCGTTGAGGAGGTTCAGAGACTCCAGCACACATGATTCATCAGGGAGTGTTAGTACCCTGAATGGATATCAAATGTGGCGGTGGTGAAGAAACCTAATGGGACTCGAAGAATTTGTATTGATTTCACTAACCTCAACACAGCATGCCTAAAAGACAACTACCTTCCCCCCAAAATTTGTAAGTTATTGACTCTACGATCGGCCACGTGATGTTGAGGTTTATGGATCCTTATCTAGTTATCATCAGCTCCTTTTGCACTTGGATGACCAGGAAAAGACCGCATTTATAGCTAACAGGGGCTATGCTGCTGTAAGGTTATGTCGTTTGGGTTGAAGAACGTGGGAGCAACAAAGCCGTGGTTGGTAGACAAAGTGTTCAAACCCCTCATCGTGAATAACATAGAGGTCTATGTTGATAATATAATTTTTGAAAGCAGAGAAGATATCAAGCACACAACCAACCTGCATGAAACATTTGTAATCCTCCGCAGCTTCGGGATAAAGCTTGACCCTGGAAAATGTGTTTTCATGGTAAGGTCCAACAAATTCTTTGGCTTGATCACTAATAATCAGGGTATAGAGGCCAACCTTGATAAGGTGTAAGCTACCCTTGACATAAAACCTCCAAGGAATGTGAAAGAGGTGCAACAACTGATAGGGTACATGGCCCGTGCTTAGGCGCTTTATGTCCAGATATGCAAACAAATGTTAGCCCTTTTGTTGTGCACTTAAGAGACTCGCTAACTTCAAATGGAACCAAGAAATAGATGAGGCATTCCAGTCATTAAACAGTGCATGTCCTACTTGCCTTTGATCGCTTGCCCAACCCAAGGCAAGTCATTGCTATTATACTTGTTTGTGTCAGAATAGATAGTACGTGCGGTCCCGTAGTTGAAAGGGAAAAGGAATACATTCCTGTATACTATGTGAGCCATACATAAGTAGGAGCAGAGCTTAGGTAACCCCTGATCGACAAGTTCGCTTACGCCTTAGTCTCAGTAAGGAAGAACCCACCCCCGAATCGACAAGTTTAGTTATGCCTTAGTCTTGGCAAGGCAGAAGCTGCACCCTTACTTCGAGCCCCACAAGGTAATGGTCTTGCCTTACCAACCTTTAAAAAATGTCCTGCAGAAGCTCAATGCCTCCAGAAGACTACTGAAATGAGCAATCGAGCTATCTGGATACGGAGTAGATTACAAAGCCCGGCGCGCTAGCAAAGCCCAAGCATTGGCCGACTTCTTTGTAAAAAATCACAGCGCAAATCTAGCACTCTCATCTCGCTTAGACGTGTGGACTCTTTACGTAGATGGTTCTTCCACAAAGGATGGTTGTGGCACCAACCTCATCATAGAGACACCTCATGGTAAGAAGCTTGAGCATGGGTCAAGTTCATGTGCAAAGCCTTCATTAACAAGGCCGAATATGAGGCCCTGTTAGCAGGCATCAAGTTCTGTTACATAGCTGCGGCCAATTCATTCCGAGCATACTCAGACTCCTAGTTGGTCTTTATTCAACTTAATGGGGAATATAAGGATGAGGATGAGACCATGGCAGCTTATGCCCACCAGGTTCATCGGGCAACCAGCCATCAAAAAAGCTTTGAAATCATCCACATTCCATGGTCTGAGAACTGCTAGGTTCATAATCTATCTAAATTGGCCAGCTCCTCTGTGGAAGGCAAGCCCAAAAGAATACAATGGGAGAAGTTGCTAGAAAGGAGGATGGAACCTCAGGAGGTCATGTGGATCGACAGGAGCTCCACCTGGATGGACCCCATTGTGGCATATTTAGCGGACAAAACGCTTCCTTCAAACTCCAAGGAAGTGGAGTGGGTCAAAAAGAGAGCTGAGTCGTTCATTTCATATGCAGGGATCTTGTACAAGTAACCTTACGCCCATCCTCTTCTACTTTATTTAACACCTGAGATAGGAGAAAAAATATTGGAAGAAATTCACAAGGGGGTATGCAACTCGCACATTAGGGGACAAGCGCTTGCTGTCACGGCCATCCAGACCGACTACTACTGGCCATCCCTAAGGGAGATTTCCTTGTCCTTGGTAACCAAATGTAAGAAATATAGAAGTTCTTACCCGTTCAAAGAAAACCCTCTATCCTATTTACCCCAATCCTAAGCCCTCTACCGTCCACCAAATGGGGCATTACCATCCTAGGCCCATTCCTCAAGGCGACTAGGCACAGGAAGTACTTACTCATATCGACTATTCCACCAAATGGGTTGAGGCCGAGGCCATGGCTGTAGCTTCAGTCACAACCAATGAAGTCTGGAAGTTCATGTAGAATAACATCATTACCCAGTTCTGCGTGCCTTGGGGAATGATATTCGATAACAGGCGACAATTTGACATCATACAATTAGGGATTACCTCAAAGGCTATGGTTGTCAAGCCCAGTTCACTATTGCTGCCAACCCACATACCAAAAGTCAAGCAGAAGCAGCTTGCGAGGTCATTCTCCAAAGCCAATAAAAGAAGCTAGATAAGACCAAATGAAAATAGGCTGATGAGCTACCAGGTATACTGTGGTCTATATGCATTACCAAGAAGACAACCACCAAGGAAACTCCTTTCATTGCTGGATTATAGGTCGGAGGCCATACTTCCAGTTGAAGTGGCACTCTACACCCACGGCCTATGCGAATTTTAAGAAATACTAAACGATTCAGCCCTAAGGAAGGCCCTTAATTTACAACCCTCCCTCTGTACAGGGTGACGCATATATATGAGAGACCCTATACAAGCCACTAGGAGTTGGTGACCTCATCCTGAGGAGGACAGAAGTCATGGATAAAGCAAACAAGCAAGGCAAACTAAGCCCAACTGGGAAAGGTCCATACACCGTCTAGGAGCAAATTCATCATGGGATGTATAAATTGATCACATTGCACAGGAAGGACATCCCAAGAACATGGCACAGTGACAACCTAAGGAAATACTTCACCTAGAAAACATCCCATGCTTCCTTTACTCTTTTCTTTCTGTTGTGCCTCCACAAGTTATTGTAAAAGGACCTTGTGAGGACTTTTTGACGATTAATGAACAGACTCCTTTTAACTCCATGTATTCCATAGTTATCTCTTTCAAGAATTTCGCTAGTTGTTAAGTTTGAGGGCATGGGGTACGTCCTTCGTGAATGACTAACTGAATAATATGAGAAAAACTTAAACAACATGTAACAAAATTGAACGCACAAAATTCCAAATAGGAGTGCCCTTCATTGAATATGAATAGTCTCACAAAGGTGAATAAGAAAAGCATAAAGGTATAAGTAAAAAGGGGGGGAACGGCATCTCCTAGTCGTTGTGATCCTTATCATCACTACTGTCATCATCCTCCTCCATGCCATCCTCTTATAAAGGGACATTGTTTTCGGAATCACCCCGATCCTCAAGATCCTTATTTTGATCATCATTCACATAATACTCATACTAGAAAAGGGTCTCTTTAGGATCCTGCACGAACAACCAAGCCTATCGGCAATCCTTGATACACTGGACCCACAACTTGAAGTAGCGCTTCTTAGTATGGAACTCAGGAACAAGGTGCAGGATGAACTCGCAAAAGAACTCAGTCCACTCAATCCAACCGCGCTCAAACCCTTGATGTTGTGTGGCCTCGGCTTTCTCCTTCGAGGCTACATTCTTAGCCTTAACCTGAATGTTCAGATCCTCAAGATGGCAGTGGCACTTCTGCTTCTCCCTTTCCCATTCAACCCTCTCCTTTTTTAGCTTGTCGTAGTGGTGCTTGTATTTCATCGCTAACCGCTTAACCTTTTTTCATCTTCCATGAGGACATGAATCTTCTCCTAAAGGTAAGTGGGTTGGAGTTGTCCTCATAGCCCTTAGGGCTAGAGCAAAGGCATGTGAAAAACAAGAGCTAAGGAGTCAGAGTTAGGGAGCGTAATAGCAAAACACCAAAAGGGGAATAAGTAATCACTCAAGAGCAGTCATACTTACCTCAACGATGGCCACATGTTCCTTAATTACTAACTGAGTGTATGGAGAAGCAGATGGCACTAGGTCCCAAGAGGGGGCAAGCCTCTCCACGAGCTCAGACTTGACTGGAGGCTCGGATTCCAGGAAGGACATGGCCTTCACAAACCTCCAAAGAGACGACTCCATGACCCGCTGGTAGGTTATTTAGCGACAGCCTTGGGAGTTACTTTTGGGGGACGCCCCTTGGGCCCCTTTAAAGCCATCCTAGTGAGACACTAATGAAGGGGGGCCTTCTTAGGGGAGCCTCCAGGCTGCGACAGTCCTCTTTAGAGTTCCTATCACCTCGAGCATAAAGGAAGGGATAGGGCGAGGTTGATCATCCTCTTAAACTATTACTGAAAGTACCTGCTCGGCCTTATTGGGTATTCTCAACGAGTTCCTCTTCTGCTTATTGGGGTTCTAGACTTGGAGTTTGCCCCAACTATCATCACACTTAACAAAGAGGAAGTCATACTTTCAGTTGTTCAACTTGAACTTCTTCTCGATTGCGGACATGAACCCCTTCTTATTGTTAAAAGCTATATCATCATGCTTCCCTTACCTCACCCTGCGCCTTTTGTAGGTATGTGCATGGGTGAAAGCTTGAGTTGTGCTCTTCAGCCCGCTTAGCTCATGAGTGGCAATGAACGAACGGCCAAGATGTTAGCATAATCAGCGCAATTGCCAAGTTGCACCTTGTGCAGATGTCATAAATCACCTTGTGGAAGCAGAAGCAAAGCATGTAGTTAAGCACTACGTGGTATACAACAATATAGCCAGGGGATGGCTCCTTGATGATGGCATCCGCCTAGGGAAGCACAAGGGTATAGGAAATAGGAAGGAGATTCTTCTTTTTCAAATCAGATCAAGGGACGCGACCACCTTGGGGTTAGGGAAATGAGATCTAAGGTCGTCATTAGGATCGGATCAAGTTGATGCCCTGGGAAAGGAAGCACTGGTTGCAATAACCTCACATGGTCGGTCCTTACCTGTGCCCTTGCCATTTGAGCTCGAGCATGAGAAACTTGAACCGAATGAACTCATGTCACCACTTCGCTTGGAAGGACGAGAAGAAAATGAGGAATTACGTTCTGCTAAGCCTTTAGCCATTAGCTCGGGGACGATCTTAGGACCCATGGCTTGTTTTGTGTTTGCTAGGTTGTGTTCCTGAAAATCAGTTATATGGTTGACAGCCACATCTATCTCCCATGGATAGACGACTTCATCATCAACACTAGGTATACTAGGGGTAGAGGACCGCTCGCAACTAGACCACAAGTTATAGGAGATTTCATGTACAAGCAAGGCATGAGGAATCTTCTTGGGTTTTCTAGGAATCTTCTTAAGATCCAAGGCCGTCATTGGGTTCTTGGCCAGGAGGTCGGAAAAAACAAGTTGACGCCCCCCCCTATCTTGGGCCAATAGACTTCCCTAGGGAAGATTCGCTCAATAAGTAGACTGAGGACTAGGGGTGTTCAAAATTAACCAAACCCAAAAACTCGAACCGAAAACCATGAACTGACCCAATTTTTCAGGTAACGGAACTAACATATTCAAGTTTTTCAATTCGGATACCCACACTGATAACCTTTTTGGTTTTTCAGTTCGAGTATGGTTCACAGTTGTTAGAGTTTTGGGGTATCCGATAAATCGATATTTTTTTTTTTAATAAAACATAATAAGCATATGGAAGGAAAAAGGGAAAATTATAAAGTTTGTAAAAAAAAAAAAAAAGAAAACCCCTACTCATTTAGTTTAGCCACAGTTGCCCTCAACCACATTTCATTACTTTTGCTTCATCGATCTGGTGCTCTTTACCTCTCTCACTTAAACCAAAATCAAACATAATGGTATATTTAGTAATCTCTTATGTATTGAATTCCCAAAGTATTCGTTAATAGAATGATTTCTAGGAAGCAAAATAGATGAAGGGTGACTTTTTAGGTCACCAAAGTTTCGTCCCCTTACCCATGCTTCCCCCCCCCCCCCAAAACCCCCAAATTCTTCATTTGTTTGAATTATATTGAGAAGTACAAATTTGGAATAAAACCATTTCATTTATTTGAAATCTGACATATTTTAAATAAGTTTAAAGAAAACTACTCTCAAAAACTAATAGGCTATACATAAGATATAAAAAAGTGAAATTAAAAAAATAGGGTTAGCGAATACCCGAAAAACTGAACCAAAATTTTCTGGTACCTGAACTATCTGTTCGGTTTGAGTTCATAATTTTTCTGACCCGAAATTTTGGGTACTCGAATTGAAATCTATTTTGATTCATGTGCCCGAACCATGAACACCCCTACTGAGGATAACATGATTCATTTAATATACAAGGGTTAAAAGTGAAGGAAAGATGCGTGTAGTACCTACTACAAATGAGGATTGGGAGGAAAAGCTCCTTGAAGGCTGAAGATGTCATAAAGTGGTTGAAGGTTGCTTTGAACGTTCAACTCAAGGTTGAAGGCTTCAAATGAGAAGAGAGTAGAACTTCTCCCTCTAGAAATCGTTTTCTTTCTCTAAGCAATGTTAGCGGAGTGGAGCAAGTGACTGGTGGTCCACCTCCTTCTATAGGCGAAAGAAGGAGGGGTAACAAACTATTATGCTCCCCAAGGAGAAAGCCAAGGTCTAAGGTTCGTTAAGTATGGTCGCAGGCTGTCTATTTCAACTTAGGGGCTAAGGATTGTTAAGCACGACCCTAGGTCGTCCACAATATCTTTATCCCCCCAAGGAGCAAAGGATTGTTAGGCACGACCCTAGGCAGATCACCAAGACTTTATCCCCCCAAGGGGCAAAGGATTGTTAGGCACGACGCAAGGCAATCTGCTGCGACTTTAGCCGCCAAAAGGTGAAGGATAGTTAAACACTGTCCTAGGCCGTCCGCTACTCCTTCAGCGCCTAAGGGGCCAAGGATTATTAAGCACGGCCCTATGTCGTCCGCTACTCCTTTAGCTCCTAAGAGGCTAAGAATGGTTAAGCACGACCTTAGGTCATCAGCTAGACCTTTAGACCACAAAGGACTAAGCAGCATTAAGCACGACCCTAGGTCGTGTCCCCCAGGGGCTAAAGATTGTTAAGCATGTCCCTAGGCTGTCTGTAATGCCTTTAACCCAAAAATGGGCTAAGGATTATTAAGCATAGCCTCAGGCCATCAGCTATGCCCTATAAGCCCCCATAGGGCTAAGGATTGTCAAGCACAACCTTAGTTCATCCCCTATGCCTTTAGCACCGTAAGGCGCTAAGGATTGTTAAGCACGATTGTAACCCATTCGCTGCGCCTTTATTCCCTAAGGAACTAACAATTGTTAAGCAGGACCCTAGCCGGTCCACTATACCTTTAGCCCATGGGGGTGAGGAGATGACACTACGTCATCTGCTACGCCATTAGCTCCCAAGAGGCTGAGGTTTATCTAACATGACCTAAGCCGTCAGCTACGCATTTAGCCCCCAAGGGGCTAAGGATTGTTAAGCATGGCCCTAGGTCGTCTATACGCCTTTAGCTCCCAAGGAGCTACTAGCTGCTAATCGCGAGGAGTGATGTTCAAGCTCTGATATGCCAAGATAGGGATAAGACATCAGAGATTAAACAACTGAAACTTCTTTCATCCATGGCTCAAAAAAACCTAAGGCAAAAAAAAAGAAGAAAGAAAGAAAGAAAGAAAGAAAGAAAGAAAGGAAACGTAGCCATCCACCTATGGGGCAATCGTAGTTGCCACCATGGTCGGAAGTGGTCGAGCTATCATTCGACCCAACACTCTCCTTAGGAGCAACTGCAAGAGGAGTACGTGCCGTGGTTGGATTGGCTATAAGAGGAGGTCGGGGAAGATAACAACTGCCCCATGTGTAACTTGAGCTAGGTCTCAATGGAATACTAGTTGAGATTTACAAATGAGTCCCTCAGAGCCTTGGCCACGATCCATTGGAGGACACCCAGCTTAATCGCAGCATTGACAACTATAGCATAGAACACAGCTTGAACAATCTCCGGAATATGAAAGTCCTGAGTAACCTCCTTGGCGTCATCCTTGACGAAGTCTGGGCAAATTATTTGATAATCTACCGACAACAGATAAGGGGAGGAGGAGAAACCGTGTTTTCTATCTTCGACCACTTGAATGTTTCCAAACATGTACAACCATTTCCTCTGTGTTGAGGTAGTAAGGGAAAACCATAACTTTGATTTACCAAGTTGTAGAAAATGATGGGAGGGTTGGAAAATGAAGAATTTACCTTCTCTCTATCCCTTTTTTAAACTACTGTCAAAACAGCATTAAATGCATAGAGGGAACCCAACCAACAAATGACAATAAATGACCTCAACATACGTGTAGCCAACATTGCGAAAGAATATAAGATAGTATTGGGAGATACAACGACGAAATAAGTACATGTGAAAGCCCGGATATTTTATTCCATCTTATTTATTTACTTATATATATATTCATATTTATATGGTTAAATGTTTTTATTTGATATGATTTTGGCCGACTTAGTATGCTTGAGCTCGTAGTGTTTACTCTTTGGGTGCGTTGGTAGATTAGTGGAATGGTTTGTGGTAGAGTGGTCAAGCACCCACAAAGGTTCCTAAAGGTTGTGGGTTCGAGGATTGGTGTCCCTATTCTTTTCTAGTTTTTTTTTTAAGGAAAAGGGGAGGGAAATTATGGGGAGCCGTGGGGAGTAAGGGGAAGGGGAAAGGGAAGTGAAACCCTAGCCTCTTTTAAATTTTTTTCCCCTCTCTCTTCCTCCTCTATCTCTCAAGCCACACTCTCTCTCTCTCTCTCTTTTCTCTCTCTCTCTCTCTCTCTCTCTCTCTCTCTCTCTCTCTCTCCCCCTTCTTCTCTCCCTCACTCGCATCCCCTCGCCGCTACCCAACACCCCATCGTGCACCGCCTAGCACCCTCTCGTGCCCCACCCAGCACTGCCCCGCTTTCCCCCTCGTGGTTTGCCTTGGATTTTGGAGTAGGAAGGGAATCATCTTCTTTTCAAAAATCGACTCAAGGTAAGCTTTAGTCACGTTTTTATTTTCGTTGGTTAAAGTTTTGACCTTTGGCTTGATTTGGATTAGTTAGGGGACTTAGGAATCATTAGTATGGATGTAAGTAGATAGGCAACCCATCGTGGTAGAAAAATCGAACCAAAAGAAGCCATTTGAATGAGGAAAAAGTGGATAGAACACCTCTAATTTGAGTCTGAACATCACCGTTTTTAAAAATTCGACCCATTATAGTGCAGTAACCCAAAAATAGTGAAACTTTTATGGTAATTAGGTCAGAATGTACTAAGTAATCTGGTTTTTGAATAAAAAAAATCAAAAGTATAAAGTGAGTTATGATCGAATTACTGAGGGCTGCCTAGATCTGGACAGCCAGTGACACCGTAGGGTAATTGAGAAAAACGACCTGATGCTTGGCAGATTAGGGGAAAACACCAAACATAGGAATTGTAGAGGACGAAATGACCTTTCCAGAATAGGCAAGAACTCAGAGTTTTGACGTCGAGAACTAGAGATATGGGCTCTGGAAATTGAGCCCAAATTCTAGCCGAATCTGGATTCGTGGGTAGCTATGTTTGGAAATTCCTAAGGATGTCTAAAAATTGTAGAAAAATTATTATAAGCGGGAATGGGCTGTAGATGTGGTTCCTAAGATTTGACTAAGTGCAAATGTTGTTTTGGTCCAGGTGTTGATTATTAGTCCCAATTAAGAAACCGAGCCCGTAATTGTATGGATTCCAGATAAAAATTATGCCTTAACCTTTCCCCCAAGTCGTTTGAAAATGTGTTTGATGAAAATAGTAAGGGCTATCCTTGAATGTCTTTGTTTCACATGGAATTATGAATTTTCTTTTCGGTTGAACGTGGAATGAAATACTGTGTGGTGTGTATTGGCCTATCTTGCTCGGTCAGTGTGCTTTGGACATTTGAACTGATTGTGTTGCAAAGAAAAACATATATATTGTGGAAAGTTATTTCACGAGGCATGATTTATGAGCGTGCATATAGGCTAGTTGAATATATTTGGTGTTGATGTTGGGGGGATTTTTCCCAAGTGAATGTGATAAAATATTTTGTATGGCATGTGTTGAATTGCTTTGCTAAGTTAGTGAGTGCATGGGTTATTGAACTGATTATGTTGCGAAAATAATGTGAAACTGTTTGGGACCATAATGCGTTGGATTGGGTTGTGTATGTTGGTTAAAGATTAAGGTTTACTATGAATGTGTAAATAACTGGCTACATGGGTGAGACTAGAAAGTTATGGTTAGCGGTAACCGTCGAAATTGACAGTAGGACATGATATGGTTATCAGTAACCGTCCGAATTGACGGTAGGCCAAGATATGGTTAGCGGTAACCATCCGAATTGACAGTAAGCCAGGTTATGGTTAGCGGTAACTGTCCAAGTTGACGGTAGGTCATGTTATGGTCAGCAGTAACCGTCCAAGTAGATGGTAGGCCAGGTTATGGTTAAGCGGCTACATTAAACCCAAACGCAGGCCATGAGACCCAGTAGGGTCGCTCACCCTTAAGAACCTCAAAACTTATAAAAGAGACTGGTATGGTTGTGTACATCTACTAAGAATGTATGAGTGTGATCTATTTGTCTTCCCTACCCTTAAAATGTTTTTAAAATGAATTTATGTGCGTGTTTTTACTGTTAGGTGTGATTATTATTGAGTTTATCTCATTTTGGTAAGCTGTTTTGTTTTCAAGTGAAGTGGACGAGCATGGGGATGGGAACTCGAATTAGTGCAAGGCCGCGAAATCAAATTTAGTAGAGTTCACTTAGTTTGTGTTTAGACTTGTTTAAGGATTGCGATTCAGGTTGGACTTTGTTATATTATTGTAAGACTCAGACTGATGTTTTATTAGAGGATCTAGTTGCATTAGAGCTTTAATTGATACACAGTCTAGTATTCCCAAGAAGAAAATATGGCGGTAACACCCCACTTATGCTTCTCTGCTGTCACGTAGGTTAATATTAGTAATAAGCAAAAATTACAAATTTTGGGGTGATATAGAACACCAGTCTCAAACAAAGTCCATTCATTTCAATCATTTGATATGCATTTAAAAAAACAAAAAGCCCATTCGTTTCATTCATTTGAAATGCATTTTTAAAAAAACACTACACAAGGAGAAACAAAGTGAGGTCCTCCGTGAAAGGAGATTCGGTTCCCACTGTTGTCGAATGTGACCGGGGTCTCGCTCAACCCAACAGTTTCCTCAAATATGCCCGCGGGAGCTACAACAGCATGCGCTAGGGGTTTAATTGTGGTATCTGTTGCATAAGCTTTCTCTCGGGCGAACAACTCGTCCTTGTGGATGCCCAACCAACTAACCAAGCCTCAAACAAATATCACTGCCAGTGCATCGCTCACGATCTCTAACAGAACGCCCAGCTTGACCGCACTGGCCACTGTCATGGCATAGAACATTGCCTGCACCATTATAGGAATCTCGACCTCCTAGGTGACATCCTCAACATCTTCCCTTATGTGGTCCAGATAGATCAGCTGGAAGTTCGTGGGCAATGGGTTGGGGGAGGAGGAAGCACGACCTCATCCAACTTATCCCACTTGAAACTTTCTAAGGCATTGATGACCATCTCTCCTGTGTGTAGATAATAATGAAATCCCATAGATGCACAACAGTGGCTCACGATGGAGGGAAAGGTAAAAGTGAGAGTTCACTGCCTCCTCCCCTGCCATTGTATACTGTGGCCAAACAACATTAAATGTGGGTCAAGAGCCCAACAGGTAGACAAGGGCAATAAATGTCCTCGACATGTGTACGACCAGTGTCAGAAGATAGTGCAAAATAAAAGTGGGAGGAATATCTTATCCACATTCTACTTACATCACCTTTTTGAAGACGCGCAGCTAAAATGTGAGGGGCTAAATGATTTGGTAAAATTGCAGATGACTTCACCTCAGTCACATCAGCAAGTGCACTGGCTCAGCAAGTGGAATGCAGGTAGGAGGCCCAGGGTTAATGGTCCACGGAGGGAATAAGAAACCAGCCTTTAGTAAAGCCTAAAGAGACAAAAATCCTATGAAATTACTATTTTGCCCTTCGGCTACAATTCCTTATAAATATTCACCTACCTAGCCTAACAAAGGTAATCAATTGTCCTAAAAATCCAAGCTCTAACATTATTAACTGTTAGAGTCTTTGCGTTTTTAGCTAATGGTCCGACCTTTTTTTTGAAAAGAGCAAACTTTATTCCTTTTCTTTGTCGAATCGCTTTCCCTTATCCTTTTAAGGAATTTGACTTGATCGTCGGAAGGGAGTTCCTTGGATGCACAATTCGAGGGTTGCCTTTTCTGTAGGTAAGGCGCTGAGAAGAAGGACAACCCAGATCACTCACCATGTCGTAAGTCTACTCTTTCGCCACCTCAACAATCTCAAAACTCCGTGCGAAAACAAAAATCATTGTGGTATGGAATGGCTTACAGACCATTTTTACACAACATATAACATATATTAACCTCTGGGTTTCTGAAGCTGTATTTGAACTGCCATTGTTAGTTGTTAAAACTCGTGATTTATATATGTATCCCAAAATCGTTGTTGTATGTAATGACTCATAGACCAATTTTGTGTTATATATATCAACCTCCCTATTTGATAATGAAAGATTTTCTTAAGTCTATATTATATTCATCAATCTTAAGTTGTGGTTTTCGAGTAGGAAAACACAGCCTCAAACAAGTAAATGACCAACAAGCCTAAGGTGAATTAAGCTCGAAATCGAGCAGTTGATGAGCCAAGGCCAAGCTCAAGCTCAAGCCTAGGACAAGTTAAAATCGAGCTTGATTTATGAGCTCAACGAGCTACTAGCTGAGTCTCAGCACGCATACAAGCTCACAACCTGAGCTTTAAGCCTCTCAAGTTTTGGCCTCGCTTGACCTTTAAGTACATCCCTACTTGGGGATCCTGCTTAAGACCGGCCATAAATCTTAGCATCATTATTTTATTGTTCATACGCTCAACACAATTATTTGGCCACCATGCGTATAACTATTTTTGAAAAGGGGCTAGGGTTGGAACTTGGACAACAACAACAACTAGTGTGGGTCCCACTTTCGCGGGGTCTGGGGAGACCCATCTGTAGGCAACCTTACCTCTATCGGCATTCCTACCCATAGGGAGGCTAACTCCAAGAGACCCACGAAAAGAGTTTTGTAAAAATATTTAATAAAAGAAAGATTTTGCGAAAACATTTAATAAGAAAACATTTAATAGAATAAAGATTCTATAGCAAGGGATGCCCGAGATAAATAAAAGATAGATACAAGATCAGTTGCTGAAGTTATGAAATAAAAGGACAATATAATGTATGGAGGCAATATACCTGGACGACCAGCGACGAGAACTCTTCTCGGCAGACAGTACAACCTGCATACAAACACCACATCCACAAAAAAAAAAGCTCTACCAGCACTAAGCCACCGCAACCAAAAGAACACTACGGGGTCGACTCTCTGTGATCTACGGTCTTAATCCTATCCCGTCACAACTTCCTATCCTGAGTCATGTCCTCCGTCAAGCCGACAACTTTCAAGTCCTCTTTAATCACCTCGTCCAAGCTCTTCTTTGGTCTTCCCCTCCCTCTTCTACATTCGGGGATGTTGATCCTCTCACATCTCCTTATTGGGGCGTCCACACTCCTCCTCTTCACATTACCAAACCTTCGGAGTCTTGTTTCTCTCATCTTATCTCCGATGGGAGCTACTTTAACTAGTCCCTGATAACTCCATTCCTAATTCTGTCTAACCTCGTATAACCACACATCCACCTTATCATCCTCATCTCTGCTACCGTCAGCCTTTGAACTTGCGCCTTTTTTAGAGGCGATCCATAAAGAACGGCCGGTCTAACTACCATGCGATAGACTTTGCCTTTCAATCCAAGGGGCACCCACTTATCACACAGCACACCTGAGGTATACTTCCATTTTTGTCAGCCTACTTTTATTCGCTCGTTAATATCTTCGTCAATATCCCAATTCTGCTGAATGATCGAGCCTAGATACTTAAACTTATCGACCTTAGGTATCGACCTCCCATCCAGGGTGACTTCTCCCCCCGCATCTTCCCTCCCATTGAAACAACAATGAAGGTACTCCGTCTTCGATCTCTTCACTCTAAAACTTCTAGATTCCAGAGTGTGTTTTCACTGCTCCAACTTGCCATTAACTCCTTGTCTGGTCTCATCAATAAGAACAATGTCATCTGCAAAAAGCATACTCCAAGGTAATTCATCCTGAATCCCTCTTGTAAGTGCATTCATAACTAGAGTGAAAAGAAAAGGGCTCAAGGCGGAACCCTGATGCAGGCCCCTACCAATGGAGAAGTCATTAGTGACCCCTCCTGACGTCCTAACACTCGTCCTACTTCCCTCGTACATATCCTTAATAACTCGAATATACAAGGGTAGTACTCATTTCTCCTCCAGGCATCTCCATAAAACTTCACGCGGAACTCTATTATAAGCTTTCTCCAGGTCAATGAACACCATGTGAAGATCCACTTTTCTATCTTTATACAAACTCATGAGTTTTCTAAGGAGGTAAATCGCCTCCATGATCGACCTGCCTGGCATAAAACCAAATTGGTTCTCTGAAATTGAACCATCCTTCCACAACCTTCTCTCAATCACCCTTTCCTATAACTTCATAGTGTGACTGAGCAACTTTATACCCCTAAAATTATTGCATTCCTGGATCTCCCCTTTGTTCTTGTACAACGGGATAACTGTGCTAGACCTCCACTCTTCGAGCATCTTAGCGGTCCTAAAAATAACATTGAAAAGCTCCGTTAGCCACTCCAAACCTTCCTCACCCAAACACTTCCACACTTCCACCGGTATCTGATCTGGACCATCTGCCTTCCCATTAGGCATCTTCCTCATGGCCTCTTTAATCTCGTCCTTGCTGATATGACTACACTCTCGCGGATCCACACTCATCTCACCACACTCTCGTTCCCTGCTTCGGGAATCTTCCATCCCTTCACCATTGAGGAGATTGGAAAAGTATCTTTGTTATCTCTCCTTGATCTCTGCATCCTCAAATAACACCTTACCATTTTCATCCCTGATGCACCTCACCTCAAATAGCACTTTGGGTTGGAACTTGGACGAGGGTCCAAATTACGTAGTACCGGTTGTAGAATGCAGGCAAACATTTTGTGTGAATCATGATAATTGAATTTTATTCAATGCAACTTTACTCCCACCTTCGAAAGACCCCCCCAAAAAAAACAACAAAACAGAAACACAAAAGGGGCTGTCCAGGACTGCCTCCCATGAGAAGAACTAAAATAAACCAAAATAATATAATAGATAATGACCATGTTTGACAAAAAGCTGTTAATTGCTAGCTGTTAGTTGCAAGCTGTTTTAATTAGTTATTTATATTGACTGTTTGAATTAGCTGTTTTTAGAAAAAGTGTTTGATAAAAACTAGCTGTTTCTAAAAAATATGTTTGTAAATTTTCATTTATACTCTTATTTATGAATTAATTTTTAATGAAATATGTGTAATTTCTTCGAGCTTATAAACAATTATATCATTTTCACAAAAAACTCTTCTCAAAAGGCTAATAGAAATAGCCTTTTCAAAAAGATCTTTTTGGAGCCAACAGCTATTGCAAACAACTCTTTATCAAACATTCTTTAATCGTATTGACTTTGTCAAAACAGCTAAAATCCTCCCAAACAACTATTTTTCTCCAAACAATTGTTATCAAACACTTCCAATGTGAAACAAGTATTATTATATACCCCTTGATATTGATGTAGTCTTGGTTTCGATCCTCTCTTTTTGAAATTAGTATTTAAACCCCTCACCTTAAAAATTGTTATCATATGCCCTCATTTTTTAATTAAAAAATTTGTAGATGAGGGGTTAAATAATAATAATCTTCCTGCATATAAAAAAAAACAGCTTTTAAGCTTAGAGGGTCAAATAATAATTTCAAAAACAGAGCATGAAAATAAGATATGCATAAATGTCGAGGGGTATATAATACAGGAATAATAATTCTTTGAAATGATGTCCATTTCGACAAATTGAGCCCCAACATTCTGACTTACAGAAAGGAAACATGCTGACAAATTAAACATAATACATGCATTCGGACAGAAGAAAACTGATGCCGAAAATATGCAAGGAAAAGGTTTCTCAACCATTTTCAACGTTTCAAGGGTATTTTCATTGTCAATGTAGCCTGCCTACGTTTCCAAATTGACGGTAACGTATATAAATCGATGGTTATCAGCATTCACGGACATAAGCTCTCTTTCTTGGCCAACAAATTTTGCATACCACAGAAATAACTGAGTTCTGGAAACAATAATCAGATTACAAGCACTGATACACTTGACCTGATATGCGCAACCACCAACTTGTCTAGCATCATATAATCTGATCTGCTTTTAGCCCTCATTTTTTGTGGGAAAAGCAAAAGAATCCAAAGAAACTTCTCTTTAGACTTGTTTCTCGATGTGAGCACATTGAGAGTATGTGAATTGTCATGGAATCCACCCAATCATACCAACCCCCGCAGAACTAGTTTTTGAATGGATTTAGAGAGGGGGGAGGGGTCATTGAGACTTTCCTGGGCAGCCTCTTTGGACAGTTCAAGGCCATATGAAGAATATACAGGGACTTGAAATCGACAGTCATTACTTGGTAAGCCGGGTTGGTTTTTCATCCAACTCATCATCGGTAGAAAACAAGGATGCAATGGGAGCAGGAAGGCTTGTCACCAACAGGGTCCATGCACACTTAGCAACAATGAAAGCCAACCTTGAGAATTCATCAACTTCCTCTTCGTATTGTTCGTAGATAAAGAATGACGTGAATGCAGAGACTAATGCTGCAAATTTATTCGCAGCAATATCAGAGAAAAGGAAACCGGAAAGAATGTAGGAGATATTCTGAAAGGCATTAGAATGTTATTTACCTGCAGCAACCAACATGGCAAATGAATGCGAAATTATCAGCTTGAGCGCATAAAGGGGGATTACCACCTGCAATGACAAGAGCAAATGAACTCTTGCAAAAGATCGGCAAAAGAAACTGCATGAAATTCAAACATTGAATTGCACTTTTTAGAATGTTGGAATTTCCTACCAGCTAGGCAGCTATACTTCAAGTTATCTAGACAAATTCCACTGCTACACATAACCTCTCCATCCCATGCCCAGCAACGCCCACTCCCCGGGCAGAAAAAATTATTTAAAAAAAAGGTGGAGCAGTTAGTCCTGTGCTCCTACAAATGGATAATACAATCAAGAGGGCAAGGTGGTGTATGAAATGATTATTCAGCTACCTTCAAGAATAAAATCCAGTTTTCTCCTTGTGCCAGTGATTTGACAAGATGAACCCCTTCATTCCAAACACAAGCTGTCTTTTTTATAAGACTTCTCATAGTTCCGTCAGATATCTCTAAACGAGGCAAAGGCATCTTCTGGAGGCTGAATATACACACGTGGGAAATATTGCAGTCAATGAATTGTAATCAGCCTGTGAAGAACATAATCTTACACAACATACAATCAGATGGTTGAATTATTCCCCCCCCCCTCCCTAGATATGCCTGGGCTTAGACTATAACTCTCATAATATCATAATATCTCACCTTTTGGAGCAATAAGATGTTCGACCTTTACTCCAGGGGGTGGGGGCCAGAAAAATCTAGAGCACGAATGCATGGTATGCATCTGAAGCACAAGAATGGTGGCAGCAAGAGTCACTGCAGAAAGCTTAACCACCACCAAACTGTCCTAATCACTTGAATGCTCAGCTTTAAGTATAATATTAAAGGTAAAACAATGAAAACGACGACATCCAAATGAGCAGTCAGAGAGCTTTGAGGATGCACCAAGAATTTAAAACTTTAAGGAAAATAGATAGCTGAATGACATGAAGATGGCCATTGGAAAATGTTTAAGTAGGTGAAAAGCTCAGCCAGCCAGAATCAAAGACGTGCCATATGACCACAACCACTAGAATACAAGTGGCCCAAAGTTAACTATATCTTCGAGCATTCAATTTATCAAAGCTTGCATCATCTGATACTTACATGTTGACTGGAAGAAGACTGATCACAATGAGGAAAAAAGTGGGAACCAGCAGAAGACCAGCAGTAGACGAGATGAAGGTCCGCTCACTCACAAAAAACCAATAGAACAATCCCACTGTGGCAAGAAACGATGAAAATGTTTCCATCTCATCTCTCCAGAGCAGTATATCAGCAACTGCAATATCATTCAAAATCATATGAGAGAAAAGAAATGGACTCATAGTAATAAAAGGACAGTATCACAGGGACCCATACAAATATTTGGGTTCAGGTTTTATTCAAGCCAGACAGACAGAAACATCAATAATTGGACAAAGTTTCTTCTAGTTCGACAAATTGCACAAAGCTAAGTCCAATCAGAATCAGGTTTAAAGAATTGAGCAAAGAGATTCTAGTGTCCAAGTTCGAAATTCGGACACAATCACTTATCCAGAAATCGAAGATAAAAGCTGCCACATATTAAAAAGCGTTATCACCGAGAGAGAGAGAGAGAGAGAGAGCATTTTTACAGAAAAGCTGAAATTTTGACAGATCAACCTGCTCGATCCAATGGGAACCCAGCCCATTGCCCACCTCTATAGTCCATACATGGCTAATAAGATCATAGAATAAATATATCACTTAGAACATGGAATAACTATATTACACACATTTACACACGCGCACGAACACATATGTACATATAAATAATGCTCCATCTTGTGAAAGCTGCCAAATAGTTTCCCTTTTAATGACCCGAGGGTATTGTCAAAGTTTCTTTATATACTTAAATAAGGTACTGTTCACTGGAAAGTTTTAGAAAGAGGGCATAGCACTGATATAAGTTCCCTTAACACTTTTTCTAGTTCAAGATGAGAGAAAAGAGCATGAGTCGTATCTAGATACCATTGCAATTCAGCTATATTTGTGCTCTTGCGAGTTACAGAGTAGTACTTTTAGTCTTGGATAAAAAATCCTTTCAACATCACTTTTTCCCCCCTTTTTTGTGGACAATACAATTCAGACAAGATTTCGCCCGCGCTAACGTTACCTTACCCCCTTTTTTGGGAACAAAACCCATGAAGGGGATTATGTTAATAATGTATTAACTTTCAATGTAAATACACACATATCCTTTTGTAACAAATAGGTTGGATAGAGGAAGGATCAATTGCAAGCTGTGAGGGAGCCGCGCTAGGACGTAGGGGAATGGATGAATCATGATGATTATCCATGAAATCATGAAAAATGATAAATTGTAGGCATGAAAGCTGCAAGAAGAAAAAGCAGGCAATTCTAATCCTCACCACTTTTGTAAGGTTACCATGGCATAGAAGTTCTAATTGGAAATCACTCCCACAATTCCAGCAAATTCACGTGTTCATGCAATTCCAATCCCACAATTCAAAATTGAAGTTGCCTATGAGCAACTGCCAGAATGACTTGAAATCACTATCATATCCAATAACATAGAAAAATGCACACTTCTCATGTTGAGAAACTGGTATCATTGATGTTCCAGGTCAAGACCAAATAAAAGATTGAAGGTGGCAAAAAAGTAATCAAGCGGCCAAAGGTATGAAAAGATTAACAGTATTGGAGTTGAGTTTACATTGAACATTTTTCATGATACTGCCAGAGCCATAAAAGACCAAATGCAGTAGAAACTGGACACAGCTAAGGGATGAGAGATGGTGCATATGGAAGAGAAGCAAAATCCACAAGTGCAGTAGTGGATACTGGATACCGAAAATTTTACTAGCAAATTAAATCAGTTGCAATTTCAAAAATGCTTTTCAATGGAAAAATGGTGGTGACTGGTGAGTTTGTCATTTGCTGTGCTATTATGAGAATGGATCCACTGAAAGACACTATGAAATTTGAACAGTGATCGTAGAGTAGTCACTAAAGTGTAAACCAATGGTAGAACAAGGAAGCCCCATTACGACTATAAGGTATGGATTCAAGTCACACAACACCCTCTCTCGTAAAAAGCAAGGGCTGTAGATTTAGAGCTCCTTTCCGGACCCTGCCTTTGCTGTAGTCTCATGCATTTCTATGCCAAAGATGGCTAGATGAGCAAAGTGGGTCAGCATATACATAGGGTACACCAAACAAGCATGATGATTGCAGACAACTTCAGGTCCGCTACGTAGAAAGAAACAATAAAGAATAGAGAGGAGGAAGTCGAAACCTTTCCCATATCCCAGCATTGCTTCTGCTTTTGATAGCTCAACGTAATGAATGTCTTTAGAGGTTGATGAGCCTTTAGCTAAGTGGGAAAATGATTTGACAGTCAATGCAATACCTTCCTGCACAGAAGCAAGCCCCACCACAGGAGGTAATGATTATCAGAATTTTATTGATAAGAAAGAAGTAAAGGGAGAGAAAAAGAGACGGGTGCGGGGGGGGGGGGGGGCATGTAAAACGGGATACAGATTTAAGAGAATTAAAGGATCGCTACTCAAGAAGTCACAATATGTTTGCTATTTTGAACTCATTCAAGTCAACTACTAAGGGATACCTCAACACAAAGGACTACCAATCTACCATACACAAGCTGAATCATATGTGCTCTGGTGAAACAGGTGATCCAGATTCACAGCAACATCTAAAAAAGATATACTGGACAACATCTTCATTAATTGCTTCACAATGTTATTATTTTTTTATTTTTTTTGGTGATCCCATCATTCACAAGTCTACATGATTTTTCAGCAAACTCCTGCTTTGAATTCACCATGTGTTACATTCTTGATTTCTAGTAAGAAACATACTTATTTTTTAATAAGAACACTGAACATCCAGTATTATATCAAAAGCTCAACTGAGTAAGAAACAGCCTCATCCTCTGATGTATTCATGAAGCTCAGCAAGAAGGGAAGTTCCACACAAAAATAAAAAAGGGGCTATGGTTTTCAGCCCTGCATTGAGACATTTTTATGCCCTTGTATATCTCATTGACTCATTTTGTCCTTGAAAAATGAGATTACTCCCCTTTCGAATATTTATGGTTGTAGCATCTGGTCTGAAGAAGCACATCATGGTGTGGGACACCTTCCCCGCAGTGTGTAATCCCTTGGGAGAGAAGAGCTTCATCCTAATTGACTGGTCAATTAATGACTATGTAAAGGCTGGGTGAGGAATTGGCCTAGATCCTAATAAACTTAGTATGACATCATAGGGCTCTATTTATTTCACTGAGTCCATTTTTCAATGCAGTGCATCCTAGAACACAGAAAAATAGAATTAATTGAACATTTAAGGGCATCACTCAGACGCTTGGAGAATTGAAAGAGGAAAATATTGGCCCCTGATTGAATACTCTACACCAATAACAGCCATATTTAACCGTTCAGAGTGCATATAAGAATTGTTATAGAGTCACTCCAGAAGTTCCTCCTGCACAATGCCTCAGAAAATTTCAATCCTTGGGCAAATAACATAGGTGAGTAATAAACGTTACAGCGCCATCCATAGATGAATATAGCAGAACAGAAATACAACTCACCAGTGAAAATAGATAGGAATGTACAAGGAAGTACTTTTTCTTTAAGGAAGAGGAAGATTATTTGCACTAAACCATAGGCCTATTCAAGTTTTATTAAGTTGTATGGAAACAAAATATTTTTCTTTCCCATGTATGGAAATGACTTTTTTTGTATAAATGAAAATGACATTTTAAAAAAACACCTGGGATGGGTGTAGACAGCAGAAATTATGTATTGAACATATTAGCAAGATAGTTATACACACCTCCATAGTTACAATGGGCGAGTATTTGATGTGCTCCATAGCTGCAGAACAATTGAAAGTTCTGGTAAGCAATGATGATTCAACAACAAATTGAGCACACCTCAATAGGTCACTGACTTCGGGTTCAGATCCCAACTTCGAACGTGTCCACTTCACCAGCAGAAGCATGAAGCTCAACAACTTGGAAGGAAGGCTAAGGCTTGGCCTACATTCATAATTATGCAGTAACAAAGTTGCACCATCAATTTTCTTCTCAGCAGTAGAACCTAAGGGGATGGCGAAAACCGATTGCAATTTCATATATGCAATTGGAGATGATAATACTAGCATGATTGTAGGCAATTACAACTCTAACAGTGTTATTCTGTGAAGCTAGGTATTGATGCATGCACTTGAAATTAAAATAAGCCATTCAATCCAATTACCAAAGCATCAGTAATAGTAACTGACACAATGTTTTTAATGGATATTCCCACCTTTTCATCATAGTCATTAGCACTAGAAAAGTATGCAGCTTGCTAAGCCAGTTTTTTTTTTGGACCCGGGGGGGGGGGGTTAGTAGCCACTTCAAAAGCGAAATGTTCATTTGGGCATACAGTAACACAAATGTACAAACTACATGACAATGCAGCACGTCATAGCCCAGGTACATAAGCCATAAACTCCTTTGGAAGTGGCCCTAAAGATACCTGCATGAAATACCAATAGTAGGATATTCCAAGGGAGCTCATATGGTACCTAGACATCTTGTACAACTATTTCCTACACTCAAATATGCAATGATTTACCAGGTACTTATGTAAGTGTTGAAGCGTAAGGAGTTTTAACAGGGCCCCTCGTGCAAACCAAAGCGCTACACCAATACCCATACGAATATGCAACATGTTATTCGAAATCATGTCAAACAAACAAATAATTAAAAGGCTGTAGTAACGTACATGTCAAGAAATATGGAAGCACAATCATCAATCAATTCAACTCTAATGTAATTGTGTGCATCCTACGTTAACTTGATTCACGCCTCAACATGAAGACGTTCACATTGCTGGTTAGTGGCTAGGGCAGTCACAAGCTATTTAACTCAAGCCCTCCAGTCCAATAAAAAGTACCCTACTACGATCCTCAAACAACCACAAATATGAATTTATCTCCGCTCTCTCCTTTTCAGTACAAAAGAAGAGTTTTATTGTTAGAAAACTATGCAAGAAAGGCAGGTTGTCTACCCAACAAAAAAGGGAAACAAAAACAGGAAAAGTAAAGAAAACCAACAAAGCTGTACAACCGCAATAGATATTAGATACACCAAATACAGTACATCATATACAAAATTCAACACCAATCAAGTAAGCACAATCAAGACTCCTAGATATAGCTATCTTAGAATCATATTCATAGCAGTGCCAATTGGGCCAACCTGGTCCCTGAGCCCAAGTGACATAGTATAGATGTTTCAAGTCACATGCAGACCAGGCAACCATTCACTTGCACCTACTGAAATTACAGGCAAATCTAAATGTTTCCAGAAAAATGCTCAATACATCCCCCCCCCCCCAAAAAAAAGAAAACCAAAAAAAGAAAAGAAAAGAAAAGAAAGCTAACTATACCTAGCCAGCACGAAATAATGACACTATCTCAAGGCTGAAAATACAATCGACAAACCTTTGATATCCCAAGCCTTCATACAGGCGAGAAATGAACTTCCAGTAGTTCATAGGTTCACAGTTTGTTACAAAAAATGCCTACAGAAATATTCACAAAACACTATCAGTTAAACAAAAAGCCAGACCGGGAACCATAAAAGGACAGATCAGGCAGGAACACACAAGAGGTTGATTACCTTTCCAGCCACAGAAACAGTCCGAGTCACTAGAGCTTCTGCAGCACACACATGTGCATGGGCCACGTTCTCAACATAAGTGAAGTCAGACAGGGTATCACCACTACCTAAAATAAACTGAAATTGGAGATTTGTCCATCACATGCAAGCAATATCGAGAGGGGGGGGGGGAACCACCCACTTGCTTGGAGACAATCAATGGAAAGGAAAAAAAAACAAAGAAGAAAATTGATGACTTCCAGACCAAACAAAACACAACGTAGGTTCATCGCCAACTTGTAACAGAGGTTATCATTCTGAACAAAAAAGGAGAAGCCACTGGACAGTGCGGTTATAGTTGATAATGAAGAAGAAACATAATGACCCCACACACAGCCTACCCATGACAATGATCCAAATCTCAAATGGTTACTTGAACCCGCTACTTCATTGATTATCAACCTGCAACTCTACTTACCAAAAAAAAATTATCAACCTGCAACCCCCCCCCCCCAAAGGGAACAACAAAACACACATGTACACCCTCACAAAACGAAAACCACAAAAAAAACTTTAAAAATAAATTAAAATAGAAAAAGTCTAATAAACAAAGGAGACAAGAATAAGAAGAAAGACTTGGATATGAATAATTACCAGACCTTAGCCCAAATGGAATTTGCTTGATTCACCACAAAATGGACAAGACAGGTATCTTTTGGTCCAAAGACGTTGCTCGGACGGAGAGCACATGTTAATAATCCATGAGAGTCATTGGCAGACAATACCAATGCCTCTGCCTGAGCTTTCATCTCAGTCAACATGTCTGCATACTGTATCAACATAAGGACTAACAAGAAACATGTTTCAAAACGAATAAGAATGCATAAAAATATAAAGATAAAGATCAGCATTCCAGAAGAACTTACTTTCCAGGGGTAGGGCATAGACTCATCACCATTTCGTATATGACATGAACCATCAAAAACGACATCAGCAGAACTGTTGTATATTAGCTGTTTCACTTTACACCCCCAACAAGCATTAACTACATTTTTTGCACCTGATTGACAGCATGAAATAAGTAAATACAGACTTACTAGCCGTGAACTCTCCAAAAAACTCTCTCTTCACCTGCAAAGTAATTACCTTGAACAATGAACTTATAACATTCATAGAGGTCATACACAGTTGCATCAGCAGTCTCCACATAAAAAACTACAGATGAACCATCAATAGCTGCAAAGTGGAACAATGTCAGAGCAACTTGGTAATAAGATTTCTACCTCCCTAACATGGGCAGAAAAGTTGATGCAAACTTAGAACAAAATGCAGTCCACAGGACCAGTGAAGGACCATAAAATCAACAATTTAGTCCACAAAGAATACAAGACTAGCAAAAGGCATGAATCACAAGCAGTTTCTTCTATGTTGGCCTCCAGAGAGACACAGAGACGACGACCTAGTGTGAATTGCATGTAAACAAATACTCATTTCCATAAAAAGGGTAGAAAAGGTGGATTAATATCCGAGTAAACTGTGCTTCACGAGGCTGTCTTCACTTCCTTTATGTACATGAACCTTGTTGCTCTTATCAATATGAATCCACTCAATACTACCGCATACCTTGCCCCCAACCATGCAATCAATTAAAGAGGTCAACAAAAGTGTAAAGGAGGCATGGATCCCATTGTCCAAGACACCTTGAAGGGGCAAGCCAACTAGCAGGCTAACCAATTGACAAAGTGGAAACAAACTTTATCCAATCTCACACCAAGACTCTTGCACTCCGTGAGCTCGCCCTCCATGAGCTTGCCGAAGAGCTTACAAGTTACAAACACCTCTGCCATACCTTTTGTAATCCAATCAACAACTTTCTTATACCTCTTCTTTTCATCATCAGCTTACTGAAATGGCATCAACAAGTCTAACCACTTTAAGCAATGGGATCAAAGCTACACACAACCCATTGTTGACAGTCATAAGAAAAATCTCATGGACAAAAGTAGCAAGGCTAATCAATCTAGGACCCCAGCATTAGCAGAATCATCATTTTACGCCAGAATGTTTGATGGTATATTGATTTCAAGATTTAGCCGTTCAACCCATTATAATGCTCAAGAAGAAGCTCTACAAGATCATCCTATTCCTAACAGCTTTCCTACACTAGGGGAGGGAAGGGGAATAATTCAAGAAAAAGAAGAAATCTCAAGTGTAGACCCCAGCTTCAAATCTTCAATCCCCTATAACTTCATTTAGTCAACTTCCACTGTTTAGCAATCGTCCCTATTGGAAGCGCTTCCCTAAATCCCATTATCAACGGCACTTCAGTCCCTCCTCATACTTCATCTGACCAACTTCTACTGTCTAAACATCATTCAGATCAGAAATGCTGCTGGCTCGCATAAGTGAGATCACCTTGTTTGCTGACAACAACTTAACCTAAATAGTTGATTTTCTCTTGCTTTACTTCACGCTCTATCGCTATCATAAAAAAATTAAATACATACAAATAACCAACATTGCTTGCTGTGCACTTCCCTTCTATGAAGATCGTGCGGCCAAAATATATTGAAATTTACTCCTAGTATTACAATTCGATAAACTAATTTCAAATTTCAAGAATTCGACAACAAAACCAAAAGCCTGCAATTCGAATTCAAATAAGTTCCAGAGCTCGAGAGACACCTCTGATGAGTTGAGACTTATCACGAGCATCGACTTGGAAGTAGGCAGCACGGCCACTGGAGACAGCATCAAAGAGATGGGATTGCTGCTCGGTGTGTAGAATCGGCGACGAATCGGCGATTCGGACGATCCAATTGCGGAGTCGCAAGAGTCTGAGAACGAGGAATCTTCCGATGAAACTCTGGCCACCGATCACAACGCAAGTCGTCATCGGAGTTTCGCCTGGACCGGAGAGATCTTCCATTGATTCCGGCCTCTCACTCCTCACTGCAAAGGAGAAGAGAGACAGAGAGCCTTAGGACATCAACAACACCATATTTGACGATGTTTAACAAGGCTGGTTGAGTATGTCCGGACAAATGATGTATGACTAAAAATGATAATGACGATGCACCCCCCGTGTAAAGCGACTAGGTACTTGAACAGTCGCCAATCGCAATTAATTAATTAATAAAAAGACCTCCGCACCAACCAAAAAAAACGACCTGAAAATCACGGCTATTGACAAGGGTGGTTGTGCAATCCGAAATTGCGATATTTTTATACCCTTATTAATCTAATTTGAGCTCTTAATAATCATTAGATTTGGTAGTTTATTAGTTTTGTTTAAAATGACAAAAAAATAGCTGTTTTGAACATCAAACAATGACAAAAAAATATAAACACAATAATAATTCCTAATAGTTGTATATAAATTAATGGAGATTTTAACATCTCTTACTCGTTTCTTATTCGGTTGGATCAGAAGTGGAGAAATTGGATAAATTAATATAACCAAGTCAAATACTTCTTTCCTCCTACCTACAGCCCAGAAGACCCAACCAACCTACTCTCCTCTCTTTTTCTTTGGCCAGGCTTGCAAGGTTCATTCCACCTTTTTTTTGCTCCTGTCCTCCCCATGTAGATGTTTTGTGACTTGTGCACCTAGCCTTCCTCTTTTCTCAGTCTCTCTCCCTCTCCTCTCCCTCACAGGACACCCTAGCCCTCACTTTTATCTTGTTTCTCCTCTATTTTCTAGTCACATGCATAATTCTCCCCCTCTCTGTATCTCTCCTCTCTTGTTCTTTGCTTCTTAACTTACCATGTATTCCCTCTTGCAATCCCTTGTTTGCTTCTTCTTCTCTTTCTTCTCCCATTAATTATCATCATCAATCATCATCTATTACCTTCATCTTCTCCATCATGGTAATATATATCATATACCTAAGAGTGTATACTCTCACTTGTTATATATATATATATATATATATATATATATATATATAT
>JACYFF010031958.1:22695364-22729902 GCA_017589665.1 Selenicereus undatus | reverse complement strand
TATATATTTATATATATATATATATATATATATTTACCGTATATTTATCATATAGATAATTTTTAATATGTGGCGCTGATGTGACTTGTAGGAGTATATACTCCTAGAAGTATGATATAGGCTTTGATATAGGTCTCATTTAAGCACTTTGTTCGGCGGTAACAAGCTTTGGGGTTTAATTCAAGAATTAATTGAAACAATCAAGAGCTTGGGTACGGTTTTGGGCTATAATCAGAGCAAGGTCGAAGTAGCAACAGAAAGTAGCATAAACTAGCATTTTGAGGGTTTTTTTGCTTGTTCTTCAACTCTTGTTCTTGTTTTGTTTTCTTTCTTTTTTTTCCAATTTCAAATCTAGATTTTAGGTCTTCAAACTTGTAATTGACTTAAGCTTTCTTTAATTCAAGTGAGAAATTTCAGTTTCAAGCGTGGAATTCACAAGTTGTTCTTCGAGTTAGTGTTCTGATTTGGGTTTTCTCTTAGTATGACTTTGACGTTCCATTTTTCTTTTCTATTTTGAAGTTTATTTTGCTCTATTTCTACTGGACGAGTTTCAATTTATGGGTTATCTTGCTGCTCAGTGATGTTGTTCAATGCTAATGACTTTGTTTCAAATCCTTACCTAGTTCTTAGTTTCCATTCTGGGTTGAAGTTCAAAAGGCTTTGGTGGTGACGATTTTTATCTCAATTCTGATTCTTTTCATTCAGCTTTGCTTGGATTATTCTGTTTTTAGTTTATGCAAGTCCAATTTTGCTTCGTTTAATTTTGCCGGTATTAACTGTTATGGATATGGACTTCTTTTCATTGTCTGGATAGATGGTGTTTCAAGAACTCTAATTGACTTGTAATATTTGAGTTGAAGTAACATAAATTTCATTCCCATCCCTGCGGACGACACGCTCAAGCACTATGGCAATGAAACTGTACACTTGTAGAAATCACAAGAAGTTTTCGCGTCATTGTCAAGGATGACTTTATGAAATTAGGTTGTGTATGGAGTCTTAGGTTAGTTGATTAAGTCTTGTTGTGTCTTTTTCATTTTGATTTTCAGTTAGTGTTTATTTAGTTTTAATTTTTTTCTAAAGTAAGTAGTTTAGAATTCTTATGTTCTTATTTTTGTGTTTAGAATTTATATTTGTGATTTTCTTTTTGGTTAGTTTTAGTTTTTTGTTAGGTTATAGATAATTTTTCGTGAAAAAAAAAGATAAGATAGAAATGGAAGTTGTGAACAATACTGTGAATAGCACTTTCTAGTCAGGTCAAAATTGAATAAAAATTCTATACAACTTTTTTATTTCTCCGTTTTATGTTTTGATTTTTCCATGCAAATTCAGTGCTTATTTTTCTTTTTTGATACTTTTGCTAGGTGCTTAATATTTTTTAGAATCAAGTGAATTTTTGTGGAATATTATGAATTTTTTAAAATTTCCTGCAATTTTATAATTCTATTTTTTGTGCAGGTTTTAAATTTTCTACAATTTTCTTTTTTTTTGCATTAATTTTTGGTTTGGAAAAAATAAAAAAAAATTGTGCATGTTATGCTTCATTTTGCTGAATTTTGGGTGTATATAATTCTGAGTTTGTAGTTTTGTTAGATTTGCTATTTACTTTTCTTTTGGGTTTTTATTTTATTTTTGTTTTTTTATGTTTTTGTGTTAAAAAAAATCCAAAAAAATTAAAAAAATTAAAAAAACCAAAAAAAGAAGTATTCAAGAATGCGAGTTTTCAATTTCCTACAACTTGAGCATGAACCTTTTTGAAGCTATTCGTTGAGACATAATGATTATCGTGCACAATTGAATCAAAATTCTGAAAAATGGGAAATATGTGATGTAATTGTTGTGGGTTTGAATCCTAAATTTCAAGGTTATGTTGAGCCTATGTGTCCTAGAGGTTTATTAAGAACTGTTGTCTGAAGCTCAAGATGAGGGTTGGAATTTTTTTGGAAAATTAGCTTATGACACTTACGAGTTTGAACAAACTAGAGGGACCTTAGGATATCCTACTCGTGGCCCATAATTCGTGTTAATTCTCACCACAAGGATCACTTTATGGACTCATATGACCATCTATCTTACTCTTGTGTGCGTCTTATTTTGTGTGATTATAGTGGGTCTTTTGATCATGGTGTCCATAATTGTCCTTACAGTGATTATGTTGATGCTTGGTGTGTGAAACTCCAAAAGTCAATGAACAACATGATAGATAAAATGATAGAGACTATGAAGCTAAAAAGCTTCTTAATGCGTTGATTGTATAGGGGGGATAATAATTTGTATAAGTGTGGCTCTAGTTTAGGATTTCCTAGACTTGAAGTTAGTCTTTATGTTGATGCTTGGTGTGTGAAACTTGAAAAGTTAATAAACAACATAACAGATAAAATGATAGAGACTATGAAGGTTAAAGTTTCTCAATGCTTTAATTGTATAAGGAGAATAATAATTTGCATGAGTGTCACTCTAGTTTAGGATCTCCTAGATCTGAAATTAGTCTTTATGATGATTTTGAGCCCTCTCGTCTTACTACGTCTCATTTACATAATGACATGCCTTTGTCCGACCTAGAGTAAGAGAATGATCTTCCTATGTCTCTATGCCCTAGCCTTGCACCTGAACCTAGCTTACATAGGGGCTTCACTGATGATGTCTAAATTATTTCTAACCCTCCTAGCCATTTTACCCAGTCTTTCGAGTTTAAAGAAGGTGAAGAATTTGAGAATACTAGTGAATTATGCATGAGCAGTTCAAATAAAGGTGAGCATCTTGATGAGTTAGAAGATATTTGTTCACATGAGTCATGTGAGGAGGAAGTTGAGCGTAATAGTTTAGAATTTGATAATGATCATTTCATCATGGTATATGAGTTTTTTTTTTATATGGGTTTGGTATTAATTAAGGTCTGGATGTGGACTTCTATGTTGAATATGAGTCATTTTCTTTTGGCCCCAAAATTACTGATAATCTCTTTAAGCCCTCTAAGTCTACCTTTCCTAAGGCTGAGACTTTTGTGCCTAAGAATTTTGATTAGAACAAACTCTTGAGCATATTAAAAGAGGCTTGAGGACTAGGACCCACTGATTCGCCCAGACAGGCCAGACAGCTCATTCATGATGATTAAATTGGAAGGCTGAAGACCGATTTGTTGGCTACTTTTAAGTATATCGGTCTATTTCATTATTGGGCCCAACAATTTCATAAGTTAAAAAAGGTTCATAATTGTGCTACATTGATATGGTGGATGTACTCATTCTGGCTCCAACAATCTGATTTATACTGTTTCCATGTGATTCAAAGTTTTTCTTGCATGTTTCGTAAGTTGCTATATGCACTAATGCGTTATGATTTGAATAGTAATTTTTAGCTTGATATGGAGTGACTTATGCTCCATCAGCCTCTATCTAAAGCATATTTCAGAAAGCTACAGCTTAGGTGTATTTTTGCACATAACTTGGTATAATTGTTCCTCTCTATCTTCTCTTTTACTTTATTATTATTTTTTTGTATATATTTGATGCCTTTTCTTCTCTTTTGTATATATGTTTTCCTTTTTGATTTTTAGAGTCTTGTCTTTTTCATCCATTTTGAGTCATATTTTTCTTTTTGCATATTTGTTTTTCTTTTTAATTCTATCTTTCTATTCACTCTCAATGAGGACATTGTGTGATTTTGGTATGGCCGTGGGGAAACTATGTTTAAAAAAATATGAAAAAGAAAAAGTTTAAAATAAAGATAAAAAAGTTGTTTATTTTGTTTTGGGAAATATGTGTGCTACTTTAATTAACTATGTTCTCTTGTACCTGAGTCATTAAATTATTTATAGATATGGTGTGAATGATAGAAATTAATCCAAAGTGTAATATTATATGCCCATCATAACTCTCCCATTTTTAATGCAAGCTGTCTTGACTTTGATAGATAACCTGTGGGATTTTGAGTTTTTAAGACTAATTCAATCATTTTAGTCTCATATTTTCTTCCATTTGTGTATCTTCCGTGATTATATCTTTAGAACTTGATATGATTCTCTTCAAAATCACATTTAGCATATACATTATGGAAATATGATACAGACATCCTTTATTTTGTGAAACACATTAGCCAAATTGCTACCTTGAGTTTGATATTTTATCCTTTACTAACCCTTTTTACCATTTTCTTTTGTTGTGAACATCCATTTTATCCCTTGGCCAAAACACATTTCTTATACCTAAGCCAAGTCTAGTGGATTGAATATTGGGTAACTTTTGAGTGATTATGTAGTTGGTGGTTATTTTTGGTTTATTTGGTGTGGTTAGAGGACAATATTAACTTGTTTATAAGATTTTCCTCTCTTAATTATGCAAATCGCTTTGTTAGAAAGTGAGTTGCGTTCTTGCATGCCATTCATTCATTTTTATTTCAGAAAAAAGAGAAAAATGAAGAAAAAAATTTTAAAAAATGAGAAAGAAAATGAAAAAAATTTGAAAAATCTCAAAAAAGAAAAAAGGTTTTGTGAATAAGAATGTTTGGCATGGTCATTGTATTTGTTCATTTCCAATGGTTTCTTTTGAGGGTTGTGCCTTATTTTGTCATAAGTTTTGGGAGAGTGTGTGGTGTAGTTGGTGGAACTGTGTCGTTGCTCATTAGTCACTTGGCTTTTAGCTCCTCATTTTCCAAATTATTTGTGCCTCCATGGTGCACCTCTAAGATCTTAAAAGTGAAGATCAAAGAAGGGATCTCAAGTAGTGGAGCAAATGGAAGAGAAGAGGGGATGGGTTTTGCTAGCAACAATGGAGCAAGATAAACCAAGCTTACTTGGATAAGATTTCACCACCAAGTTCACTTAGAGCTCTCCTTAAGGATCAAGTGAGATAAGATATCACCACTCAATTGATCTTCAAGGACCCTTAAACACCATACTAGGGAGATATTCTAGTGATAAGCAAGAGTAGAGAGAAAGCAAGGGAGTTGAACTCAACCCAAATTCATTCATTCATAAGTAAGTATTACAAGAGACCAAGAAGGGTTATAAACGCTCCCTTGTGGCTGCATATACACTGCTGCCCAGCTTGGGGAACACCCCTCACACTTGCCTAAGCTAGTACATCAAGGGGCTTAGGGGTTTGACAGCACATTAGGATTATGTCCTAATCAAGTGAGGTGTCAAAACCCTAAACCATCTGATAAGTACTCTCCTAATACCTTATTTGGACTCTAAGCAAGTGGGTTGCACTCTATTTTGGCCAAAAATAAGTGCTGGTTGGTATTTTAATACCCAAAATACAAATAAGCCATTAACCGGTTAAAGGGGTATTTTCTTGTCCTTTTGGGTTGGATAAAAGAAATCTACTTGGAAAAAAGGTTCCATACTCTAGGGGGGTTAATGATAAATATTATAACACCTTTTGAAGCCAAGAAATCCCAAAAATCAGCATAAGAAATGGCCCCCCCCATCAGATGCATCTTACGGCCTGCGTTGCTGGAGCTGAAACTGGAGCAGTCCACTTTGTTGCCTTGGTTGACTGATCAAGTGAACTCCAAATGGCCTGAAACTTATTTTGTTGGATTCTAGACTTCTTGAGCTTTCCTTGGACATATAAATCATCCCCCTCACCTTTCGAGAACTCAAGATATAAGGCAGCAAAGTTCAGCCTTTTCACGGACTGAACCTAGAAATGGTGCCGTGTGGAATTCCTTGACAAGGGCGACCATGGCCTTGATTTCTTGAACACTTGGGCGAGTTGGGTGATCACGGTATTGGTCTTCACTTGAGGCCTCCTTGGGTGCATCATCCTCCCCTTGTCGAGG
The DNA here is from genome assembly GCA_017589665.1 of Selenicereus undatus. NCBI lineage: Eukaryota > Viridiplantae > Streptophyta > Magnoliopsida > Caryophyllales > Cactaceae > Selenicereus > Selenicereus undatus. The sequence continues at coordinate 22,724,118 of JACYFF010031958.1, read as the reverse complement.
AGAATTTGCCCTCAAATTCTCAAGATGATCATCATCAAAGTAAGGTTTAAGGTCCGCCACATTGAATGTACAAGAGACCCCATAATCCCCCGGAAGATCAATTTTGTAGGCATTGTCATTGATCTTTTCAAGGACCTCAAAAGGTCCATCGGCATGTGGCAAAAGCTTGGATTTCCTTTTGGAGGGAAGTCGTTCCTTCCTAAGGTGCACCCAAACTAGGTCTCCCGGTTTGAACAAGGCTTGCTTGCGGTGCTTGTCGGCTTGACTTTTGTACCTCTCATTGGCCTTCTCAATTTGATCTTGGACCTTCTTGTGGAGCTCTTGAATTTCCTTCACCCTCTTGCTAGCCTCAACATTCATTTTCTCTTGGTGTATGGGTATAAGGTCAAGAGGGCCAAGTGGATTTTGACCATACACCACATTGAAGGGTGACTCGTTGGTGGTTCTACTTGGGGCTCTATTATAAGCAAACTCGGTGTGTGCAAGTAGAAGATCCCAAGCCTTCAAGTTCTTCTTTACTAGGACCCTTAGTAAGGTCCCCAAGGTTCGGTTCACCGCTTCGGTTTGGCCATCCATTTGAGGGTGCATGGCAAGTAGTACTAAACTTCAACTTTGTGCCCATCTTACGCCAAAGGGTGATCCCAAAATGACTTAGGAACTTTGAGTCCCAATCTGAAACAATAGTGTAAGGGGAATGCCATGAAGCCTTACTACTTCCTTGAAGTACAAATCGGCAATGTGAGAAGCATCATTGGCCTTGTGACAAGCTATGAAATGGGCCATCTTGGAAAACCGATCTACCACCATCAAAACGGAGTCTTTGTTGCGTTGGACGCGTGGGAGACCAAGTATGAAATCCATTCTCACATCTAGCCATGGTCCTTGTGGTGTAGTCAAGGGGGTGTAGAGCCCTTGAAGGAGTGCATGGCTCTTGGCCATTTGACAAGTAGGGCATCTCTTGATCAAGTCTTGAATATCTCTAAGCATGTGTGGCCAAAAGTAGTGTTCCTTGACCATAATGTAGGTCTTGTCTTCCCCAAAATGACCAGTAAGAGACCCTCTATGAATCTCCCTAAGTATGAGCTCTCTGGTGCCACTCTTAGGCACACATAATCGGTTCCCTTTAAACAAATAACCCTCTTGAAGTGAGAAGTCCCCTTTTGGGTGAGCTTGGCACGACTTGTACAACTCCTTGAAATCTTCATCATCTTGGTACAAGGACTTGAGATGCTCAAATCCAAGCACACATGTCCCAAGTTGGAACAAGAGAAGGTGTTTTCTAGATAGGGCATCCACCGCTTGGTTGAGCTTCCCGGACTTGTGTTTGATCACAAAATGAAGCGATTGTAGGTATTCCACCCACTTGGCATGCAGGGAGTTCAACTTGTGTTGCCTTTGGATGTACTTTAGGGCCTCATGGTTGGAATGCACAATGAATTCATTGGCTATCAAGTAGTGAGTCCAATGCTCTAGGGCATGGATGATAGCAAAGAACTACTTGCCATAAGTTGAGTACCTTCTCCTTGCATCACTTAGTTTTTCACGAAAGTAGGCAAGAGGCCTTCCTTCTTGGATCAAGACCGCACCTATGCCTACTCCAGAGGCATCACACTCTACTTTAAACACCTTGTCAAAGCATGGGAGAGCTAGGGCTGATGCATGAGTTAGCTTCTCTTTGAGTTCATCAAATGACTTTTGTGCTTGTGGTGTCCAAATGAACTTGCTCCCCTTCAATACCTCGGTCATAGGGGCGGCAATGGAGCTAAAGTGGTGTATGAACCTCCTATAAAAGGAAGCCAAGCCATGAAAGCTCCTAACATCATGCATGGAGGTGGGAACGGGCCATGTCTTGATTGCTTCCACCTTGCTTTGATCAACACTAATGCCTTGGCCCGATACTATGTATCCCAAGAACACCACCTCAATAGTAAAGAAAGAGCACTTCTTGAGATTCCCATAGAGTTGCTCTTGTTCAAGGATCATCATAACTTGCTTGAGGTGACCGAAATGCTCCTCTTCGATCTTGCTAAACACCAATATGTCATCAAAATATACCACCACAAATTTCCCAATAAAGGGCTTGACCACTTGGTTCATTAGCCTCATGAATGTGCTTAGGGCGTTGGAGAGACCAAATGGCATGACTAGCCATCCTTTTCAGCATTTAGTTTCATGAGTTGCTCAAACTTTTCTTCTAGAGAAGTGCTTGAAGACATCTTGGTTCTTTTGAGAGAGAGATTGTGTGTTTTAGGCACGGTTAGGGAGTGGCACGGTCGTGCTCAACGGCACGGTTAGACCGTGCTGACTTGCAGAAATGATGTGGTAAAGTGGGAGCCTGGCACGGTCGTGCTATACCAGCACAGGCTAGCCATGCTATGTCACTGCCTTGGCACAGTTTGTGCTTGGTTCCGGGAGTGTTTTGTGGGTTGTTTGGCTTTGTGTCTGGGGATGTGTTTGTGAGTGGAAGCTTGGCCAAGAGGGTAGTCAAAGCTCTGATACCACTTGATGCACCTCTAAGATCTTAAAAGTGAAGATCAAAGAAGGGATCTCAAGTAGTGGAACAAATGGAAGAGAAGAGGGGATGGGTTTTGCTAGCAACAATGGAGCAAGATAAACCAAGCTTACTTGGATAAGATTTCACCACCAAGTTCACTTAGAGCTCTCTTTAAGGATCAAGTGAGATAAGATATCACCACTTAATTGATCTTCAAGGACCCTTGAACACCACACTAGGGAGATATTCTAGTGATAAGCAAGAGTAGAGAAACAGCAAAGGAGTTGAACTCAACCCAAATTCATTCATTCATAAGTAAGTATTACAAGAGACCAAGAAGGTTTATAAACCCTCCCTTGTGGTTGCATATACACTGCTGCCCAGCTTGGGGAACACCCCTCACACTTGCCTAAGCTAGTACATCAAGGGGCTTAGGGGTTTGACAGCACATTAGGATTATGTCCTAATCAAGTGAGGTGTCAAAACCCTAGACAATCTAATAAGTACTCTCCTAATACCTTATTTGGACTCTAAGCAAGTGGGTTGCACTCTAGTTTGGCCAAAAATAGGTGCTGGTTGGTAGTTTAATACCCAAAATACAAATAAGCCATTAACCGGTTAAAGGGGTATTTTCTTGTCCTTTGGGTTGGATAAAAGAAATCTACTTGCGCAAAAGGTTCCATACTCTAGGGGGGTTAATGATAAATATTATAACACCTTTTGATGTCAAGAAATCCCAAAAATTAGCATAAGAAATGGCCCCCCCATCAGATGCATCCTACGGCCTGACCTGCTGGAGCTCAAACTAGAGCATTCCACTTTGTTGCCTTGGTTGACTGATCAAGTGAACTCCAAATGCCCTAAAACTTGTTTTTTTGGATTCTATACTTCTTGAGCTTTCCTTAAATGTATAAATCATCTCCCCTACCTTTCGGGAACTCAAGATATAAGGCAACAAAGTTCAGCCTTTTCACGGACTGAACCTGGAAATGGTGCCGTGTGGAATTCCTTGACAAGGGCGACCATGGCCTTGATTTCTTGAACACTTGGGCGAGTTGGGTGATCATGGTATTGGACTTCACTTGAGGCCTCCTTGGGTGCATCACTCCGTTACCCTTAACCTTTACCTCTATTACAACCCTGCAAAGTCTTCTTGATTATCATGTTACATTTTGCATCTCAGTAGTGGAGAATCAAAAGTCCTAACAAGCCTGTATTAATTTGTATGATTGGAAAAGAATTGAGTGACCTTATTATATCCTAAACATATGAGTAGGAGTATTCTAGTTGTCCTTAAAGCGAGGTTCTACCGATCGAGCTTGTTCACATTTTCTAAGTGGTATGACAGATTGTGCATAGATGTCATCAATGGGGACCAAGAATTTCTTAATTTGTACATTGTGTTTATGTATGATTTAATGCCTAAGTTAGTAGGGTGATGCGATTGGTTGGAATGCATGCATATCTTTCCTTGGTATTGTATATATGAGTTTTATGAAAAACCAAAAAGATTTTGTGCTTTTGTGTTTGTTTTCTTTTCTCTTTTCTTTTAAGATTTTATGGATATATCTTCTGTAAACCCTCATGAGATCATACTTGCCCACTAAAGGATAGTCTTGGTATTTAAAGGGCTTGTTGCACATATTAAGTACAATCGTGATTCCTAAGAAAGCGAATTAGCCTTTTTATTTTTCTTTTTTGGGGTTTTGCAATTTCATTTTACTCGAGGATAAGCAAAACTTAAATGTGAATGTATTGTTCAACCTGAAATTGTGACATTTTTATACCCTTAGTTTATTTAGTATCATTTACGCTTGTTTAAAATGATAAAAAAAATCTTAGCATAATAATAATTCCTAATTTTTGTATATGATTTTTTATGGAGTTTTTAATCACTCTTACTTGTGTCTTATTAGGCTGGATTAGAAGAGGAGAAATTGGAAAAATTAATGTAACTCAAGTTAAGCACTTCTTTCCTCCTGCCTACGCCTAGAAGACCCAACCAGTCCACTCGCCTTTCTTTTTATTCGGTCGAGCTTTCAATGTTCGTTCCAACTTTCTTTGTGCCTGTAATGCCCAGGGCGGGTCACATGACTCGTGCACCTAGCCCCTATCTTTTCTTACACGCCCTCTTCCCCTCCTCCCATCACATGACACCCAAACCCCACTTTTATCTTATTTCTCCGCCTCTATTTTCTAGTCACATGTATAATCCCCCCCGTACTCTTTCTCTTTCCTCTCTTGTTCTCTGTTTCTTAACTCGCGATATATTCCTTTCACCCATCCCTTGTTCACTTCATCATCATCTTCTTCTTCTTCACTCATTAATTATCATCATTAATCACCATCCATTACCTTTATCTTCTCTATTATCATCGTCTCTCCTCTCATTAATTGGGCATTGAAGGTCTAATTCAAGTACGTCATTTGGTAGTGACAAGCTTGGGTTTAAAATTCAAGAATTGATTGAAACAATCAAGAGCTTGGGCACAATTTTGGGCTATACTTAGAGCAAGGTCGAAGTAGCAACATCATGTAGCGTTGAACAACATTTCTAGATTTTTTTTTTGTTTTGTTGTTCTTCTTCTTCAATTCTTGTTCTTGTTTTCTTTCTTTTTCCAGTTTTACATCCAAATTTTAGGCCTTTAAACGTGTAATTGACTTAAGCTTTCTTTAATTCGAGTAAGAAATTTTAGTTTTGGGTGACGAATCTACAAGTTGTTGTTTGGGTTATAGTTCTGATTAGATTTGAAAAATTGGTCATTCGATTCAGGTAAAGTTAGGGTCGGGTCATGTTTCGAGTTAAGTAACATTTCGGGTCAGTTCAGTTTGGGTCGAGTAAATTTAAGTTCGGGTTAACTTCGGGTCAACCCATTTTTGATCCAATACGCTTGTCATGCAAAAATAAGCAACTTTGTAGAAAATTTCGGTTCGGGTATGGTTCGATTCGGGTTAATTTGAATCTCGGGTCTACTTTCAGGTAAGAATATTTCGGGTCGGGTATGGGTCCAAATCATTTGGTTCGTGTTTCGAGTCTCGCGTTAGTTTTGCCAGGTTTAGTTCTGATCTGGGTTTTCTGTAGTATGATTTTGAGGTTCCATTTTTCGGCTCTAGGAATTTGCTCTATTTCTACTAGATGAGTTTCAGTTTCTACTTCATCTTGCGGCCTAGTGTTGTTATTTAATGCTAGTTACTCTATTCGAATCCTTGCCCAGCTTCTTGTTTTCGTTTTAGATTGAGGTTGAAAGGGTTTCGAAGTGATGAGTTTGATCTCAATTTTGATTTTATTCATTCAGGTTTGCTAAGATTATTTTGTTTTTAGTTTATGCAAATTCAATTTTGTTTCATTTAATTTTGCCAGTATTGATGGTTGTTGGTATTTGATGGATGTGAACTTCATCTAATTGTCTAGATAGATGTTGTTTTGTGAAGTCTAATTAGTTTGACATATTTGAATCAAACTAGCATAACTTTTAATCACATCCCTGAGGATGACACCCTTAAGCATTATGGCAATAAAGCCATATGCTTGCGGAAATCACAATAGTTGTTCATGAATTAGGTACCATGCAAATGCTTTTTCGATTCGAATAGCAGTTTTTTTGATCCCTTAGAAAATTGCTCCAAAATTGATCTCAAAGCGTTTGAAAAATTTTGTTCTTAGATCATGTTTATGGACACTTGGTACCCTTTTTTAAAATTTTTTTTAGAAGCACTATTGATGTGATTGAGTGAGCTAATTAACTTGAAGTCTTGATTATGATGAATTTTGCTTCAGGCCCTATTATGCTACAAGTTAGATTCTTGAAATCAAAAAGAGAAGTCGATCACGCAACCAACAATCAAATGGCAGACCCATCCCCACTTCTCTTTCTCCCTCTTCCCTCTATGGGTATGTTCTTTTCAACTCATGATAAGTGCTTATCATTTGCATTCTTTATATTTCCACACAATTCAGTATAGTCAAGCATAATTTAGCATTATTCAGCACAATTCAGTACAATTAAGCACTTTAAAAAATAATTAATTGATTAAATCAAATCACCTATTCTTTATCAATAACTGGGCTTATTTTACTAATAATGTAAATATATTTGTTGGTATTAGCATGAAATTGGTTTAAAATTCAAAAACAATTTAGATTATGTAACGAAATAAGATATTTCACACTTTTAAGTATAAGATAAAAAATATTAATATTATTATAGCCATAAAATGCATATTATTTGATGAATTATTATATTTTATAAATACATAGATGTATGATATTTTTTGAGTGTAAATTTAAATCTGCAAGCATGCGATTTTCGTCGTAGCATCTGAGGGTCGTCTCCTTAGGGACGGTGATGAAATTTAGGTCACTAAAGTAATCTACACTATCATATAACCAAATCAATGAAACTTAAACAACTAAAATAAACTATAACTAGGCAACTACAATTCATCCAATTAAAATTAAGCATAATAATCAATCAAAATCAACCTAAGTGGAAAGGAATCATATCTAGTCTTAATGTCGGCCATCATCATATTAACCAAGCAAACGGAACAATGACCGAACCAACATTGAACAAATTCAAAACCCATAAATCAGAACAACCATGACAACCACCTTTAATTGAGGTTCACACTCATCCAAATCATGAAATCACAACCCCAGCTCCTTAGAATATTAAACCATTAATCTGAAATCATCTACAATTGACCTCAAACCTATAAGCAATAAATCAACCATAATGGCTTTGTTACAGAACCCAAACCCAGAACAGCTCTTACCCAGAACAAAATATTAGGAAAAACAAGAATTGAAACAAGGAATCCATAACAAAACTAGACAGAAAGCAAGAGTAATGTCAAGAGATTAACAGTAGAACCTAATGTCCGAGCCAGTAGCTTAATCAGGCTTCAACTGAACTCCATTAATGGAGGTCCCAAATAAATCAGAACAGAATAGAATAACCACAGAAACAGGGAAGGAAAAATTTGCAATTTATCAAACATAAAGTACAACTCCATTCAGGATCAAGCTCGAAATCCAAGATTAACCAAACAAAGCAAAATCAGGTGAAACTGCACGCTACAAACGGATCTAATACTTGAAATCAGAATAGATGAAACCTTAAATCACTAAAATCGAATTCGAAATTAATCCTAAAATTATCTAAAGCTGTAATTAAAACCAACTAAGCCCTAAATAAAACCTAAATTACCTCCCTTTTGCGTCACTGCACTCTTCAATTTAAACTCGAACCGGCTGGAATCACGACCGTCAATCTCGCAGCTCGTGGGGACAGTGGATAGGGATGTTGTGCTGGCCGTGGTGAGAGTGGAATTCGGTGTAGCATGGACGCATGAGTGAGGGTGGTGATGATGGAAATGTTGGATGAGGATGGAGAGCTAGAGAAAGAGAGATCAGATTGAGATGAAGATTGGGGGGTAGCTATCGGGTTCTTGGGGTTGAAAGAGCCAAGAGGGGAGTGAGAATGAAGTAGAAATTAAGAGAGGGGGCCATGGGCACGTGACTGGGCTGTGAGGAGCTGGTTAGGAATTAGGATTTCGTTTTTCCCTTTTTTTTTTCCTTTTCTTACTATTGATGGATAACAATGGTTTGGGCCAATGTCTTGGGCTGCTAATTCACTTCACCGTTAATGGCCCGATTCTTCATTTTCCAATATTTTTCTTCATCTTTGTCATATTTTTCTAATTTTTCATCACCTACAAAATCAAATAAAATCAAATAAAAATCTAAAGTAAAAGATATCATAAAAATATCATATTTTTGGTGCAAACAATAAATTTATCATAAATTATGTAAAAAGTGCATACTTATTTTAAGAATGTAATTGCAAACTGCCAACTTTTTAGATCCAATATATTCTTATATCTAATTTTTACACTGTCTTCTGAATTTAAAAAAATTGTATTTCCAATGAATCAATTCCGAGCTACCCTTGTAGATGACATTTGGAATTCTATGGCTACATGAAAAGCAAGTGATAAATTGTAGTTGTACTATGTGTGTTGTCATTTTATTCTTTATGCTAAGAATGTAGCAATGCTATTTCCCAATTTGTAATGTTGACTTCTAATTTCGTAGCAACCACTCACAAATGTGTGTTCTAGGTGTTTCAACTTATAATTGTTTTTTAAAATTGAATTAATTATGCAATTCACTGCTAGGAAACAAAAATTATTGTATTAATACAAATTGAACGTATATTTGCCAATTATTTGTATATTATACATATCATTTAAAAAACATCATTTCAATTTAATTTACAACAATCATATTATATAAAATACAAATAGTTGGAAAATGATCATATTCTACCTCAATTTAAATAAATATGTATTTTTAAGTGCACATTTTGGATATATACGATAGTTACACAACTATATAAATATATTTCCATGCTTAATTGCAATTAGCCCTTAAGTATGTAAACTCATTTAGCACCATTTAGCATGATTCAACATGCTTCAGCATGATTCAATATGTTTCAAAATGATTCAGTGTGTTTAAGCATGTTTAAGAGTGATTCATCATGTTTCAGCAATAAACACTAGTAAGTACTTATTATAAGTCCAAAACAAGATGCCCATAGGGCCTACCCCCTTAGTTTCTCTTCTCTTCCCCGACCTCTTTTCTCACTCTCCTCAACTCTTCATTGTCTTTCGCAAGCAAACCAACCTTATTGAAGAATCACTACCTAATTTAGAACTAATTTGGATTGACATAGGACTATTGCAATTGAAGAGAATGTGATCTTCTGGTACTTTGGGCAAGAGTAGATTGTAGCAATTTATTGAATTGTTTTGATCATGGGCTTTGATTTGTTCGTTGCTAATTAATAATTCTTTCTATATCAAAGCATTTGCTAATTTTAAAGGGTTGAGGTACAGTTGCTCACCGATTAGAGATACTACTAGCTTGGACTGAAAACTGAGTACGAGGGAAGCTGTGGATTGTGACTGGATCGATCTGAAGTCGGTCCAGATAGAGACCGAATCGAGGAAACCAGTACTAGACCAAGCATGGAATGACAATTTTAAAGCATTACGTTTTTGAGCTAAGTTGGGATGTGACGTACGTTGAATCCTGTATAAAATTAATAATGACAATGATGATAATGATAATGAAAACATAAAGATAATAAAAGGGATTAAGGCCACATTCACTGAATTCTTCTTAATGAACAGGAGGGGAAAAAAAGAAAAGCTCTTCAACCTAATTACTATGCGAGCAAAGTTCATTAAACTTAGATATACTACTAAGTTATACATTATTAATATAATTAATATAGGCACTTTCATAACTAAACCTTGTCTTCCATACTCCTTTATTTATCTATAAATACCATGTTAACCTTAGGCCCAAACATCTGATTGACATTTCTCAAATGCTGTAGCATATCTCCAATATATCCTTTTTCATTCGTAGAAGTAGTGGTGATGAGATAATCGTCATGGTTTTCGTGTTCTCAAAGTCATAATTATCCAAACCTTTAATGAAGCTCAATCTTGCTCACTATATGCTACATAATCCTATATCTAGTATCCTAAGGTACTGGGAGGCCAAGGTTGGACATTCCAATTAAGTCCTAATTGTTAAGGTATAGTAAGTGTCAGCTTCTTTAAACCATTAATTATAATGGATGTTAAATATCATTTTAATTATTTGTTATGCTTTTATTTGATGTTAAAATTGTTATCCTTGTTCATCATTTAGACCATTGTTTTGGTGAGGATGCGCTATAGACCATTATTCATCATTTATTGTTATCAATTGATCAATTAGGAAAAACTACACATGTAACATTGTTTATTTCTCCTTTAGGAGAGTCATCGTTCATTGTTGGGCTAGACAGTGTTCCATTGTTCCCTCTTTCTTGTTTTAAATTTGAATGAATTTCTAAAATTGTTTTAACATGATTGAGTTCATTCTAAGACTTTATTCTTATTTTCTTAATATCATTCTGTTTTTCAGGTGGGTTGTATTTGCATGGGTGAAGCATAGTAAATAAAGCCATTGACTTTGCTCGGATGCCAAACTTGATGCCTAAACTTGCATGAGGAATTGAAGGTCCTTGATTGGGTAGTGTTTAATTGGACCCAAAAAAAAAACGAGCTAAGAAACCACACTTGAACTCACCACTAGACTAAAATTTAGTTAAAGAACTTCAAGATTTTGAGAGAGTTTTTGAGCTTAGAAAGCTTTGATTTTCATTCAGCAAAAAAAAGGCTAAGTATTACAACTAATGGAGGAGGTATTATAAGCCTCGTTATGGCTCACTCAATAGCTAGAACATGCCACAATAAGTAAAAATTACAAGTTGCTCTTGAAGTACAAGCTAGAAGAGGAAAGATGCAACAAGCGCTTGACATCTAGTGTACTTGGGAATGAAATCAACTTAGGTGTCATCTATACGTAAGTCTAATTTAAAATATACCATATTCACCTTCTTAGGTAAGCTAGAGATGCCAGAAACCACACCAAAATGAGATCGAAATGTAAGTGGGTTGCTAGAATTTTATTGACCTGTCAAAAGGTAGTTTCCTCTATTCTTAAGTTGGATAAAAGAAGTCATGCCTGGATTTATTTAGGCACATTTTCATGTCCTAAAATCCTACAAAAGTCATCAAAAAGTTGATTAAGAATTGAAGCAAAGTTTGGTTTCATGTGCTGAAATTGCCTAGCTATATCCTTAAAATGAACTGCAACCTTCAGAGGGACAAATTCTTGGCCAAAAGGTTGCAATTTTATTCATATGAAAAGCTGACTATTTGATACCAACCCAAATTAGACCCCAGATGAGATGAAAATTTTAGCTCAAAAGTTGGGAAGAAACTGGACTAATTCGATCCAAGACTGTGAGCTATCTTTGCAAAATCAAGGCCTTTGAAATCTATGTTAGACTAGACATGATCATCATTCCACCCTTGAGATGATGTTCTTAGCCTCAATTTAGTTGTTTCCTACAAAAATAGACTCTTTAAGAAATCCATAAAAGTAGGTCTTGCAACTTCAAAGCACCAAAAATACCATGGTAAAAGATCCTCAAAACCAAACAAAATTAGCTCATCAAAGACAGAAGACATACTTAGATCTTAGTTTATTGGTGAAGTCTTGGACTTTGCTTGGGATGGTTGCAACCCCAATACCATGCATAAAACTCCCGCACTTAGGAAAGATTTGTCCTCAAATCCCGATGGTTCAAATGCATACCTTACAACATAGACAAAGTACATAGGACCCAAGAGCAACAAAGAAGAGAGTATGATAGAATTAACTAGGGATAATGCCTTCAAGGAACCTTGGTTTCCTCCATTTTTCAATATATAGAAGTTTTTGAAGCACTTGGGGATTGTTTCACTTGAATAATCAAAATCATATACGTCTGGCAAAACTCGAATATACTCATCACACGACTTAACAAGGCCACTAGACTCCAAGCACTTAGTCTTTACCTCCTCCTTGAAAGCAAAAATTTGCTCTCAATGAAAGCAGGATGATTAGTGAAGGATCATTGATTTGAATGTGTTCATTTGGCTCATTGCATGAATGATCTTCCTTCAAAGGTTCTTCTTGGGCTTGGCCAAGAATGTCCTCTTCCTCTTTGGTGCCTTCTTTCAACCCATGCTAATGAGTTAGCTCTTCCTTGGTTTGGGCATGGACTTCCTCTTCCTTCTTAACAGTCCAAGTGGGTTCAACGTTTTCTAAGGGTTTCCCTTCATTCGATAGACATTCGATAACCTCTTCCTTGCTTGATTCTACCAAGGCTAACTCTCCTCTTTGAGGTGAAGCTTTCGTTTTCTAGGCTTTAAGTTTCTTTTCATGATGTCCCATTTCTTCAATACCCTTTTGACTCTTCAATTCTTAAGTCAGGAATGAGCATGTCCAATCCATACCTAATCTGACTTTTGAAGGACATCTCTAAGAGGTGTCTTCTTTGGTTTAGCTCGTTCAGGTGGGGCTAATCATTGAGAGTTTTGGTCAAATCATTGAATGGCCATTTTTAAGTTTTGTTGGAGCTCAAGAATAGCTTAGTCAAACTTTCTAAAAGACATATCTTAGACTAGGGAAAGAAAGAAGACTTGGCTAGAGGCATTTTGTAAAGTTAGAAGTTTTCTTATAAATGGGAGTATGTAGACACGAGTTTTCCATGCAGTTAACTGAAGTAAAATGATGAAGAAGGAATAAAATGAAGAGAAACAACAACAAAACTATAACACAAACACAAACTCACAAAGAACCGAAGTTAGGCTCTAATGCCAATTGAAGCTTGGCAAACTAGGGTCCTTGACTGTGCTCTGATACCAAACCTTATGCTTAAACTTTCATGAGCAGTTCAAGGTCCTTAACTACATAGTGTTTAAGTGGATAGAAAGTTAAATAAGATATGGCTTGGATAAGGTTTCCAACCCCAAGTTTAAGAGGCCACCACCAAAGGGCTTAAAGATAACCTCCGCACCTAAGGATAAAGATCCCCACTTGGACTCACCAATAGAATGAAATTTGATTAAGAACTTCAAGATTTTGAGGTTGCAAAGCTTTGATTTTCATTCAACATAAGCTAAGTATTACAATTGAAGGACGAGCTATTATAAGCCCCTTTATAGCTCGCTCAACAGCTAGAAACATGCCATAATAAGTAAAAATTACGAGTTGCTCCCTAAGTACAAACTAGAAGAGGAAAGATGTAACAAGCACTCGACACCTAGTGTACTTGGCTATGAAATCAACTGACGTGTCATCTATACGTAAGTCTAAGTCAAATTCCAGATTGACCTTCTTAGGTAAGCTGTAGGTGCAAGAAACAATACTAAAATGAGATAAAATGCAAGTGGGCTCCTGAAATTGTATTAATCAGTCAAAAGGCAATTTCCTCCATTCTCAAGTAGCTAGGTGAAGTCAATAAATCCGTCCAATTTTATTCAAAATATGTGACTAATAGTCTATACCTCACATAAATTATATTCCATAAATAATTTAGAATTCATGGATCCTTTGTTGGTTGTTTACGATAGCTCAATATTACAAACCTCTAGTTTCAATGTCCCTTCTTAGAGAATTCAAAATCAAATAGTAGGAAAAATTTACTGCAGATAAATATTGCTCCCTCAACGTTATAATAGGATACTCCACCCATATGATCAAGTCATGAAGGTCAGCCTATTACTCCACAATAGAAACAGGAAGGAACTTTAAAAGGAAAGGGAAAACCAAACATTAAAGTGAATATAAAGAAATTCAACAATCCAAAAAAGAGATTAAATTACTCAAAAAGCAGCAGTAGTTACTATTATTATCAAAAAATAAAATTCATGTTTAGTTTCGTCATCCTCATCTGTAAATATAGATTTTGATCCTTTGGGGTCCTTGTTTCCAAGACCCTTTTGACTAATATTCAAAAAAGAAAAAATGAGTTTTCTATGTCGATCCAAGGCACCCATCATGATCCATCAAGATTCAAGGCACCCAACATGCTTCACATGTTTTTCAAAGCCCTCGGTAGGGATTATGAGAGTTACTATTCAAGCTACCATTGACTACTGTTTACTACAGTTCACCATTTATGTAAGTAGTTATGTTAAGGTACTACAATAATTCAAGCTACTATTCAAGATCAATTTGAAGCCCTATTTGTATTTAGAAAATGGAGCCATATAATTATTATTCAACAATGCACAAGTTCCACATGGATTTATTCATACGACTATAACATGCAAAATTATTGCAAAAATTCTTCTAACATCATCATTTTGAGTCTAAATCATCAAATCTATGATCATGTCATTCAATTTTAATGTCCACATGTCTTATGCTCATTAGGTTATGCATTACATAAATATGTATCTTAACATTCAATGAAGGCATAAGCTTTTACACACGAACTTCTCGTAAGCCATCCAACAATCCTAAGAAATACTAAGAGCTCAATCTCCTTGCATAAAATCTCTTACACTTAAGTTTTTCTTGTCGAGCAATAAAAGTAAGTTTTATTCAAGTATCTATCTATTTATTTGCATTTTGCAAGTGGTTTTCTCTTTCATTTAATTCAATACAGTTATTCTCATTTTGTTAATTTTGTTTACACACTAATCATGTCATTCGCTGCATAAATAAAGTACAACAATATATGAAAATAAACTGATTCAATTAAATGAAATAGAAAATAAATTTATGCAAATTAAAAATAAATAAAGAGAAAAATTGAATAAACTATTTTTATTGTTTGATGAAAAAAACATGAGTATAAGAGATTTTTCAAATAATTTTGTATAGGGAGATGGAAGCTCTTAGTATTTTAGGCTTATGGGAATGACCTATGAGAAGCTACGTCTAAAAGCTTATGCTTTTGTTGAATACTAAGGTATATATTTATAGGATACATAACCTAATGAACCTAAGACATGTGAGCTGTAAAAATTGAATGACAAAATTACCATCATAGCCCTGATGACTCAAACTCGGAATGAGGATGTTGGAAGAAATTTTGCAATAATGTTGCATGCTATAACCATACAAATGAATTTGCGTAGAACTTGCACAATGCTGAATAATAGTTATCTTGCCATTTTTTGAATACAAATGGCACTCCGGACTGATCTTGAACAGCAACTCAAATTATTGCAGTACCTTAATGTAACTGCTAACACAAATGATGAACATTAGTGAATAGTACTTTAATAGTAACTCTAATAATCCCTCCTAGGGGACTTTGAATAACATGTGGAGCATGATGAGTGCCTTGAATCTTGATGGATCATGATGGGGATGGGTGCCTTCAAGCTACAGAGAAAACTCCTTTTTTTAAAAAATTTGAATATTACTCCAAAGGCTCTTGAGACCAAGGACTTCCAAAACTATCAAAATCTATATTTACAAATGAGGACGATGAAACTATAAATTTTTTTTTGATAATAATCATAAGTGCTATTGCTTTTTAAGTAATTTAATCTCTTTTTACATTCACTTTCTTTCCTTTTGAAGTTCCTTGTTGTTTCCTTTATGGAGTAACCAGTTGAGCTGGAATGATCTAATCAGATGCATCTTATTTTGAACAACATTAAGGGTCCAATATTTTTGTATAACAAACCTTTTCCACCATTTGATATTGAATTCTCTAAGAAGGGACATTCAATATGGGGGTTTGTCATATTGAGATATCTTCAATGACCAACAAAAGATCCATGGAATTCCAAATTGTTTATGGAATAGAATTTTTATGAGATTTGGACTATTAGTAACAAATTTTGAATAAAGTTAAAATGATTTTTAGACTTTAGCTGGCCGTATATCTTGCATACTACCAAAGACAAACCACCATTCATAAAACCAAGAGAAAAAGTTTTTCGAGATTTTGTGCAAAAATTAAAAAATCATGAATGATTAAAAGGTTGGAATATGAATGCATTATACTAGGCATTTTCATAATCAATGTAATGGTAACCCAGGGGATTCAATGGTAGTGAAAATGATTTAAGTGCATAAGTAGTAGGTCAATCTTTGTCAGAGAGGACCTTAAGAACTTTGCATTTGGAATAAGCAATTTGATTACGGCTCTTTTAATCTAGAATATGTTCATTCTCAACAGACTTGGAATCTACAAGAATGAGTTTATAACACTGCCTGATTTTGGAGGTGAGTTTGGTGTGCATTAGCAACCTGGAAAGAATGTGACTTTGACTAGGTTATTAAGGTGGGAGAGTGGTTGTGTTTCTCTCAATTTGGTCAGGATAAGATGAAGCATAAGGGGTTTCGAAATGTATTTAAACATGTCATTTGAAGATGTTTGTTTTGAGGTGGAGACTGACTTAGTGGAAGCTTGGTCATAGGTTAATGGAGGGAAATCTTGACTTGGAAAGGCTTGGAATGAATTTTCTATAGGAATTAAATATCGAGAATGGTGTTAAGCTTCACCGCATATTAATGTGTTATAATGAATTTTTCTTTCTCAACCTTTGTTCTGAGTCATATTGAGAGCTATTTGATACCTAAAAGAATTTTTTTGTTAGAAATTTAAACAAAGAATTGTCTTTTATATCTCAAAACAGATTGTTTTTATAAATAATTTTGAAGAACATTTTAAAGATTTAAATCATTTTAACATGCTTCTAAATTATTGAGTTTGAGTTCCGCCTGGAATGCTATCAAAGATGACGTCATTTGAACTTGGAATATGCCTATCATTAAATTATCTCATTTTGTCAAGGCTGTTCTAATCACTTCAAAGGTTTTGAATCCAATAGTTTTATGAGCTTATTAATAGTTGAACTCTAAACAATAGACTTTCTATTTCTTCAGACCTTGCAAATAAAGATGGGGTTTTCCATTATTTTAATGTCTTATTTTAATTGCTCGAGCAAAGACTCATTGTCCTTTTGTGTCAAATCTAATAATCTTTCGTCAATGTCTTATATTCCTTCTAGTGTAGCTTCGTTGTCCTTTCATATAATATCTAGTCTTTTGTTGAAATTGAATTTTTTCATGTTTTAATATGTGTTTGTCACTATTGACCTAAGCATATTAATTTGTTTGAATATGGATGAAGTTTGAAATAATGTTAAATCTGTTTTATATGCGAGTAATAAACTTAAAAGAAATAGTTTTTCCCATTATATTTGTATGAACTCTATACCAATCTACTTTAAACATATAAACTTGAGTAGTGAATGGGGTACCAAGACTAACTTCTTCTCCAATGTTTCTTACTAGAATAAATGATTTTCGAAATAGTAATCTTGATTACAAATATAGGCACTTTTATACTTAATTTGTAACACGATTTCATTAATGCAGTGAAGTAGTTCATTAGTTTTTTTTTTTTTTTGGTAATATTGAGATGAAAGTAATCCTTTTTAATGCAATGTTGATCCATGCCTCTATCAAGAGGTCTACTCTTATAATTCAAAACTATCTTTAATTTTTAAACTAATGTAAACATACTATTTTTTAAAATTATTTTTATTAATAGCTAATACAAATTGTTGATCTAAAGGTTCTTCTTAAGATACTAGGATATTATGTGATTGTGTAATGGAAGAAGAGCATTTATTTTCTAGTAATGCTATTCTTATTTTCTCCCAAACTCCGCGAAAGCGGACCAATGCTGGAAGCTATTGTTATTGTTGCTATTCTTGTTTCTATTTCAAGATCTTTAGTTTCAGAAGAATATAATTTCTTTCGTAATTATTTGATTTGTTCTTTTAGAATATTAATTTCTATTTGTAAATCTTGAGTGTTGACACCTTTTAATATATTTGAAGTTTCATATTTATCAAATAATTTAATTGAACTTACATATGGTGGAGGAGTTACTAAAGCCTTCTTTAAGATAATATTTTTGAGTTTATTAAAATATTCTTTTCTTAATTCCATGTACTGAATTTATCAATTAAATCAAATAAAAACTCATCTTTATTGGTAGTTAGAATATTAATATTATGACATAATCTTGAATACTTATTTCCTGAAGATTCATATTTTTAATCTGATTCGATAAATAATTTCTCCACCGAAACAAGTTGAATGTTCTGATTGAACAAGTGTACATTTGGGTTCAAGTGAAGATATTATTTTTTCTTAAATTGCTGGATAATCTGCAAAATTTCACTTACTTTCTTTTTAACTTTCTATTTATTTGTCGTGTGTTCTACTTTTCCACATATGAAACATGTTATTTTATCAGATATTATTTTTGAAATTTTGTTTTTAGGACTTGATTTTTTGAAATTAGTAAGGGAATTACGTTGCCTTTTCTTGTTTAGTTTGTGCTTTTCTTTGTTTTTTAATGGATAGAGCTTCTAATTTAGGAGCCAAAAGCCTTCATAGAATGATATGAATTCTCTTCTTTCTGCAGTTTTATATGGGGAATCTGTTGCTTGTAATTTCAATTAATTGTATAATGCTTATCTTATCAAATGGTATTATATCTTTTCTTGCAATATCTCTAAGTTTATTGGTTGTTCTTTGAGAAAATAATGAAGGAAATCGTGATATGAATTTTTCTTTCTGTATGGTTGTTTGCAATCTTATCTTTTTAATAAATTTGAAAAGAATGTATCTTTATACCAATTGTAATAATCAAGCATTGGACATTTAAATTTTTCAAAACCAATTTGAATGAGGAGTGTAATTTCTTAGGATTGCCTATAAAATGCATTGAAATGTTATGAATTAGAACTTGTCCAACATCATATTTCTTTTGATAGTCTATATGAATTCTCATTTGACTACAATCCTTATCAGTGAGATAGAAATCTCACCAAGCTTTTATTATTCTTATAAATCCAAAAGTTATGAGATCACATGTTGTTAATTCATTAGTTAGTCAACAACGATAAGAATTATAGGTTATGAGCATTCTATGGAGTGCGGTGAATGTTTCACATCCCCTTTTTTCATCTCTATTCAATTAATAAATTCAGCTTCCATCAAAGGTTTCTGTACCTCATGTTTTACTATTTTCTAGTGAAAGGTCAAGTTGAATTGATTTGGAAACGTGTGAGAGTCATTTTTAGAGTACATTTTAGTTTAATTCTTGAGTGATTCTGTCTAAATTAGTCTCTATTGAGGAAGAACGAATTCTACAATATTTATTGTGTTGCTTGAACTAGGAGTTTCATCCATTTTTTTTTATCTATTTTTGAAACCAAGGCTTACATTTATCTGGTAATTATAGACTTCTGGGGCGAGTTATCTTGAAATATAGCTTGACTATATCATCTAAGAATTGTGGCTTTGATTTTGCTTCATCTTTATTTATATTAAGATTTTTCATTTGATCTATTATTGAGTCAATATAATTCTTTTTGGCTATTTGCTTTTATTTGAGTAGACACCATGTCGACTTGCTTAGAACCAAGTGTTTGGTTAGTGTAATTGTTTTGATGATAATTTTTTTTTAGTATCTTCTAAATTAACTGAACTATTTTATGGGTTAGGTCTTCCTATTTTGAAAGCAGTTGCTGGAACAAGTGCTTCAAGAGTGATGAAGACTATTTCTTCTAAGGTGGGAACAATAGATTGTACTAATTTTTCATTTTCTAATGTCTATTTTTAATCTAAACTTGTATTTGTATTTAACCTTTTAATACTATAAGGGTCTGGAATATTATTTTCAAAAGCATAAATTGGAAACTAATATAAAGAAAGGAATATTTATTTCTATTCCTTCCATGAATAAAGACTATACCTGGCAAATGGGTCATTCGGTTCGGGTACGGGTCGGGTCAAGTTCGGATTGGGTCATTTTTGGGTTAAGTGACATTTCGGGTCATTTCGGTTTGGGTCGGGTATGGTTCGGGTCGGGTCGATTTCGGGTCAACCAATTTTTGATGAAACACGCTTGTCGTGCCAAAACAAGCAACTTTGTTGAAAATTTCGGGTCGGGTATGGTTCGGGTCGGGTCAATTCGGGTTTCGGGTCCACTTTCGGGTGAGCATATTTCGGGTGTCGGGTCGGGTATGGGTCCGGGTCATTCGGTTCGGGTTTCGGGTCTCGGGTCAGTTTTGCCAGGTCTAATAAAGACCATACTTGACGGATGTGAGCTTGGGCATCTTTATCCAAGGAGGACAAAAATTATTCTTTTTTCTCTTTGTTTTCTATTGAATTGAAATTCTTTCTCAAATGGTCTGTCTGTTGTGAATTACTTGAATATGATATTAGTGGATGATGAAGGTCTCCTGGTTGAATGAGTTGGTGATCCTACCAAAGATGTAGTTTCATCCCCTAGTTCAATGATGAGTGCTTGAAATAAATTCTAAGCAATTCATCTAGTTGAGTGTTTTTAAGATATTAATAATGAGATGACCTAGAAGGCATGGAATAAGAAGATCACGGACTATCTATGATTTTACTATAATTTGAAGGTGATATCTTTTCTTGTCTGAAATTAAATCTAACATGTGCTCTATTGGTAGGTTATTCCATTATTTATTGAATATTCTTTTAAGAAATATTTCTATGTGGCCTAATGTGTTGAATAATAAATTCTTGAGGTATAATAATTTCATTCCATTTTTATAATTTTGGAGTAAAAGCAGAAATATTATCTATTTCGGCTTTTACTGAAATTGCTTTGTCCAAAGTAGAGTGTAATAGACATTTTGGATCAAGATGTGAATATAACAATCTAAAGTAAACTATAAACAATTTCAAAATTTTATGGAAGTCCCATAAATTGGATGCTAGTAATATGAGGGAGATGAATATCTAGAACTAAAGTGTCTAATATCCATGGATCAATTAAATCAATTGAAAAGTTTGAACAACAATTGAAATAAATTGCACCACTACATACATTTATTTGAACTATAGCTAATAATGAATCTTTATATCTTATTAATCTATTGTCTCTAAGGGCCATGAACAGAGGACAATCTAATCCTAGTGTAGTAAGGGGTTTAAGTGTTATTTGAACCATCCCAAAATAAATGTATTTGCAAAATTAGAAAGTAATTTTATAGTTTGAAATTCTTCTTGCAAACTAATTGCTTCTTCATGGTGCTTTATTGAAAATGCCATTAAGAAATCAAAAGTACCAATTTGATAAATATTTTTAATTATTTGTCTTGGAATTTTCCAGTTTGAAAAGTCAATGCAACTAACATCTTCACTATTAACTAAATTTAAATTTTACTATTACCACCAGCTCGACTAATGTGATCTCATATCTAAGACACCATTAGAACTATGAATGCACAATGAAATAGAAATCTTGTACTCTATATCAAAACCGCTCGGGCCACCATTACTAACTAGCTAGCAATGGCTT
The DNA here is from genome assembly GCA_017589665.1 of Selenicereus undatus. NCBI lineage: Eukaryota > Viridiplantae > Streptophyta > Magnoliopsida > Caryophyllales > Cactaceae > Selenicereus > Selenicereus undatus. Next base: position 22,702,845 of record JACYFF010031958.1, on the reverse strand, counting down.
ACTAACAGTTCTACCAGGGATAACCAATAGGTAACCAATGCTACAAGAGCAAGACTTATACCTAAATATGAAGACTTGACTCTGATACCGATTGAGAGAAAGATTGTCTTGGAGATGGCAGATGGTATGAATAGTGGGTGAATGAAGTCAAACGAGACAAAATAAATTGATTAAATTAAATAAAAGCAAAAATAAATTTACGTAAATTGAAAATATATAGAGAGCATAATTGAATAAAACTTACTCTTATTGATTGATTTGGAAAACTTGAGTATAAGAGATTTTTCAGAGAATTTTGTACAGGGAGATAGGAGCTCTCAGTATTTTTAAGGCTTATGGGAATGACTTATGAGAAGCTCGTGTGTAAAAGCTTATGCTTTTGGTGAATGCTAAGATACATATTTATAGAGTATATAACCTAATAAACCTAAGACATGTGAATGATAAAAACTGAAAGAAAAAATTACAATCATAGCTTTGACAACTCAAACGTGGATTGATGATGTCAGAGGAATCTTTACAATAATATTGCATTTTGTATCCATATGAATGAGTCCCCGTGGAACTTGTATAGTGTTAAATAGTAGTTATCCTTCCATTTTCTAAATACGGATGGGACTTTGGATTTATCTTGAACAGTAGCTTGAATTATTATAGTACCTTAACGTAATTGCTCATGTAAATAGTGAATAGTAGTGAATAGTACTTTAATAGAAACCCTAACAATCCCCCTGGGGGTTAGGGATGACAACAGGGTGGGTTGGGGACAGGGGATATCCCCGCCTCGTTCCCCGCTACGGGGGAAAAGCTCTCCCCATCTCGGTCTCCGTCAGGGCCACAATCCTCAATAGGGAATACCCACTGTCTTTGTAACAAGTTGTAGTTCATAGTCTAATATGTAAATTTCAAAGCCAAACATAATTTAAAATATAACACCACATTCAAAAATCCATCAAAAGTCCAATATCCAAACTACAAATCAAGATTCCAACACAAATACAAGTTCACAACCACCAAGTCTACAAGTTCAATATAACTCTTAATCAAGTCCAAAGTGAATTACAAAACCAAAGTGAAGTAATATCTCAGCATGAAAGATAGTATTAGTAGCATTCCAGTAGGCAACAATAGTCCAATCTTGAAGCAAGCACCTTGTCATTACAAGGAAGAACCATTAAAACAAAATTTCTAAGGATCAACCAACACATGCTTTCATTTTCCTTCAATTTTTTTGGAGAAGATCTCAACATAAGTAATTCTAGTAGCAAATAAACATGGGAAAAAAGAGGTTTAACCCTCGATAATTTACCTAAGTATTCTAGGCAACAGGATCATCATTATTCTCAACATCGGCATCATCATCAAAATAAGTACAACAATAAGATGTAACTTCTTCCCCATCTAACAAAACATATAAATAAATGACGAACAAATGATCATAAATGATGGAAAATGAATATTAATATATGCTAAGAATATAGAAAAGAAGAAAAGTATACCTTCCTACTCCATTGAAGACCAAAGCCAATCTCTAGCACATATCAAAGCTTTTAATGTCTTTGGATGTAAGCGATTACGATGCGGAATTACAACCTCCCTATTGTGCTAAATGTAGACTCATATGCTATTAGTATGGCATAGATGTCTCTAGCAATCCTAGATAATATAGGACACCTCGACTCACATCCCTTCCAAGAAGCCAATATATCAAAGTTGTCCGAAGGTGGGATCACATCCTATTCTAAATATAAATCCAACTCAAATTTTTGTGGCGCAGGAGGATCCCTTTTGATCTTTTTTTGATATATATCTTCCATGCTTATCTTTTTACTACATCCACTACCTTATGAAGTGAGATTAGATACATGTGTGGAATTACTAGAAATACTATAAATAGGGCCATGACCTTCACTTGTTTGCTTAAAATTTTGCCGATATTCATGAAATAAAGCATAACAAGTATCCTTAACCGAATCCACCTTGTCCGACACATCAAATCATAAATTGTAGTATCACAACACTCTAACGTATTCAACTTATATCTAGGATCCAAAACACAAGCAACTTCCATAATGCCATTAATTATATCATAATATTTCTCCCATTTGTCAAACATCTATTTTGCCATGGTTTTGATCATCAAATCCAAATAAAAAAGCCAATCATCCAAAGCAAGCCTAATGTCATACACTTTCGAAAAATAAACATTTGCAGTGGGATACTTAGTGCCCAAGAACACTTTAGTTACATCAAAGAAAATCTCGAACTTCTCACAAAGATCTCTAGCATTATCCCACTCTTCATCATCAGGCAAACATTTATATTTACTTTTATTTTTTGCCAACTTTGGAAAAACTTCTCTATACAATAAAGTCGTTTGAAGCATCAAGTGAATTCCATCTTGTCCTACAATCCAGTTTCAACTTTTTTGAATAAACTACACTTAAACTATCATAAACTTGTCTGAAAGTTTCATCTCTTTTAGGTGTTGCTTTCAAATATGCTACACTATCATGAATCTTCTCAATTGAGCCCTCAATGTTTTCTAATCTATCCTTAACAATCAAATTAAGTACATGTGCACAACAATGCATACAGAAAAACTTACCCTTCAACGGAAGTGCCCTTATATCCAATATATCTTTAAGCATCCTAGTTAAAGCATCATTCGAAGAACAACTATCAACTGTGGGAGAGGATAATTTCCTATGACAGTTTCATTATGAAAAACAATTCTACAACTCTTCATCAATACCTTTAGCAGTATGAGGATATGGAACATATGCAAACCTAGTTAAAAAAAAGAAAATGAAATGAGTTTCATTACCCAAAAAAAATCAAGCATATGATAAATAATACATAAACAATAATTAAAGAATTAAAGAAAGAAGCAATATCTCAAAATTCGACTTTGCAAGATCCATGTATTATCAACCCAATGAGCGGTAATGGGTATAAAACTATGCTTTTGATTTGGAGAAGTCCACATATCCATAGTCATAGCCAACTTCCCATTATCAGTTCCCAACAACCTCATTGTTTGGATTTTTCATATTCAAACACTTTAAGAATATCACTCTCGAAAGTGTTCCTTGATATCATCTTAAAAGAGGATTTAAGAGCTTTTGAATACCTTCCAAATATAACATGTGCTACAATACTTAGAGGGTATTCATGCATTATAACCATACTAGAAAGTTCCTTCCTCACCTCTTCTTCATCCCAAACATTATTCATAAGAAGAACTTTCCCTTTTTTTTCCTTCAGAAGTCTCTATCTTCAATTTCTTTTGGGAAAAATCGTGAGCAATATCGTTATGTTTTCTCATAGGGAAAATGTCTTGATGATCTCTCAAATACACAGTTCCATTTCTAGATTTACCTCTAAGTACTTTCTTACAATATTTATAAATAGCTTTCTCTTTACCATCCCTAACCTCAAAACAATAATGTGCCCAAACTTCAAGGACGAATTTCCTTTTCTTGCCCAATTGTAATGTTGTTCCATCATCCTCCATCGCATTGGAGTTCAATAGGAATCAACATTAGTTTTGGTGTTAGTGTTGGCATTTGGAGTTGGATTTTCATTTTGTATATCTTTACTTGTGTAACAAAGAGATGGGTCAGGGGGACCAAATGGGTAGGGGCCACTAGCCATTGGTCTATAAACAATGCGACTTTTACCACTCACAAACAACCAAAGTCAATAAAAAACTAAACAAATAATATACAGAAACTAGGGGGCAAAGGAACAGTGGGCTCATAGCTAATGTCATAGCTAATGTCTAAGCAGCACATACACTCGGCTCATCATTCTGGATTCACATCTAGCATGAATTGGATCTGTGTTGAATACAAGAATCAGTTGACATTTTTTCAACTCCAGCAGTATAAACAATTTGCGATGAACAAACACAAAAAAGTGATTGCAGCGATGAACAAACACAAAACCAATAACAAACACAAAAGTTAATTAAACATTAAACTTCCATGTAGTTTGCTGTATCCAATCCTTCCAACACATGACATGCTGACATACCAACAGTACTGGGGAAGGCAAATTCAGAGTCGAAAAAAATCAAAAAAGCGATGGACTCTTCTTCAAATTGGGGTGGGCGACTGAGGCAACAGAATGTATCTTAGAAATAAATAGAGAGAGGGAGAGAGGGAGTAAGTCAGCCATGGTAGTAAGCAGTGAGGGTCGAGGTTCTGAGAACATACCTTAGGAAAACACAAAAAAAAGAAGAAGAAGAGATGTCTGATGTGTTACCGTCGAGGGGCTGACAGCAGATGGGCACAACGGAAAAAGACTCACGGCAAAGACGCAACAGTACTAGGGATAGCAAAAAGACTCAGGGCGGCGTCGAGGGGTAGGGGTGATGGCTCACGATATCAGATAGCAGGGAATGGGGATAAAAGATGTGATGTCTCGTGAGGTAATGCAGAGATCAGAGAAGGGCAGGGGTGGTGACAGCAGTTATGTTAATGAATGAATGAATGATGGAATGAAGGAGAGGAGGGGATGAGTTGAATCTCAGAAATTAGATTATATACTTAGTGCTTTTGCCACTAAAATTACAAAGATAACCCTACAGTTTTCTTAAAAAAAATTTAAGTTGAGGTTGTTTCCATAATTTCAATTATATACAAGGACGGAGTGGGGATTTTTCCATAATTACAAAGATAAATCCTCGATGTATTGCCCCGTTCCCGTCCCTGTCCCCATCTCCTCGCAGGGATTGATTTCTCACCCCGTCCTTGTCCCCATCCCCATTGGGGGTAAGGATTTTTCCCCACTTCGAGGCGGGGCCCCAATAGAGATGGGTATTCCCTACCTAATTACCATCCCTACTTGGGGGCTTTGAATAACATGTGGAGTATGATGAGTGCCTTAACTCATGATGGATCTTGATAGGTGCCTTGAGTCTCTATATAGAATGGCATACTAAGATCATATAGAATATGATAAAAATCCTCAATAGAATTCAATGAATGTAAAGAATTTGAAAGCAAGTTAAGTTATACTTGGACGCTAGAGCTCATAACATTCTATTTTTTTATCGAATCTGATTAGAACCTATAAACCTTTGTTATGGGGGAATTTCACATTGAGTATGATTGTTGTAGTCATGACTCTTATTGACATTGGTGCATTTTATCATCTAGATGGAAACTAAAATCAATCTTGATTCTAATTTTAGTCAATTCCATGTTAAGCAAAAGCTCAGGAAAGTGAGGGATACCTTTAATTCACGCCATGTGATAGAATGATGCATCTATAGAGTTTCGTGATATATGAAAGATAAGAAAAACGAGGAAGTTTATATAGCTCATGTTGTCTCCTTAGAACCCTCTCACTGTGAAAACCTGTAATTGGCAACCATGGAATTCCACAATTATTGTGCCTTTTGTTACATAATCAGTCATTGCCAACAAGACATAGACCCATTGCCAACAAGACATAGAACCCTACTTTCATGTTGAGAGGGGTCGTTATGCAAGAAGCCAATGCCTGTTATGAAGGTAACTTAGATTGCTTCTCATTTGAAAAGTTTGTCGAAATCTTGGTTGTTGATAGTTGTTTTCTCCATGAGATCTTTGTTGGCTTTGAGTGTGAGTGAGGGTTTGAACAACATGGGTATCCTGACAATAAATACATATTCTCGAACAACGAATACATGCAATTTGGTAACATGCGAGACATGATCTTGCTTGAGAACCAAATCCGGTTCTTTGTTCTTGAGAAATTATATAGGCGTAACTATTCATCTGGCAAAAGTACTGTAGATTTCATAATTAATTTATGGTGCAATTCAGTGGTATCATCTAGGTCTACATTTATAGGATCTAAATTCTTGGATCATCTAAGATCAAAAAGGATCATACGCCAGTCCTACGACTCTTTATTAACCTGGGATGACTCCTTCAACACTCTCCTACGTTTGGGCTTCAAACATTATTTAGACATTTCCAGGCAAACCCTAACAAATAAGGAAGGCTTACCTTAGATATCATTGTCCCATATGCTTTTCCCACATGTGCATACTGTGTCATTTATTGCTCCTCTATCGATTCCCAGTCCTCCCAATTGAATGATCTTGGGATCAGATTCAAGATAGGCAACACGTGCAGTATATCTATTTTAGGATGGTGTTTTGGAAATAACTCAGATTGTGGTAACAGATAGTTCAAAGGTGATGTTCCTCAACCTTATGGCCTTTGACCGATGCCATCCTTCGATTAAGGAAGCTATGATTACATTTCACATTCATTTCCTAGATAATTCGTCAAATGCCCTTCTAATGTAGCTTAACTTATTAAAGATTGCATTATAGTCCATGCCCTAGGACGTAATGAAGTTGCTACCTTGTTCAATCGACAAGCTAGGAGAATTAACTTTCTTACTATAGAAATTGAGTATGATAAGTTGTATAGAGATGCGAATAAGTATTGTGAGAAGAGGTGAGCTAATTGGCACGATATGACAATCACGTCAGTCATTATTACAACCATAGACGTCTTGCTAAGTATCTTACAGACGTATTGTGGATTTACTCAGCTTAAACAACATACAGAAGTAGTAATGGTTGTGAGTTGGTAATGAAATGTGTAATGATCATTTGAGTTTAATTTTTTTTTATATCTTACTAGTATTTTTAACCTTGAGTAGTGTATGAGATAGTTTTTGAGTTTTTATCAATAATAAATAAACAATTGTATATAAAAACTATAATAAATCATCTACTAATTTATGTGACATGTGGAAAATTTTGATTTCTTATTAATAAATAGTTTTCAAAATTAAGTTTTTTTTAGTCCATACGAGCCACAAAGGGCAATAAAATACAATGGGAAAGGCGAGAGTTGAACCTAAGACCTAATATATCCAATGTCTTAGTCTTAACCACTAGGCTAAGACTTCATTGGTAAAATTATAGTTATTAGACGGTATAAACTTTACAAAATTATTAAATTGAGATTTTTAATGTATTAATGTAGATTATTGTTGACTTAGATCATACCTTTTCTACGACAATTGTAATCCGATAATCAATTTTGAACTTTGGGCAACTAGCAACACACCCAAAAAAAAAAAAGCTAATCCTTCTCTTAGGTAGTGAAAATCACCCTAAAATCCACAACAACATGAAAATCCCATAAGAAATAATCATAAGAGAACCCAAAAAGATCCACAATATGTAGATTCAAAATTGAAGAGTAGAAATTACTCTTTTTAAAAAAAAATAAGTGAATGTCATAGGTGTATCCTCCAATAAAGATTACTCTTACTTATAAAATATGAATGTCATCAAACGTCGCTAATAACATGGATAATGATCGCTTGGACTACTATCTGCAAATTGAAAGCAATTTGATACCTTTCTGTAGTAATTCGTAGGTACTATTATCTTTCATATATATATATATACATAAAGAAAGAAATAAATAAACATATATATATATATATATATATATATATAT
>JACYFF010031958.1:22673258-22684323 GCA_017589665.1 Selenicereus undatus | reverse complement strand
TATATATATATATATATATATATATATATATATATATATATATCTGTATATATATATATGTATATATATATGTATGTATGTATATATATGTATGTATGCATGTATGTATGTATGTATGTATATATATATATATATATATATATATATATATATATATATATGTATATATATATGTATGTATGTATGTATACACGCATACATACATACATACTAAGTAGCTTTACGCTTTATTAGCACTTGTTGGTACAAATGATGTAACATTTGTCCTGCTTAAATAAGGTCTCTAGTTGGAATCTTTTGAATAGAGAACACATGTCATGACAATGCTATGACCCTAATGAATCAACAGTTTCTTGACTCTAATTAAATAGAGAACCAAAGAAAAAAAGTTCAAAGTCATATTAAGATTAATCAAAAATTTCTGTGTAGGCCATTTGCTCTTCTGATTTCTATTTAAATTAAGCTGTTTGTAAAATTCTTAGATTAAAAAACAAAAAAAAAATAATATTAGAGAACAAATAGCTTATGTAACAATAATTAATAAAGAAGCATGACTTTCACTATTTCTCAAAACAAGAAAAAGAGTACTATAAATTTGACAAATATTTATTATAGCAAAAAGAATCAAATGAACACGGTAATTTTTATTTTATTTTTATAAAAAATGGAATGATGCAAATAGGGGAGCAGGAAGATAATGGAAGAGCACTGAACGGTAAGCAAATTCTCACGGCCCAGCAAACTAATTGCTCCAAGCCGTCAACGGTTTCGTAAGTCCTTAAGTATACATTGTCTCTTTGAGGAAAAAAAAATACTTTATACTTAATTGGTCCTATTTTATGGAAGTAATATTGTTTTCATATTCTTATTTTCAAAAGGACATAATTTTCAAGGATTAGCTTATGTTTTGTTCCAAAAAAGAAAACTTCTTAATCACTTTAAAAAATTTGTGAGAGTGACATGTGTCAAAAATTAGAAGGATTGATTTTGTTGTTTTATATATATATATATATATATATATATATATATATATATATATATATATATATATATATCTTTGATGAAGTTTCTGTATTGATGTTATACTTGTAACGTTAGTATGTTTTGATTTGCATGTTTTTCTTTATGTATTCCCCCTTTTCACTTATTTCAAAATTTTGTGAATAGAACATTGGACATATTATTACATATTTCCAGAAGAACATGCTCTCAATCGTAACATGTATGTGCAAATTTTGATCTCATATAGATAGTTTTAATATACATATCTTCTCAATTACGTGACTCATGAGAGTATGTACTCTCGGAAGCATGATAGATAGTTTGGAATATTGTAACGTCCTTTAGTTACATTAAAATGTCATAGCTTTTGTGTCTCCTTGTCCATGCATCCTTTTTTTGGGGGGGAAGTTAACATAAAAACAATCATCTCATATTTAATAAGCCTTCAGCAATATTTTGACTACTTGTAATTATTTAAATTATTCTAAGTTATGTATGTAGTCACTTGTTAGTTAAGTCTTGTCGTGACCTGATGGTAATACTCTCAATTTAAGGAGCCCTTCATTGCAAGATCATGCTTGATATAAACTAATCAAGGTTACTTTATGCCATTGAATTGGGCTGTTACTCTCTGACATCTTTTCTTGAACTGAAATTAAGAATGATTTGGAAATGTCGTCATTGTGTCCATTTATCCACGCTTAGCTTTACGTGGCCGAGTTGGATCAAATACACATTAATGGCTCTAGAACATTTCATTTTATTATTCGGTCAAGTTAAATTATTGCAAATGGATAAAGCCATGCTCAAAATAAATAAGTATAAAAAAAAATATGTACAAGGTTCTTTTCCTGTACACAAAAGATCCAAGAAATTAGATATCTAAAAAAGAAACTATAAACACTATTGCAATAACTGATCATGCGACTCCTTCGAAGATTATTAGCTTCAAGTATATGGTCGAAGTTGGGTCTCAAAAGATTTTATTAACTTGAAAAATGATTCATGAACAGTCATAAAAGAGAATTTACGAAGCTTTTTTTTTTTTTTTAAAAACCAAGGAGTAAGGAGACTCTATTAAGAGCTCAGCTGCTTAAAATTTTGTCATTTTTGAAGATCTTAGACTATTAAAAATCATTCCCAAAGTTGATTATATTGTCATGGCTGATGAAAAATTGTGAATGTCAATTCAAAAGGTCATAGTTGTTTGAAGTTGAGATGATTCCATAGCCCTAATTCTCCTTATTTATTGTTTTAGTATTATTAAAAGAAAAAATTGAAGCGTTTATCATAGGCATAATAACTGGTACATTAGAGATGTGTCCTTCCTAGTCCCCTCGTGCTAGGAAAATCCAATAAGATGTGGTTTTGGTAGGGCAAAAGTTCAAGAATTAAGCTTCTAATCTTGGATAGTGTACTATTTTTTTTATTGACTAGAACTTATTAAATGAAAATTTTGCAAAACTGCTCCATTACGATAAACTAGAGAGATCAAGAAAGATGCCTAATTTTTATTACAATTTTTAGGGCTTTCGAGATATTGTTAAGGATTTGTCAAAATAAGGGCCTACTGTGAATTATGCTAAAAATCCAGTTATGGAGCTTCAACGTTGAAATTCAACATCTCACTAATTATGAGATGTTAGGAGACACTCTATCAATTTGAAAATCTCAAAAAGTATTTCTTTATTTTGTATGGAGAATGTTTTTGGAGAAAAATTTTCAAGAAGGTGGTGAGTAAAATAGCAAGATTGTTAAATCTCAGATAGATTAAACATGCTAGAAAAAATGATTGTAACCATTCCCAAACCACAATTTACACCCAACCTGAAAATCTCTATCACCATTATAACTAAGGAGACGATAATTTTTACATATTGAATTTGGAAAGATCCAAATATAAGCCCCTAAAATACACTTACGGAAATGGCCGCATTTTTTTTCACCTAGTCACTTGGTTGGAAGTTCTTATTCATTGATATCAAGTAGGGGTGAGCATGACTGGGTACTCAGTCATTTTTTTTGGAACTACAACCGGTCCCAGTTAGAACCGGGCCTAGAATATTTTGAACTTGGTAAAACTGGGTCCACAATTTTTGGAGCCGACATTGGATCCGACCGTGATAGGGTCTAATACTGGGTACCTGGTTTCAATTTTCAACCTTTCTTTTCTTTATCAGCAAAATGCAAGAAAAGAATTGAGCCTTGGAGTTGACTTCAAATTGCCTTGGAGTTGAATCAATAACCACACTTCATTCATGAAAATGGCAAACAATTGAATCAATATGCAACTCGAATGGAGACAGTGAGAGATAGGCGATAGAAATACAGAGGGGGAAGGCTCACTATGTAGCCTATCATCACAATACTTGACCCGATTTCCTGCATTTTGTTCCTTTCAGTTAGGAATTAATTAAGTCAAACAGTTGAGGGCAAAGAAAATCACAAATCATTGCTACAGTTGAGGGCTTGAGTTGAGGCAGCTTGGGGGAGCGATTTAGCGGATGTGGGAAGGCAACAAGAGATAGATATGGCCAATAGCTGGGGGGAGGAATCAAAATGGCTAGGGTTTCTTGCGGGAGTGTTAGTATATATATTTTATAATTTTTTTTTAAAACTTGGATTGAGTAATAGGATAACGGGACCGGTTACGGTTTTGAACTTCTGGTACCCGGTCCCGGAACTGTTTGTAACCGGGTCTTGGATTTTGGAACTAATCCTGGTCCCATTCTAACCAGTTCTGGATCTGAACCTGCGGATCCGAGCTGGTTCCAGGTCTGAAACCGGGTACTTGATTTTTTTGCTCACCTCTAATATCAGGCACGATAAATCCATTAATTAAGCGACTCTTTTGAATTAGAATGGACGAAGAAAGTGGTGAAGGCAAAGAACGAAAAAAAAGAAAAACATACAATTTTACAAGTACTGTCAATCCCATCAGTTCACACACGAAAAAAATGAAAATTAGTATTCCAAAACCAAGTAAGAGTAATTGACGCAAACCTCTTAAGGGATTGCGTGGTGGAACCCGGGGCCAAAGACCATCTAGGACTAGCCGAACCTAAAAATAAAAATATAAAAAGAATATAAGAGGACACATGCTAGTAAAGATTAATAAGATAAGACAAATGCAAAAATGAAAACATATATACATGTAAAAAGAAGATTAAGCTTGCAAAATATATACATATATGCAAGAGAAAAGAGAATTGACTAGCAAAATAGCAGACTTGGAAACATTTAACTATATTTTGTTTGTTTCAGTGTTTGGTAAATGTTGAACACTGCTAAACATTAGCCTCTAATTCTGAATGCTGCTAATTGCTCCTCAATGCTAAGAGATCCGAATTGCTACAGATGGGGTATGTTAAAATCAAAACTAATCTTATAGGCATTAACAATATTAAAATATGGTCAATTGACCTTTTCTTCATTCAATATATGGATCAAGGTAATTTGGTTGATGACCTAGTAATTTAACCTAAATCATACGGATGCTCGTTTCAATATATATTATACAAGGTTAAATGCTATTTCTCCTAATCAATTTGAGTACTCTATACATATTTAACAAGGGACGAAATTGTAATTTACAAAATACCATAGATATAAATTCATTAATTTATGGATTGACAAACCATACTTAACTTTGTCTCCCTGCTAGATGCATTCTCTATCTCCCCAACTCTCTCTCGCCTAACAACTTGCTTTCTCTATCTTATAGAATGCATGGCTGCTGTAAACTGCTAACAGTAGTTGCAGGAAGCCATTGTTGAAGATGATGATAATGGGAAGTAGCAGAAGAAGAAAGAAGAGAAAGAAGAGAATGATGCAAAAGTAGAGACTCGAGTATCTTGCAATCTTGGATGTGTATCTATATTATTAGAAGGTCAACAATTATTCTGTTTATATACAAGCATTTTAGCGGGGCAGAATATCAAGAATTGGTTAGGCAGTTATGACAAGCTGTCACGTGGGCCCCAATCCTTTTTCTTCAGGTCTTCTTTTCTGTTGCTGTGCCATACATATCTTATCACCCCCCTCAAGCTGGAATGGTGAGGATGAGGAACCATACCCAGCTTGGCCAAGAGAATGTCTTGTTGAGAAGATGGTAGAATTTTACTCAAAACATCTGCTAGCTGCTGCTGTGTAGGTAGATATGTAAGCTGAAGTAAGCCCTCTAGAACCTTTTCCCTTGTAAAGTGACAATCTATTTCAATGTGTTTCGTGCGTTCATGAAACACAGGATTCCGACCAATATGGATGGCAGACTGGTTATCACAGTTAAGCGTAACAGGCTTTAGGGAATGGACGCCAAGTTCTTCAAGGAGTCTCACGAGCCATGTAATCTCTGCTGCTGTTTGGGACATGGCCATATACTCGGCTTCTGAAGAGGATCTTGAAACTGTGTTATGCTTTTTACTCTTCCAACTGATAGGAGAAAAACCAAAAAGAATGATGTAACCGGTGGTGGATCTTCTAGAAAAAGGACAAGCCGCCCAATCAGAGTCTGAATATACTTGTATTGATAGATGGTCAGACCCTTGAAGGAGAATACCCATTCCTATTGTAGATTGGATGTATCTTAAAGTATGGTGCAATGCCTGTAAGTGAGATGTCCGCAGCTTCTGCATAAATTGGCTCAAGGTTTGAGTTGTAAAACTGAGATTTGGACCAGTGTTTGTGAGGAAATTTAATTTGCCAATCATTGCTCTATAATATGTAGGATCAGTTAGAAGGTCACCCTCATCTGGTTGAAGTTTACAGTTAAGAGGTAAAGGTGTTGCAGTAGGTTTGGAACTGGTCAAACCACTATCCTTGAGAAATTCAAGTGTGAATTCCTTTTGGGACAAAACTATACCTTCTGGAACGTAGCTAACTTCAAATCCAAGAAAGTAGTGAAGTTGGCCAAGATCTTTAATCCCAAAACACTTATTCAAGTGATGCTTAACATGATCAATCTCTGCCTGATCTGAACCAGTAATCAAAATATCATCCACATAGACAGCCACAAGGGTAATGCGGGTAGCTGATTTGTTTAGGAATAATGAATAATCATTTCGGGATTGTTGATAACCTAAAGAAGTTAAAGTGCTGCTCAACTTGCTAAACCATTGCCGGCTTGCTTGCTTCAAACCATAAAGAGACTTCCTCAAGTGAAAAAACTTCCTGGTAATCCACACCATACTTTTGAGTAAAGCCCCTAATGACAAGCCTGGCTTTCAACCTCTCTAAAGTGCCATATGACTTGAACTTAATTTTATAAACCCACTTGTTGCTAATTGCTTGTTTACCAGGAGGCAAATCAACAAAATCCCAGGTCTGATTGAGCATCAAAGCATCTATTTCTTTCTCCATAGCTTCCACCCAACCTGGTTCTCTAGAGGTTTCTTCATAAGATTTAGGCTCAACATATTTTGTCAAATTAGAAATCAAGGCATGATGCTTTGCTGGAAGATGTGAGGAATCGATCAAGCCACAAAAATAGTCCTTCAAATAATGAGGTTGTTGGTGTGGTCTTGAGGATCTCCTTGTAGAAGTTGCAACTGGTAATGGGACAGGAGGTGGTATAGAGGAAGGAGATGAATCGACAGAGTGAAAAGACATGGATTGTTCTGCAGAATGCATGCTGATAGTGTTGGGTGTGGATGTTTGAGTAAAGAATTTGGTTCAGGCTGCTGAAATGTATGAGTTTCTGGAACTAGTTCTGTAATAGTTGGCAAAGGAGTGGGGTTTTGATGAGTAACATGCTGAAAATGAAATATGTTCTCATGAAAGTAAACATCTCTAGATGTGAAAACCCTCTTAGTTTCCAAGTCAAGTAGTTTGTAAGCCTTTTGGTCATATGGATAACCAATGAAAATGCAGGGATGACCCTTAGGCTGAAGCTGATCTCTTTGCCTTTTCAGTGTAGAAGCATAGCAAAGACAACCAAGGATTTTCAAGTGTTCACAACAAGGGTTGATCTTGTAAAGTGCCTCAAAAGGAGATATATTGTTTAACACAACTGTAGGCATCCTGTTTATAAGATACACAGCAGTCAGCAGTGCCTCTCCCCAATAATGTCTAGGCAAATTTGATTGAAACATAAGAGCCCTGGTGACTTGCAACAAGTGTTGATGCTTACTCTCTACCACTCCATTATATTGAGGAGTATCAACACAACATGTCTGATGAATTATGCCTTGAGTTTTGTAAAATTCTAAAGTTGAGGTCTCTTTAAATTCCATGCCATTGTTAGTCCTCAGAACTTTAACATGAGTATTAAATTGTTGCTGAACAAAAGTAATGAAGGCCTTGAGTAAGGGAAAGGCATTACTCTTGTGTCCCATCAAATGTACCCATGTTGCCCTTGAATAATCATCCACTATGGTCAAAAAATATTGAAAACCATTGTATGTCTTGTGAGGATATGGCCCCCAAATATCAACATGTATAAGTTCAAAACAAAACATAGACCTTGTGTTACTCAAGGAAAAAGAATTTCTATGTAACTTTGCCATTGGACAAATTCGGCAAACTCCATGTTTAGCTTTATTACAATGAGGAATATTGACATATTGAAGCTACTCAAATGGTAAATGATCAAATCTAAAGTGCCATAATTCTGAATCAGAAAAACACACTGTAATAGCCTTCAAACTCTTCTCAGATGAGTGCAAGGACTGAATTTGATCATGCTGAAGTGCCATAAACTCTTCCCCTTTCTTCATGCAATATAGCCCTTTATTTTCTTTACCAAGGATGACAGCCTTGTTCATACTTTGGTCCTGTAGGAAACAACACTCAGGAGTGAAAATAACATTTGCTGAGAACTGCTTGGTTAACTTGCTTATGGACAGTAGATTAAACTGGAATTCTGGAGTGTGGAAAACATCCTTTAAGGCCATACCATTTCCCAAGAATAGTGAGCCAACATGTAAAATTTGAGCCTTCTTTCCATTAGGCATAGTAATATAGCCTGTTTGATGCAGTGGTTTTACATCATGCAATAAAGATAGATCATGTGTAATATGATCACTAGCCCCACTGTCTAGAATCCAATTGTTGTTGCCAATTGTGGTAAGAAAACAAAAACTTTTACCTGCTAGAAATCCAGCAGCTGTAGGACCATTCTGAGGCAATTGTTGCTCACTAGTCTGTTGGCTGAGTATTTGTAACAGCTGACTGTATTGCTCTGGAGTGAGGGATTGGACTGCCGGAGTTGCAGCCAGATTACCTTGAACAGTATATGTATCATAATTGTGTCCAAAAGCATGTCCAAGAGAATCTGTGTCATGGGACTGAACCACAACTGCTACCTTCCTGCCTTTATGGAACTTGTGTCCAGGAGGGTACCCATGCAACTTATAGCATTTCTGAATTGTATGTCCTATCAGTTTGCAATAATCACAAAACAGTTGTTTTCTGTCATGAACTCCTCCTTTAGGCATATTCTTGAAATTGTTATGGAAGGTAGAACCTGGATTGTAACCGCCAGCTGGGACAACCCTTGGTTGAAAATTAGAGGTCCTTTGTTGAGTAACTAAGGCTCTATGTTCTTCAACAGAGTCTTGGCCATATAAACTAGTATGAACGGTTGTAGAATCATGACTGAACTTTGATATGGCAGAGAGAGATCTTTGCTTTTCTTCTTACTGAATCAAACTGTAGACTTGATTTATGTTAGGAAGAGGCTTCATCATGAGTATACTTCCTCTAATTACTTTGTAATCATCTTTGAGACCAACCAAGAATTGCATAAGCTGTTGGTCTTGGATTAACTTGTGTGCAGCCTTGAAACTGGCACATTCAATGCCACAGTTGCAAAGAGGGATTGTGATTATGCTATTATAATCATCCCATTTCTTCTTTATCTGAGTGAAGTAATCAGCCACAGACAAGTTGTTCTGTGAAATAGTGCATAAATCTCTTTGAATTTTAAAAATCCGAATACCATCAGCTTCCCCAAATCTTTGCTTGAGTTGTACCCAGACTGTATTGGCCGTGGGAGAAAAAAGCAAACTCTGTCCAATATCTTTGATCACAGCATTTATAATCCAGGAAATCACCATTTTATCACATCTATCCCAATGCCCTGCTAATGGTGAACCAACAGGTGGTTTAGAGCAGGTTACTAGTGCAAAACCGAGTTTGTTCTTGGCAATTGAAGCCACTTCCATGGCCTTCTTCCAATGGCCATAGTTCTCCCCATTCATTAACTCACTAACCAGGATATTGTTTGGGTTCTCTGAAGGATGCAAGAATAATTCATGCGAAGGATAATTGACATTCAAGTTTGCATCCATTTTTTTTTCTTTAACCAATCAAGAAACTAGGTTTATACAATTTTCAGATTGAATCTGATTGCAAAAAAATACGCACTGTCGACTTACTAGAAAGAAAAGAAAAGATTAGAACAGGTATCTTGATGTTTTACCTGATCTTATAGATTCAGAGGAAAGAAGAATGATCTACTTATGATTGCTCTGATAACATGCTAACAGTAGTTGCAGGAAGCCATTGTTGAAGATGATGATAATGGGAAGTAGCAGAAGAAGAAAGAAGAGAAAGAAGAGAATGATGCAAAAGTAGAGACTCGAGTATCTTGCAATCTTGGATGTGTATGTATATTATTAGAAGGTCAACAATTATTCTGTTTATATACAAGCATTTTAGCTGGGCAGAATATCAAGAATTGGTTAGACAGTTATGACAAGCTGTCACGTGGGCCCCAATCCTTTTTCTTCAGGTCTTCTTTTCTGTTGATGTGCCATACATATCTTATCATAAACTATAGCGTTCTGAGTGGCGGTAACTAGCACAAGCCACGCAGCTCTCTCTCTCTCTCTCTCTCTCTCTCTCTCTTTCTATGTGTGTATGGGTGTCATTTGCTCTCAGTCTGGATATGATGATAACACACTTTATTTGATTTAGGCTTCGATTGACCATCCGTCATTGACCTAGAGTTACACCATTGCTTGCAAGTTCTAACTTTTGTGTGTCTACGCATGCGTGCATGCATCTTTGCATGCATATGTTTCGACTGCTTTGGTTGTTACATCGATGTTGACTTGTGTACAGTTTGGCTCTTGCCATCCATTGGCCAACCCTAGCTCCATTTAATCAAGCATCCCATGTTATAGTGACGTATAACAAATTAGGGTAAGTAGAAAAATTGAACCGACAATTAAGCACACCGAAATCATTTAAATTATTTTATTTTTGTAATTTTTTAAATAAAAAAATAAAAAGTAAAAATTGATTTCTAACGTTTGTTCTTTTTTATGCTTATAAGTATGAGCATTTTTATGTTATCACCCATGAAAACAACTTATCCTCTTATTCATAATGTGCCAAAGAAAATGTTACATGGCTAATATCTAACCAAAAAAGGATTAAGAAATCAATTCTATTAACTAATGAATCGAACCAAAAAAACCGGGTGAAGCAATATCCGGCTAATTGATTTATCTAATTCTGATTCGTGTCAACCAAACCTGAATTCCCTTAACCAAATCGAATTAATCTATATTCACACTTGGATGCATTGGTTAATATGATTTAATCACCTACAAACAACCATAAGACTATTATCTATAACTTTTGCAATGTAACTCTTCAACTAATTCTACCTTGAATGACTTTTATCATCCTATAGTTCAAATGTAGATCACCTACAACACAATGAATGAATTAAGGGACTGTTTGGTGAGATAAAATGGAATAAAACTTGAACCCTTAAGTATCAAGTTGCACTCTTTTGTGTTTGATGAACACTTTAAGGGGATGAAATTTGATACCTAGGAACTTGAACCATCTCATTTTTAAGGGGATTCAAGTCCCCAACCTTCTACAATCAACATTATCATCGTCATTATTATTATTATTATTATTATTATTATTATTATTATTATTATTATTATTATTATTATTATTATTATTATTATTATTATTATTATTATTATTATTATTATTATTATTATTATTATTACTACTACTACTACTACTACTACTACTACTACTACTACTACTACTACTACTACTACTACTACTACTACTACTACTACTACTACTACTACTA
>JACYFF010031958.1:22592099-22673248 GCA_017589665.1 Selenicereus undatus | reverse complement strand
TACTACTACTACTACTACTACTACTACTACTACTACTACTACTACTATTATTAATATTAAAAATAATTATTATCATTAATGATATAATTATTAATAAAATTAATAATAAGTTTTATTGTAATTATTATTTATTATTATTAATATTAATAATAATTATTATTAACATTAATAATAATTATTATAATAATTATTAACATTAATAATAATTATTAACATTAATAATAATAATTATTAATTATTAATAATATTAATTAATAATTATAATTATAATTACTAATTATTATTGATCAAATTAATCATTATTATCATGATTAATAACAACAACAATTATGATTATAATTATTAATTATTACTACTAATATTAATTAATAATTATGACTATGATTAATAATTTTTATTGTTATTATTAATTATTCTTAATATTAATTTTTATAATTAATATTAATTAATAATTATAATTATAATTATTCCATTAATTAGTATTTTTAATAATACTAATTAATATTATTATTAAGTATTATTTTTTAATTAATAAATATAATTAATAATACTTATAATTAATAATAATTAATAATATTAATATTAATATCAATATTAGTAATTATTATGATAATTGTAATTATTATTTTTATTATTAATTATTAATAATTATTATTAATAATATTTATAATTAATAATAATTAATAATAATAATATTAATATTAATAATTATTATGATTATGGTTATTTGTGTTAATAAGAATTATTTTGTAATTATTATTATTAATTATTATTAATATTGATAATTATCATGATTAATTATTGTTATTAAAAATTATTAATAATTATTATTACCATTATAATTATTATAAATTATGTATTATTATTAATTATTAATATTATTTAATAATAATAATATTAACAATGATTATTTTTAATGTTAATAATAATAATTATTAATTATTAATTATTATTAATATTAATAATAATAATTATTATTAGCAAGAATAATGTTTATTATTATCATTATCAATATTACTATTATTGTTATTAATAATCATTATTAACCATTATTATTATTTTTAAATAAAACAGATTTGATTCCATTCCATAATCTACAGCCAAACAATAAAGATTGGAACTTGATTGCATTCCTTTTCTCTCCAACCACATGAGTTTAGGATTCAAGTTCCACCTTTCACCCCTCAAGGCTTGATTCCATTCCATTCCTTTTTTTCTCACCAAACATGGCTTGACAAGAATCATTGTTAGTGACTTTAAACACTAGTAAGCACTCCCAAACCCTGCCAAATATTACTAAATGTCAATTGCTAAACTTAAGCACAACTAAGAACTAACTGCTAAATGATAATTTTGATTGTTGAAACGTATAAACCTTTGCTACCTCTTGAGAGAACCAATCAAACAAACTAAACCTAACCTAGATGTTTGGATAACATTGGAGATTATTATAAAGATGAATGTAAAAGGCTTAGAAAGATGTAATCAATTTAACTACATTTTGAGAGAGTTAATATTAACTAAATCCAATTAAGAAATTTAAATTGAATTGGAGAGGGCTACATATTAGAGAAGAGGGGGAGAATAGTTTTCAAGAAGGAGAAGGATTCTTTGCTTGAATGGCACAAGTGGGCACTTACAGGGGGGAAAAATATAATACCATCCCTAAAAGCCTTAAAATCTAGCATAGATTTTTGGAATATAGTAATTTCCGACGTTCGAGGTGCGGCAACTTATGATTAGACCTTAAGAAATAAGACTCAGCCCTTCGAACTTTAAGGATATTTGTTCTAGTAGACATGGTTGTTCTAGATTGTATTTTTTTTGTAATTCGAAATGATATTGCCTCCAAAACAACACAAACATATGAAATTCAAGTTGCCTACATTTATTTAAAGTTCAAATTGTTGAAAAATACAATCTAAAATGACCCTTGTATTACTAAAAATAAATACCCTCAAAGATTGAAATATTGAGGCTTATTCTTCTGGTCAGATTATTGATTTCTATCACCTCAAAGTTTGAATTATTGTATTCCAAAAATCTTAGAAAATAACATTAAAAAAGTAAATAAATGGTCAATTGTGCGGTCGATTCATGTCCGAACTGCCGCAACGAGGTGACAAATAAGGCAGTACCTTGTCCTTCACTCTCCTCTGAAGCAAAATTATGTTAAGTAGTCCTATACATTTGGATATAAAAAAAAATAAAAATTGGCATTTTACATGCTTAAGCAATGAATAATTGTTTGTGTGACCAAAGTGTTCTATTAAGCACTCCCGATCACTTAATTTTTACTCATAATCGAGATTAGTTTTGGGTTTTATTTGGTTTTTGTGAAGCTATAGGAAATAAAGATTGAATGAAATAATGGGCATAAAATACACACAAAAAGAGATGGAAAGCAAGAGAATATGAACCAAGCCAAGCTAAAGTCACCCGTTCATAAGACCTGATTCAATTGAAAGAGGAAAAGGAGCAGGTCCATTTACTTGATCCAACAGCCCACGAGAAAGAAAAAGGAAGAAGAAAGAAAGCTAGCCATGTGTTCCCTAGCAGCCCAGCCAAGCAGAAGAAGAAAGGAAATAAAAGAAAAACAAAGCAGGAAGCAACTTTTAGGCATGTGTTTGTCATTAGTTTGGCCTAGTTCGAAGCCCATTAACAAGCCAACGCACATCCCAATCTCGAGAAAAGCAACCTAGTGCTCCTCTCTTGTCCTGTTCCATGCGAGGCCTACTCCCCTTTCTTCCAAGCGAACCGGCAGCGAACCCTAGCAGCAAGCTCCGTGTCTTCTTGTGGGCTGGTCTAAGCGTATGAGCTGCGACCCACCTAACCGCCCAATGGTGATTCAAGTAGTCCAACAGAACAAGAGAGGCGACTAAATTTATGCAAACATGTAATATTTTCCCGAATTTTAAAGTTATTAGAAATTGGGTGGAATTAGGAAAATAATTGCTTGGAAACTAGGATTCTAGTATAAATAGGAAAGTTTGGCGGGGTTGCCACTAGTATAAATAGGGGGTTTGTGGGGTGCTTGTAAATCATCAAATTCTCTTCCTCTCTCTTATAGCATTAGTTTAGAATTTGAGAGATTATTGTGATTCTCGCAATTCTTTCAAGTTGAATTTAGATTCTTAAGTTTCAATATTTCTAGCTCTAGTTTCAATTCTAGTTTTACTTCTAGTTTGATTTCAAGTTTTCTAGTTCTAAATTTATTTCGATCTTTCTAAGTCAAGTTTTGATTTAATTTTCATAGTTTCAATTTTAGTTTTATTTTGGTCTCCCCCAAAATTCTCTTGATCAAAGATTCGATTTTTATTATTCCTTTGGATTGATGGTGAATATTGAAGTCTCACGATGGTTACTCGTTCAAGATTTAGACTTTTTTTTTATGCATTGATTTTCTAATTATGATTCACAATTCTCCTTATTAATTCTAGACAATCAAGGTAATTTCTTCCTTTCCTCTTCAATTAGTTTTAGTTTTTATTGGTTAGATTTTTGTAAGTTTCTTTTGCTATTAGTTATTACTTGATATTAATTTTGATTTAGTTTAGTTTAGTTTAGTAGTATAATTGTAGTAATTAATTTAACACATCTTCATGGATGGCCCGTAAAGTGCTACAGCTAAGGCTTTACAGTTGCGGCTTATTTTTACAGTTTCGAGATATAATAAGTTTTTGGCGCCATTGGCAAGGATGATGTTGAAATTGATTACTAGTTTTAATTGTTGATTGCTTACTTTATTTGCTTTAATTAGTTTATTTTATTTACTTTAAGTAGTTTTAGTGGTATTAGTAGGTTATTAGCAGAAACATAACTAGAATTGACAAAAAAAAAAATCAGTGTAGGTTTTTTTGGATTTTTATTTCTGTTTGAATTTTTTCTGGGGTAATCTGGGGTTGATTTTGCTATCTTGAGTGGATTCTTAGGGATTTTTAGAGTCTAGATGAATTTTTGTGGATTTTTTTGGGCATTTATGTAATTTTTAGCAATTTTTGGACATAATTTTCTGTTCTAATTTTTCTGCACTGTTCTGGGACAGAAAATATTTGAGAAAAAATTTATTCATATTCTCTATGATTGTGCTAAATTTTGTGTGTATAGTTAGTTCTCTGACTTTGGATTTTGATTTTCTATTTTAATTGTAGCTTTTGCTTGTTTAGATTTTAGTTTATTTTCTATTTGTTTTAGTTGAGGTGGTGTTTTCTTTTTTGTTTTTATTTAGCTTATTTTTTGTTTTTTTGTTTTGTGCATAAAAAAAAGGAAAAGAAAACGATGCTTGTGCTTTGTGTTTGTGCTTCTTTTCGGTTTTTTGTGTTAGGTTACTTCTTATTTTTTTAAGTCCTTTTTGTCTTTCTTTTCATTTGGTAATATAGTTTTATTTTTGTTAGTTTGTTTGGTTTAGTTGATTAATTATTTAAGTGTCTTGTTTTTGTTTTAGGAATTAGTTTTGAATTAGAGTGTTAGAGCCATTGATTTTCCCATCTTTAAAAAAAAACCCTAAAAAAATTGAAATCAAATTGAAAATCTAAAAAATTTAAAAATTCTTAGAATTGAAAAAAGAGTTTAAAGAATGCCAATTTTTAATTTCCCAGAATTTGAGTGTGAACCTTTTCGGAGTTATCTTTCGAGAATTAACTATTGTCGTGCTCAGTTGAACCAAAGTTTTCAAAAATGGAAAATTTGTGAGATCATTACTGTAGGTCTAAATGTTGAATTCAGAGGTCATGTTGAGTCTATGTGTCCTGGAGGTTTATTAGGACGATTGTCGAGAATTCAAGATGAGATTTGGGATTTTTTCGAAAAGCCAACTTGGAACACTTATAAGTTTGAACAAGATAGAGGGACCCTGGGATACCTTACTCAGAGTATATTTTTCCTGCTAATCCTCACCACTAGGATCACGTTATAGATTCATACAACCACTAATATTACACTTGTGTGCCCCTTGTCTTGTGTGATTATTGTGAGTCTTCTGATCATAATGCTTATAATTGTCCTTATCGTGATTACGTGGATGCTACATGTGTAAGTCTTAGAAAAATAAATGAAATGACTCATAAAATATTAGAGACTATGAAAGAGAGAACTATTAAATATTCTCACTATTTCAATCAAAATAGGGACGATTATAATGAGTCTGACTCTAGTTTAGAATCTCTTAAACCTGAAGTTAGTCTTTTGATGATTTTGAGTCCTCTTATCTTGCTAGCCTCATTTTCATGATGATATTTCTTTTTCTAACCTAGAACAAGAGAGTGACCACTTTGTGTCTCTATTCCCTAACCTTAAACCTGAATTTTAGCTCACCTAGAGATGTCACTGAGGATGTCTTAGTTTCTGCTGACCCACCCGCCCTTTTTAATGACTCTTTTGAGTGTGATGAGGGTGAAGAATTTGAGAATGCTAGTGAGTTAGATATGAAAATCACAATTGAAGATGAGCATCATGATATAGATAAGTTAGAAGATAATTGTTTATAGGAGTCATGTGAGGGGAAGGTTGAGCCCACTAATTAGAATTTCATGATGATATTCTTCGTATGGAATATGAGTCTTTTTCATATGGCCTAGATGAAAATGAAGGTCTGGATGTAGGTTTTTTTGTACAATATAAATCCTTTTCTTTTGACCCCACCATTAGTGACCTTATCCTTAGGAAATCCAGGTTTGAATTTTTAAAGTCTAAGAACTTTGTTCTTATGATTGTTAATTTGGACTAGACTTTAGAGCATATTGAAATTAAAGGACTTATGAACTTAGAACCCACTATTTTGCACAGACATTTCCTTCATCATGATCAAATTTCTAGGCCAATGACCCACTTAGGGATGGCAACGGACGGGTCGGGGATAATTTCCCCCCGTCCCCGTCCCCACCGGGGGCCCACTTCCCCGAGTTTTAGTCATGAGATCACATAAAATGCAAGGCCAATTAGGGGAAAAATTACAAGCCCAATATCAAAATAATCAAACCATAAACCCTAAACAAAAAAGAAAAAGTAAACCTAACTTAAGCCATTGAAAGTTCAACACTGAAATTCAACACTAAACCTAACACTCAAAATTCAAAGTTAAAACTCAAGAATTACAACACCACTTGAAAGTTCAATACAAAGTCCTCAAGGTTCAAAGATAACAAGTAATAACACAAGATCTAAGTGATCAAGTTCTCAAAGTCCAAGGAACATTACACAACCGAAGTTCACCACAATCAAAATACAAATCAAAGCTTCAAAGATACAACACCAAAGGTCCGAAGCAAAGTCCACATGTGAGAAGATATCCTTATGCAATTTAATGCACCATATAGCCAATTAGCCATCAAGTTCTTCATCAACTTCAACATCATAATCTTCATCAAAAGTGCCATGGCAATAGGCGGTGTCCTCATCTACAACATAAAAGATATGTTAAAGTAATCAAGTTATCAAATATCATAACATTTAAACATAAAGAAATCTAACTATATATGCTAAAATATAACCAAAAATAAAAAATATACCTGCTGAAAATGACTTGATTATAGTCGACAGCCAATCTCTACCACACATCAAAGCCTCTAAAGTCTTTGGATGGAGACGATTGCAATGTGGACTAATAAACCTCCCACCTATGCTAAATACCGACTCAGATGCTACTGTGGAGACAGGAATGGCGTAGATATCTCTAGCTATCAAAGCTAAAATAGGATACCTTGTAGCTGCATTCGAATGAACCAAGATATCGAAATTATCAGTCCTTGGGGTAAGCGGCTCTTCCAAGTAAAAATCTAACTCCGATTTTTGTGGAATTTGTGGATCCTTTTCAACAATGGTATAATATGTTTCAAAGATGTCATCTTGTACACCTCCACTAGAATTCGAAGTGTTAGAAGAGGTCTTAGTTGAATCACCAGAAGCATTAGGAATAGCAGCCTTCACATGCTTGTATTTTTCTTGATATTCATTAAACAAGGCATAACAAACATCCTTGATCATTTCAACCTTTTCATCTACATCAAAATCAAAAATCCTCCTATAACAAACTTCCACCATTTTCAACTTGAATATGGGATCTAAAACGCAAGCAACTCCTAATATCCCATGAATGACATCCCAATATTTCAAAAATTTATCGAGCATCTTTTGAGCCATGGTCCTAATGACCACATCCGAATCATGTAGCCAATGATTCAAAGCTAACCGAACTTGAAACACCTTTGGAAAGTAAATATTTGCAGTGGGGAAGCTAGTGCCAGAGAATAATTGAGTCACATCATAAAAGATTTGTAACCTACCACAAATATCTTTTGCCTTCTCCCATTCCTCATCAGTAGGAAGAGATTTATAATTACTTTACCTCTTAGCCAACTTAGGGAAAACTTCTCTATACAACAAAGCTGTTTGAAGCATCAAGAAAGTTGAATTCCATCTTGTCTTGTAATCCAATTTTAATTTCTTTGAGTAAGGCACACTTAAGCTATCACAAACTTCTCTAAAAGTTTCCTCCCTCTTAGGTGTTGCTCTCCAATATGCTACACTATCACGAACCTTTTCAATTGAGCTTTCAATCACCTCTAATCCATCTTTAACAATAAGATTAAGAATATGTGCACAACAACGCATATGGAAGAACTTACCCTTTAAGGGAAGTGCCCTTAAATCCAATCGATCTTTAAGAATGCCAATTATTGCATCATTGCAAGAACAATTGTCCACCGTAAAAGATGAAAGTTTTCTATTGATGTTCCACTCTGAAAAACACTTCAAGGGCTCTTCTGAAATGCTCTCAGCAGTATGAGGACAAGGCACATATGCAAACCTAAAAGAAAAACAAACTAGAAAGTTTATTAAAAAATAACAAAGTTTATCAAAATTATATTAAAAATTCAAAGTAAGAGAAACTAATACAATAACCTTAATATTTCATCCACATGCTGGAAAATATCAATGACTTGTAATGAATGAGCTTAAAGTAAAAACAAAAATATCATACCTCAAAATCCGATTCTGCAACTTCCATGAACTATCAATCCAATGAGCTGTTATGGCTATGAAACCACGTTTTTGATTTTGAGCAGTCCACATATCTGTGGTAATGGCTACCTTGCTTTGAACACTCCCCAACAACTTCATGGTTTTGCCTTTTTCAAAGTCAAATACTTTGAGAACATCCTTTCTGAGTGTATTCCTTGATATCATGGTGAAAGAAGGGTGGAGAGCATTCGAATATCTTCTAAACCCAACATGCTCTACCATAGAAAGAGGATACTCATGCATTATACTCATATGTGCTTGCTCCTTCCTTACAAGCTCTTCATCAAATCCGTAAACAAAAAGAACTTGGCCTTTTTTATCACCAGAAGGCTCTAAATTCAACTTCTTTTGGGTAAAGTCATTTGCAATGTCCCTATGTCTTTTCATAGGACAAATTGCATGATGATCATTCAAATGCTTAGTCCCATTCCTTGAGTTACCACCAAGTTTTTTTTTACAATATTTACAAATATCCTTCTGCATACCGGCAATAACCTCATAATCATAATGCTTCCAAATTTTAGATATGAATCTCCTTTGCTTTCCCAATACTAATGTATCCCCCTCATCCTCCGTAGCATGTGGTGTTCCACATGAATCAACATTCACATCGGTATTAGACGTTGGATTCGGAGTTGGGTTTGTGGTGGCCATGTTTTTATTTGTAGAACATGGAGACGGTCCGCTTGGATCATTAGGTCCACTAGCCATAATCTCTGTACACATAAATAATTAACAAATGAATCAAGTAATGAAATTAAACAAGTGCAGAAGTTTATCTTAAGCTGATGAAGTCAAATCAGAAGTTTTTCAACTAATAAACTAAGGGGATGTGAAAACAAGAGCAACCATCCTCAAGTCATGAAAACAAGTTTTTCCACATGTCTTAAACTGAAGAATTTCTCCAGCTCTGTGTTATTCAAGTAAAAAAAACAACAGCAAAACCAAACCAAGAAAAATTAGTTATTTTAGCTCAGTTAGTGCTATAAGCAATGCACTTCATTGTTCATTTTGAACCTCCAAGATAATCAAATACTCAAGAGTACATGAAATACCTAACAGTAACGATGAAGCTCTGTGTTATTCAAGTAGTTTTTTTTTCCTGCTTAGAGTGGATACTGAATGAATATGTTCGTAGCACAGTAGCCCTAATTGAATATTCGAAATATTGAAACGAAACCAAGAACGAATAGCTTTTTTTTTTTCCTTTTCTGATATTTTTGGAGCCAAGAGAAGGACCCCGGAACAAAGTAATAGCCAACGAAAAACAAAAGACCAGAGCAGAGCAATAGCCAACAAATAGAGCAAGGGTCGAGCAGTACCTTAATAACCAACAGAAGAACAAAGCAATGGCGGCAGAACTGAGACTCTGAGAAGAGAAGGGATGCGACGACGAACTCAACACGCCGGCGGCATCCTAACCGTACTCCATGGCTGGCGGTGTCCTAGCCGGAAAGATGAGATAAATCGGCTGCCCAACACTGAGAGGATATGGTTTTCCTCTCAGATCTGAAACTGAGAATAATGGAGGGCCAGGGGGGGAGAGAGACTAGTGAGTGGTGACTGCTTGACTGGAGTATGGAGGCTAATGAGTATTGAATAGCAGTTAGGGTTTTCCTTTTCCCTCAAAAATACTTATATACACTTTGAAAGTGTGTGAATTGAACTAATAAACTAAGGGTATATATGTAATTTTAATTAATATTCGGGGAGAAGAAACGGGTTCGGAGACTGGTAAATTTCCCCAACAGGGAACGGGTCCGGGGACGATTTCCCCCCGCCCCGGCCCCGTCCCCAACGGGTCTAAGTAATTTTCCCCGCTTCGGGGTGGGGCCCCAACGGGGACGGGGAAACCCCGCCTCGTTGCCATCCCTAGACCGATTTGCTGGCTAAGTTTGAGTATATCTCTTTGTTTGATATTTGGGCCCACCAATTTGACAAGTTGAAAGGGCCCTCAATTGTGCTGCATTGACGTTACGGATATGCTCTATTTGGCACTAACTCACTTATTTTTACTGTATTTATCTTATTGGGATCTATTCTTGTTTATTTGATAAGTTGTTATGATCGCTAACGAGTTTTGATTTGAGTAGCAATCTCCAACTTGATGTGGAGTGTCTGATGCTCTATGAACCACCTAGTGATTTCTGATGGGTGGTGAGGTAGTTCGGATACATTTAGTATCTAACATGGTGTTATCATTCGATCCCTTGTATATTGTGTATATCATTTCCTTTTCTTTTATTCTTGTTTTTCTTTTATTTTGTGTCTTAGATGCTCCTTTTTTCACACAATGCGGACATTGTGTGATCTTGGTATGGGGAAGAGGAAGCTATTATTTAAAAGTTTTGAAAAAAAAAACAAAAATGAGAAGAATTTTTAATAAATCAAAAAGATGTTCTATTTTTGTGTGATTTTTGGGGAATTGTACCATCTAGAGTAACTGTGACCCCTTGTGACCTATTATTGGTTTGTATATAAGTGTAATGTCCATGGTAGACATTAGATCAAAGTGTGTCACTGTGTATCCCAGTTCTAATCCTGTCATCCCATTATAATATAGAGTCTAATCCTTATTTATATATCACCATTATCTTAGGATTTTAGGCGTTCATGGTTTGATGCTCCCACTTTTCTTTTTATGTGGCAAAAAAAAAAGAGTTAAAAAAATTCAAAATAAAAAGCCAAAGAATTGGGAATGGCAAGTATTTTTGAGGCATGCGCTATTGGGTGCTATCCTTTTAAGCAATATTGCTACTGGGAAAGCTAGCATCCCAAGTCAATAAGTGAATAAAGTAGTCAAGTAGAATTGAATCAAACCATTGTAAGCTTAAATCCTATGGTGATGGTGCACTTACACACTGTGCACTAGGATGAACTCACTATTTTGATGGTCTGTGGGGTAAAAAATTGGTGTATAGGTGTCATGCTTGGAGACTAGGAGTCTTCATGTGTACATTGTGCTTGTGTATAATCTTATATATGGGTTGCAGGGGTGATTTGTTGTTCAAGTGTGTACAGTTTTTCCTTATGTATATTTGATTATATTTGAAAATTTTAAAAAGATTTTGTATTTTCTTTCTATTTTTCTTTTCTTCTTCGAATATTTTGTGGATGTATCTTCTATAAACCCTCACGAGACCACACTCATCCACTAAGGGGAGCCCAGGGGGTTTAAAGAGCTTGTTGCATATGCTAAGTGCAACCGTAATTCTTATGAAAGTGAGTTAGAT
Organism: Selenicereus undatus; assembly: GCA_017589665.1. NCBI lineage: Eukaryota > Viridiplantae > Streptophyta > Magnoliopsida > Caryophyllales > Cactaceae > Selenicereus > Selenicereus undatus. The sequence continues at coordinate 22,661,996 of JACYFF010031958.1, read as the reverse complement.
GTCTTAGGTTAAGTCTTTCTTTTGTTTTATTTTACTCAAGGATGAGCAAGATCTTGGTATGGGGCATTTGTTTGGGTACCAAAAGTGTCCTATTAAGCACTCCTAATAGCTTAGTTTTTACTTGTAACGGGGATTATTTTTGGGTTTTATTTGGTATTTGTGATGTTACAGGAAATAAAGATTTAATTAAATAATGGGCATAAAAGACATGCAGGAAGAGATGGAAAGCAAGAGAATATAAACCAAGCCAAGCTAAGTCGACCGTTCATAAGACCTGATTCAATTGAAAGAGGAAAAAGAGTGGGTCTGTTTACTTGATCCAGCAGCCCACAAGAAACAAAAAGGGAAAAGAAAGAAAGTTAGACATATGTTCCTCAGCGCCCCCCCGCCCAGCAGAAGAAGAAAGGAAATAATGAAAAAGGAAGAAGGAATTAGCTTTTGGGCATATGTTTCTCATTAGTTTGACCCAATTCGGAGCCCATTAGCAAGCTAGCGCTCAACCCAATCTCCAGCAAAGCAACCCAGTGCTTATCTCCCGTCCTGTTCCATGTGCAACCCACTCCCTTCTCTTTCGAGCGAACCAGTAGCGAAGCTTAGTAGCAAACTCTGTGTCTCCTTGTGGACCGATCTGAATGTATGAGCTGTGGCCCACCTAGCCGCCCATTGGCGATTCAAGCAGCCTAGCAGAACAAGAGAGATGACTAAATTTATGCAAACATGTGATATTTTCTAGAATTTTTAAGTTGTTGGAAATTGGGTGGAATTAGAAAAGTAGAAAATAATTGTTTGGACATTAGAATTCTAGTATAATTAGGACAGTTTGGGGGGTTGACACTATTATAAATACGGGGTTTTAGGGGGGGGGGGATGCTTCTAAATCATTAAATTTTCTTCCTCTATCTTATAGCATTAGTTTAAAATTTGAGAGATTATTGTGATTCTCGCAATTCTTTCAAGGTGAATTTAAATTCTCGAGTTTGAATTTTTCTACTTCTAGTTTCAATTCCAGTTTTACTTCCTGTTTGTTTTCAAGTTTTCTAGTTCTAAAATTGTTTTGATCTTTCTAGTTCAAGTTTTGATTTAAGTTCCATAGTTTCAATTTTAGTTTTATTTTAGTCTCCCCAAAACTTCTCTTGATCAAAGATTCGATTTTTATTATTCCTTTTGGTTGATGGTGAATATTGAAGTCTCATGGTGGTTACCCGTTCAAGATTCAAACTTTTTTTTATGCATTGATTTTCTAATTATGATTCAAAATTCTCCCTATTAATTCTAAATGATCAAGGTAATCTCTTTCTTTCCACTTCAATTAGTTTGAATTTCAGTTTCATGCACTACTCATATATTAGATTTTTGTAAGTTTCTTTTGCTATTAGTTATTACTTGATATTAATTTTGGTTGTTTGATTTAGTTTGGTTTAGTTTACTAGTACAATTGTAGTAATTAATTTAACCCATCTCTATGGATGACTAGTAAAGTGCTACAACTACGACGATATAGTTGCAGCTTATTTTTACAGTTTCGAGATATAACAATAATCCCTTGCTCTTACACGTGTAAGAAAAGAACCAAATGCTTATGTTCCTTATAAATCAATGCTCAAAATTTATGCGTACACACACACACACACACACACACACACACACACATATATATCATTAATAAGTTTCAAAGAAGCTGGAGAAAACGATATTACTGGGCAAGCATATTGCAACAAAGATACCATCTAAAACCACTTTTAGCCCAAAAGAAACAAGATAACGCCACCTAATTTTAGATCAGTGAAAGAAAATTGAATTGCACCTAACTACACTAGACAACGAGTTTGCCCAAAATTTAGACACCACTCAAGAGGAGCATTCCACCTATGAAATAATTTAGTAAGCAAACTACCACCAACAATCACCACCATTGGGAGAACAAGAGTTGGAGGAGTGTTGGATTAATTGTGCAATGAAGCCCACGCTTTTTTACTGCTTCTTAAACTATACTTAATTCTCTCAATCACCACTTGCTCATTTTTAATAACCCTTAGTCCTGCTGCCGTACCTACCTTCTAGGCCTCACAAGGCTCTTGCCATAAAGAATCATCGCTAGCTTAGCTATTAATATGCTTGACGTTAGTTGTCTTCTTGGATTTTGTCAACTTGCCTTTCCAGTCTTCTAAATTCATTCATAGTTCATGCCTTTCCAACTAGCACATCCAACCATAAACGGCTACCTGATACATTCTCCAGTTCCTTAGTTTGCATTACGTTCAATGTAGGGTTGCCATATTTTGTATAGAATTTTGAGAAGGGTGTTCTACTAGAGAATAGATAAGGTGGAGACGCTTGAATTGCTCTCTCCTAGTTGATAATGTCATCAAGAAGATCCAATGGTTGATCATTCTCCTTTACACTAATAGTCTGATTCCCATCCTCCTCGTTCTCTGTTGTAGCTTTGGGAAAAAAACGAAGATGCTTTGGTTGTGAAGATTTGGCCAGACATAGTGGGTTCCAGTGATTTAATCCTATACCCGTTGTCATTGATCATTAGGATAAACTCTTCTTCAATTTTCTCCATCAATAATGTATTAACAAGTACTTTAGCTGCAACTAGAAAAGCTAGTTCCTTGGTTGAAACATTAATGGCCATGATATTCCCTCATTTATCAAGAATAATTTCAAAGTTCTCCTCACTCCAAGGTTGAGGTGGTAATCCAAAAATGTTCACCCAAGCCCTTCTTGTATTGAAGACTCCAAAATCAGACCAAAGCCTCACCTCTTGGAACCAATTCATCAGAAAATTCATACAATCCTCCAGTATTAACTTTGCCAGATCTTCATATTCAAAGGTAATGTGAAATTTATAATGTTCCAAATTTGTTACCTTTAAGCACATTGAAAAGCCCGCTGAGATGGTAGACTCAAGAATGGTCGTATCTCGAGGCTACTTTGTTTCACCCACCAAGGGTGATCCTAACCATTGCAAATTCTCTTCTATAGGTTCCTTTAATAATTTTGAGATCTTCTTGACTTGGATCAATTTTCCTCTCTGCCTTTGGCGTAGCTTTTGGTCTGCACGTTGCTTTCAATCTTTAAGATTTACTTTCTAGGTTTCTCTTGAATGGAAGGCCTTTGTAAAAACTACCCAGCCTGATTCTTGTGCCCCCCTACCAAACCTCGCCCTACCCACATTGATGTAATTAAGTCCAAAACTTGATTGTGCATTCTTCTAATCACTTCCCTGGCAAACCTTACAAATCCAAACTTCTTATTGGACCTAGTTCCCCTCTTTCCTAGAATGTACATGTCCATCATGTTCCCAAACATTTTGAAAGAATTTCTCTATTGGATTCCATCAACGTCCTCTCGAAGATTATCCACAAAAATAGTAAATCCTCTTTGACCCCTCCAATTTATCCAACCATCAACATCTCTCCCTCTTCTCTCCCCTTTTCCCAATTCCATGTCTCTTCCCTAGAATCAAAATAGAAGCCCATAAATATTCTTACATTTGGTAGATTGGTTGAACAAATTGAATTGGTCTTCACCGGTAAGCGTCTGACTCTCTGGTCGGAACGCGGTACCTTTTGGTGAAAAAAAAATGTAGCTTGGATTCTCTAATTAGCCACAACACTCAATCCATAAATTGTTCTAATTGAATTAGATGCCAAAAGCAGTTTTGATTGAACATACTCTCCTCATCTCTGCCCTATGATCCCCCTTCTCAACGCTATCTCCTTTAAACCTCTTTATGTGTACTTATATAAATGCATGTTGGGACCTTCAACAACAGGTGAAAATCTTTCTTGTTGACAAACTTTAACTTTGGGTACTTATTCTATTGAGATGGAGGTTGAAAGCTCATTGATTTTATCGAGTTATGAGTGCAATTGTACATTTTCCGTTGTAGCAGATGACAAGGTACATATATTGTGCTTCATAGTATTTATTTGAGTTTAGTAGGGGTGAACATATCTAATGGGTACCCTGGAAACAAACCGGAACCAGTCAAATGGGCCTAATTCCTGAATCGAAATTGGTCAAACAGTTCCAGCTCCGGTTCTTAATATTAAGGACCTTATCTGATCAGTGCCGATTTCGGTTCCTAAAATAAAACCTGAAATCAAGAACTTGTTATGAGAAAAAGAAAGTCCTAGCCTAAGGTGCATGCTCGATTCTTCTATTGATCTTTTATATAATAAAATGTCTCAAACTAGTCTTTTATAAAGCCCAAACCAAAAAACCTAAGATATTTTCCCTCTGGTTGAAATTTATGTTTGTTATGTTTGCTTTCACATCAAAATTTATAATTTGCTACCTCAATTTATTATTTTTGCTCTTGTCTAATAAATGGGTAAACGAAACATGCATCACATCTTAATGAATGTAATTTGCCACCTTTAATTAGTAGTGTTAGCTATTAAGCGATGTTTTATAGTTTACAAGACTTGAAATAAATCGTATTGTGCGATGATTGATCTTTTTACCAAGAATTGGAACCGGAACTGGTTGTTATGGTTTCAGCTCCCAAAATTGTGGAACTAGAACCTGTGATTCTGGTTTCGAAAAATGAGCGACCTGTTTGACTGGTTTCGGGTCTAATTTTCGATTTTGAGCGCGGGTATCTGGAATTGCTTTCCCCTAGAGTTTAAGGTCTGCTTTTTTCGTGGGAAAATTTTGGCTCCCACCACCATTCCATTCTCTCCCACTCCTTCCTGCTCCTTTCCATTCTTTCCCACTGTATAAAGATAATATCACTCTTTCTCAGTCCTTCCATTCCTTTCCCTTTCTTCCTATTCCCCCCCAACCCTTCACATACTTTGATATTAATAATTCCATTTTCATCCCACTCTATTCCATTCATTCCCACTCCTGCAAGAAAAAAGTCACTCCTTCCCACTTTGTTCCATTTATTCTCATTCCTCACTTGTAATTTAAACATGAAAAAAAGCTCCCCCACCCCCCATTTTTTATATATAAAAGATAGCTGTGTGTTTTTTAATCATTCTTTGGATAAAGTTCGAAATGCACAAGGTAAATTCTAAGAAGACAACTTTATAACAAGACAACTTTATACACAAGGAAAATTATTAGAAGACAAAGTCCGAAATCAAATAATTGAATAAAATACTATATTTGCTTTTAAGTTAGGATGCTAGGCTTGCTTTTTACTTGCAAACCCTTTTCTCAATCTAGTAATTCTTCTTATGTTAGGGATCTCATCTCCTATTTTTTTTATACATCAAAAAACTGTGTTTATTGAATTAAAATATATTGTATTCAACTTTATGTCTTGCCATTAGACCTGTCAGTTCCGGCTGATGGGTTAAATACGGGTCGGGTGTATTCGGGTTGGGTAAAATACGGGTCGGGTATATTTAGGGTTCGGGTAAAATACGGGCGGGTGTGTTTTGGTTTTACAGGTTTCGGATCAATCCAACGGGTTTAAAGCGCCTTTTCTGTGAGTTATTTTTCTTTTTTCAAAATCAAAAATTTTGCATATTTATTACTCAAAATTGTTAGTATTTAATGAAAAGGCATAATAATTGTAATTTCTCAAAAGAATATTAAAAATATTCAAACTTTTTGTTATAATATATGAACATCTTGTATGGGCGGGTAAAGAATCAAGCCTCACTTGATTTTGGATAGATAAATCCGTACATTAAAAGAAGGTCAATAGCGGGTTGGCTATTTATGGGGCAGCCCTTCTTGAGCATTTTAATGGGTTGTGGTCGCTTGATCGCTAAAAACCTATTTAATAGTTTGATATTTTTATTAACTAACCTACCGATGTCCAATAAGGTAGAATGTTATTAATAGACCAACCCCAATATGAATACGGCTAGTCATTTTCCAACAACTAGCTTCGTAGTTCAAGACTAGTTAGAACAAAAATCAAATAAAATTGAATAAAAGAAACACAAGATATTATCTTGCAGTTATAACATCAAAAATTTAAATTATTACAAATTAATAAATTTAAAAAATATTTAGACTTATTTATTTAACCAAGTACATAGTGGTATGACTTGCACATGTTTAATGCTTGTCTTCTTTTAAATTAGCTTTTTTTAAAAGATTAGATAGTTATTTCATGCAATTTTATATCCATTTTTAATGTTTTTTCATGTAAAAGTTGTGTATGATATTATTTTTAAAGAATGGAGAAGAAAAAATAAGGTTATTATTGTTTAATTTGTAAATAGATGCAATAGTTATAAAATGTTTTTTTAAACTTTTCGATAAAAACGACTAACCGTTATTATTAAGAGGGATCAATTAGAAAAAAATCAAAAACTAAGGATATAATGTTCAGGTCAAGCGGGAGGGGTTGGGGTTGTGGTTCGGGTCGGGTTTGACTTGCTAATTTGCGGGTTTTTCGAGCTCGATTTATCTCGGGTTCAGGTCGAGAAAGTCGTGTTCATAATCCAAAATTTTTGGGTGGGTTCGGGTCAGGTTTATAGGTTGGGTTAATTTTTGCCAGGTCTACTTACCATATATGATTTGTTCGCCTTGTTCTCTAACTATTCAATTCCTAATATATTGTTTTTGATACCTACAAGCCTTTGAGTTTCTTTAAGCTTTTCTTGTTCAGTGTAGCTTTAAAATATGCTTTTTCTTAACTTCCATTAGCTTCTTTTGACCGCTTGTAGTTTATTCAATTTTCTAGCTTGATTAACTTTTTTGTTGTCTATATATTAAAAATCCTTAATATGTATGGATCAAAGACTTCACCTATTGATTATGTCACACTGAGTCACTGGCTTTTATTGGGTTTAATGACCCAAAATTCTTTGTCATGTACTTTGCATTTGATTGGCCGAAACTTCAACTGTGTTGGTGATGTCCACGTGAAGCCCATCTTTATTTGATGCTTGTTTTACAATTGCTATCTAATTTGCTAAGAAAAGATCGTAGCCTATTATTAGATGGTCTTGTGTTGACATCGGCCCCAATTGTCATCATCATGGCCATAGACTGCTTTAGTTTTGAAATTTTGGGTGTTCTAGGTAGAGAGCTCCATGGGCCAACTGGCAATGAGAGTTTTTTTGGCCTATTCCATTTTATTAAATATTTCTTCAGTTTTTTGCTAGGCATTATCTCGAGCACATGGTACAAAAGTATTAATATAATAAATTTATGCCCCACTATCATCATTTTTATGAGCATTCAATGAATGATTTTATGACTTGACGTTTAGCCTTCTCCTTATTTATTGTGCGAGTTTCATTCCGACATTCTATAAATTGGGTATTTTGTGCAAGCATTTGGTGCCACTGTTGGTGGGCATTTGCTAGCATGTGAGTGGAGGTTTTCCAGCACTATAAGGCGTCTTTTGGCCTTTTGGCACCATTGAAGTTATTGACAGATTTTTGAGAATTCTCTCTCATTTTCTATTCCACTTTTCTATAGAAAGTTTTTGTGTGAGAGTTTTCTTTTGCTATGAGATTGTTCTCTTCGATCTCGTTGTTGCTTATTAGCCCATTGACATTGATTTTCTCTGCTATATTGATCTCATTATGCTGATGCTCTCGTTGAGATCTATTTTTGTACTGTCACGTATCATGGTAAATTTATGATCGTCTTGTTGTCCGCGGTTTTCTCCCAATTTTGGTTTCCACATAAAAAATCCTGTGTGCCAGTTGCATTGGTCTTAATCTTGCTTATATTCTCGAATATCCACATTCGTTCAAGCTTCTGCATTCTACTATGCTTGATTCATTATTATAATTTTTTCCTAACATTTTTTTAATAGTTCTCTTTTTTTATTATTTATATCCAAACAGGACAAGCAATGTAAATTTTATCGGAGACTAAGCTAAAGTGACTACAAATCTTTAATTTTTAAAGGCAATAAGTCTAATAATCATTCATACTCTAGTTATTACTATTTATAGACTATTCACTTACACGTGAAAAAAAGGATTAATTAGTTTTTTTTTAGGTTGGGACACATCTTTTTAGGTTGGGACACTTTTTTGCCCTTTTTTGGGACATGTGCCCTTTTTTGGGACATGCCTCTATTTAGTAGTGATAAAATTATTTTCATAGTGGGTAGAAAAAAAGACAAGAACACAAAATTAATTCCTTTTCCCTTAATTTATGCCTATTGTTGGTTTCTTACCAATTGAAATTTGATTTTACAGCCTCACATTTGCAAAATACAATACTATTTACCACATAACCAACTAGTTTAAAAGATTCACTATTTATTTTGAAGTTGGTGCTACTTTTTGTTGGCAATATAATTTGATTTAAGAAGAATGACATTGATGCATTTGTTGTATTGAGAGATATCATCTCATCTTTATTATATAGCCTATCACAAATATTTTGCAATTTTGCTTGTTATTTTTCCCTTTATTTCTGGATGTTGTTGTTATGTTGAGCTAGCACTTTAATCTTCCATATCTCAGGTTTGTTACAAGGCAGTTACATGTAATACTGTATTAAGTCATTGTGTAAATAAAAAGGGGGTCTAAGGGCTGAGCACTTAGATTATTTTTGAGCCTCAAATTCTCTCTCTCTCTCTCTCTCTCTCTCTCTCTCTCTCTCAAGTCTTATCACTTCCTCTCTCAAGCTCTCACTGAAATGCACAGGAGACACCCACAAGATGATTTAGTTTATCATGATATCAGAGCTAGAATGTTTGAATTTCAGTACTTATGTCTTTCCATTTGATTAGTTGATTAATATCATCAAAAATTAAAAACATTGTTACAGTAATTTTTTTCCTAGAATTGATTGATTGTTTTGGTTCATCAATCAATTCATCCTACAATTTGAGGATTCAAGCATCTTTGAATCCTCAAAGTTGTTCTTGTTAGATTACAACATAATATCTGTTGAGAGAAACCAAATCAGCTACTCTGATATGCAAAACCTAATCTTCATTCATCCTTTTGATGGACTAACTTCTCTTGGTCAGGGGAAAAAGTAAACAAGCTCAAACAACTACATATTATGGATACGTGCAATGGAAATTACATTATCCACCTAAAAGAAGCTCGGCTTGTGCAAGGAACAATCACCTGCTAATGATGCAGTCAAGTTGGATAATTGAAGCAATGGGAGGCCTATAAGAATCTCATGATTCCTTGGATATGGATGCAGTAAGTTATCTAATAAGCAAGTCCATTTTATATATTACCTTTGCAAGTCAAATTTGAAAACATTTGAAAAGTAGATTCAATTGGGCAAATGGCTCCAGAAGTATAGAGTGAATCATCTATCATTGCAACTGTGATAGATGAAATGATAACATTCCTGAATGCTCTTGCAAAGGAACAATAAGAACACAAGTTGTTTTAGTTCTTTAATGAACTGGATAATGATTTTGGACCTCAGAGGAGTCAAATACTCATCATGATGCCTTTGCCAACTATTGAGTCAACTTGTGCTATGCTTTAATAAGAAGAATTGCAAAGAGAAGCACTCATTTAGGTGCAGGTTTTATTAGAAGCATTTGAACTGTTGAGTAAAGGAACCGAAGAGTTAAAATGCACTACTTATTGTAATAAAGGGAATGTTAGAGGGAACGCTTGAGAAGTTATATGATAGCTCAGCTGACATCCTATGTCATGAAGATTCCTAAAAAAAGAGCTAGAAGAGGACAGGGGCTAAAGCCAAACAGCTTTAGGGATTTTGAACCTAGAAATCGTTGCTCAAGCTGATTATTCTGCTTCATTAAATCCCTAAGCAAACATAGGATCAACATCACATGTACTCAATAGCAGGTGATGCAGTTGCTGAAACTATTACCCACCTCAAGTGGTATTTTTAGGAAGGCTCCATCTAGTAAAGTTAGCAATTCCTATGACACATATGAGGAAATTGGTTGCAATTTTATGGGTATGGCTTTTCTACATGCAACTTTGTAGGCGCCTATATCGGTATTAGACACTAGTGTATAAGATCATATGACACAATTGACTAATCATTTGAACAATTGTAAACCTCAAGCAGACAAGTCACACATCAACTAGCCAAATGGGGCATATTGTAGTCACTAATAAAGTTAGTGATACGAAATTGCTTAATGTCATGCGGTAAAGGATGTTTTGGTGGTGCTAGAACTTAAACTCAACCACTTGTTTATAGCTAAGTTAACTAAGGATAAGAATTGTGCGGTATTATTTCTTCTTGATTTTTGATTGACTCAGAACTTAGTTATAAGGAAGATAAGAGGGGTTGGTAAAGAAAGAGTAGGTCTTTATCATTTGTTGAATGTGTCAAAAGAAACGCTTGATAACAAAAGCATAGGACTGATGTTATCTAATCTCTTGCAGTCTATTAGTAGTTGTGATCTTGAAAGTAAGAGCATTGTAGCTTTAGCTTATAGTCATGTAATTTGCACTTGTAGCACAATAGGCTTGGGCATGCTCTCATAGCAAAAATGAAGCATTTTCCTTATGTGTCATCTATTAATGTGGAAGACAATACAAAAATTCATCTTACTTGTCCCATGGATAGATTTTGTAAACTTCTTTATGAATTAAGCAAACATCCCAACAAATAACCTTTTGACATGATTCATATGGATGTTTAGGGACCATATAGAGTGGTGACACCAAAAAGTACAAATTGTTCTTGACCATTATAGATGACCATAGCAAAGCTATTTGAACTTATTTATTCCAACATAAGTTGGGTACTCTTAGCATCTTGAAAATATTTTGCAAAATAGTTCAAGTGTAATTTAACTCATGTGTGAAGGTGTTAGATCTAACAATGCCATAGAGTTTGAGTTAGATCTTTTCTTTCAATTATGAAATAACATCATTCATCAAACTTCCTACATAGACAGACCCCACCAGAATGAGAAAGTAGAAAGAAAGCATAGGCATGTTTTAGAGATGCCACCAACCTTGAGATTTTAGGCCAGCCTGCCATTGTATTATTGTGTTGCTTGTGTATTGCCTTCCACTTACATTATCAATAGGCTTCCTTCCTCTGTTATCAACAACAAAACCCTTTATGGAATACTTTTGCATCAGGCCCCATTTAATGCTTATTTGAGAGTGATTAGTTGTCTTGTATTTTCTAAAATCCATTTAGGGATCATAATGAATCTCAACCAAGAGGTGTTCCTTGTGTTATTTGGGATATCCTAGTAGTCAAAGGACTATAAACTCCTAAACATGCTCAACAAAGGACATTCATTTCTAGGGATGTCAAGTTTTATGAAGACATTTCCTACTCCAGTAAGATAGCTTTGATGCTTATATTAAGCCAATTCCCAATCCTGCACCAATTTTAAGCCCTTGGACAAATGATTATGTCGATCAATTGCGTTGACAGTCCAAAAACTCTACACCTTCTGATAATTCTGCAACTCTACGCATGCAAACTTCTATTTCATCCTCAGCTCAACGCTCATTCGTAATGATTAGTCTGCATCTCAGCATGTCCAAGCACAACCTCTTAGAAAGTCCAATAGAGCTATTGAACCGCCATAATGGCTTACTGGTTTTGTTGCTAAAGCAACCACTAGATTAAAACCTCATTCTGTTTTATACCTCATCAACAATGTCGACTTTGGCTTGGACATATCTCATAACTTGTCTGGCCTCGAGACACATTCAAATCCAGTGTTATTTCATGAAGTTGTTTTCGACACAAAATGGTCTCAAGCCATGAACCTAGAGTTGAGGGATCTAGAACAAAGTAATACTTGGACTGTTACATCACTTCCTCCTAGGAAGAAATCCATAGGATGTAAATGGTTTTTTAGAACCAAGGTTTCTGTTAAGAGATTTAAAGTAAGACTTGTCATTCTTGGGTGTAGACAAAGGTATAACATTAACTATCTAAACACCTTTTCCTCTGTACCTAAGATGAACCTTACTTATCATTGATGTCTTTGGTACTTTTCTCCATGGAGACCTAGAGGAAGAAGTGTATATGAACATGCCTCAATGTTATACTCATTATGGAGTTGAAATTAGTATGGTTTGTGCTTAACTTACTTCCTCAAACAGGGGGAACACTCAAGTGTGCAAATTAAATAAATCCTTGCATGGGTTGAGACAAGAACCAAAGCAATGGTTTGTTAAACTATCAAGTGTCTTGCTGAAATATGGTTTTTAGCAATCCAAGTCAAATAACTCTTTATTTATTGTGAAAAAAGGAGATGGGCTCATAGTTATTCTCATTTATGTTGATGACATGGTTTTGACTGTAAATAATGATTAAGTGATTGTTAACTTGAAGTATCTGCACACTCAATTTGACATGAAAGATCTAGGAGAGCTCAAGTACTTCCTGTGTTTAGAAGTGTTGAGATCACCTCAAAGGATAATTGTATGTCAAACTATATATGCATTGGACTTGTTAAAAGAAACTGGCAAGATTAATTGTAAGCCCTTGAGGCCTTCTATGGCAGAGAACCTTAGCTATCTACGACTAGATAACCTGTGGAAGAACCTGGGTAAAAAAAATTGGGTGGGAAGTTGATACATGGCTATCTCTAGACCGAATATTAGTTATAGTCTGCAGTTACTAAGTTAATTTATGTCTAGCCTTACATCTGAGTATTTAAAGGTAGCTCAAATTATCCCCAAGAATAGGTATCTTACGATTAGCAAACTCAATACCTCAGGTATAGGCTTTTTATAATTCAAACTACGCTAGTTGCCCTATGGGAGAAGATCTACTATAGGTTGTGCTATTAAACTTGACAAATCTCTTATATCTTAGTGAGCTACGAAACAAGGCCTAGTGTCTAGATCCTCAACTAAAGCTGAGCGTTGATCCATGACAATGACATGTTGTGAGATTACATGGTTGCTAGCATTATTGTAAGAGATATTGCCTGTGGACCTATTGTGTGACAAACATACTGCTATTTATATAGCTAGGAATCCTATTTTTTTATGAAGACACTGAATGCTTAGAGGTTGATTGCCACTATGTGGGGGATAAACTCAAAGTTAGAATTAGCAAGCCTACACATGTTTTCATTTTAGAGAAGCCTATTGATGTGTTCTTCAAAGCTACTTTTCTGGATTTGATTCACAAATAGCTGCATAAGTTAAGTGTTGTTGACCCTTTCACACATTCAACTTGAGGAGGAGTATTGAGAGATATCTCTCATCTTTGTTATATAGCCTTTCTCAAGTATTTTCCAATTCTACTTATTATTCTTACCTTTATTTCTGGGTGGCAATTAGGACTATCAAAAGTTAACCCAACAAAATTACCGACCCGAACCGAACATGAAATTAGGTGGATTTGGGTAAAGATTTTCAATCTGTTTAATTAAACGGGTTGACATGTTTAACCCGTTTAATTAATTGGGTTAGGTTCAGGTTGAGAATTTTGACATGAAAAAATACCTATGTAACCCGTTTAATTAAATAGATTAAATAAGTTGATCAGTTTACCCAATTACTATGTACTTTTGGGGGGGGGTTGTGAAAAGTGGAGTTTGATCAAGTTGATATTTGTTTTATGATTGTGATTTTTATGAATCATAAACAATGGTTGCAATATGAAATCAAAAAATTGATTTATAATACTCAGTAATCATATTTTAGTTAAAATATAAAGCGGGTAAATAGGTTACCGGATAATATGAACATGACCAGTTTATGTTAAACGGGTTAATGGGTAAATTTCAGGCGAACCCATTTAAAAAATAAATTGATACAGGTCAAGATTTTCAACCCGTTTAATAAACGGGTTAGGTTCATGTCAAGGACTTCTCAACCCTTTTAAGTTCGATATGAATATGAATTCGACTCGACCTGACCTGTTTGACAACCCCAGTGCCAATGCTAAGCTCACAATTTGCTCTTCTAGCTATCTGGATTGTTACAAGGCAGTTACATGTGATGGCATATTAAGTCAAGACGTAAATAAAAAGGGGAGCTAAAGGCTGAGCATTTAGATAATTTTTGAGTCCCAAATCATTTCGCTCCAAAGTTCTATCTCTTCCTCTCCCAAGCTTTCTCGTTGACATTCATGGAACATTACCTGTAAGATGATTTAGCTTATTATGTGAACAATATTGTGGTCAAGTAAGTTGACCATATCAAATACTGCAACCCTTCTCGTAGTTCTAATTAGGAGATCATTCATTATTTAAATAGGCCTAATCCAAACATTTTAATAGCTTGGAAACACATATATATAATTTTTTTTGATAGCAAATATATATAATTATAAATTTCTAACATTTCTAAATTGAACTTTGAACATAATAGACATACTAATGAAGGGAGTCATAACAAAAGATAAATATACACAACTATGTGGTAGCAATATATGAAGCCTTAAGCTAAGTCAACAGTCAACTCACATTTAAGGAAATTAAATTTATATTAATTTGACCATTTCATTATGAACGAAATAAAATCAGAAACTAAATTCGATGTTGAACTGTCCTTTATTGAAGAAATAAATTGAAATGAACTAAATAAATAAGTAGATTAAATTTATTAGACAAATTTGCATATATGTGATATTATCGTCGGCAAATTTGATGAATTTAAAAGCACAGAATGAGAAAGGTGTAGTGGTTGGGATCCCATATGTTGTAATGGATGCCTGTGGGTCAATGACCTGAAACTTCAAAGTTTGCCTTTTTTATTCATTTTTGTTAACAACCCACCTTCGGTTTCCTTCTTCTCCACATTTAACTCTTCTCTCCACTAGGGGTTGGGAATGGATCAGGTTTGAATTGGTTAAATCATCATCCATATCCATTACCCCCTTTCATCTATTTCACCTAATCCATCCATTATCCTCAAAAATCCAATCCAATTCATCCATCCACCGTCCGTGGGTGAAAACGGGTGGATTGGATTGTAAACGGGTGATGGAAATTTAGATGTAATATATTAGCAAATTTATGAGAAAAACCAAGCTTTGCCTTCTGAAAAAGTCTAAAAAAGATATTTTAGGTATAATAAATTAACAAATATCATATTTATTATATTAATTTTGACGAAAATGAGAGAATTAACAATATAATCATTTTAAAAATGGGTAAAATTTAAAAGACAAAAATAAAAAGTAAACTAATTGCAAATAGGAAATAAACAAGTGGATGACTAAGCAGGTGATGGATCAAGTGATGGGTCAGATGGAGCATCACCCGCATCCGACCCAATCTGGCAAACTATCATCCATCATCTATATATTTCGGTTTTTCACCAATTTTTCGAGCCGGGTGGAATTGATGTACATCGGATGCAGGTGAAATTGAACCCCTTCTCTTCACCATTCTCACTGTCTAGAAGTAGCAGTTTTTCATACGAGTTGAAGGTGAAGTAGGGGATGGCTAGTTCTCCAACCATGCATTTCCAACTTTTCTTTGCTTTAATTTTAGTATTATTTGTAGTTTTAGTTATAGTCTCTCTAATTGGGAGATTAACCAATGCCTTCATTTGTGAGACTCTTTTATAGGGTTGCTTTTATTTTTTGTGACTTTATGAATTTGAAAAGATTGATCAATTATACATGCTGAAGCAGTTCTTTCATGGATTTTGATAATTCGTAATCACAAATTACAAAGACTTAATTTTTATAGATTCAATTGATTTAAATGGGTATAATCTCTATAAATACAAAATTCTCTGATTCTTTCTCTCTCAAGGATGGATTTTCCAACCTTGAATAAAGAGGGGTAGGGACCTATTTATAGGAAAACCTCCCCCTTGAAAGTCAGGACAGGCCTTGACTTAGGTTTTGGGATTTGACCTAAGTTTTGGGCCTTTTAATCAAGCTTTACCCTAGACTATTTTGACTTTCGTTTGTTTGAATTTGACTTTAACTTTGACTTGGGAGTCTCTTGGGCTTGAGCAGAACATTGACTTATAAGTCGCCTCGAACTTGGACCGAATGTTGACTTGAGAGTCGTTTTTGACATTTGACTTGTGAGTCGATGTAGGTTTTGACCTTTGACTTTGACTTTGACAGCGCCATGACTTGAATGTCGTTCGGGGTTTAGGTCGTGACTTGACTGGGTAGTCGTCTTGAGCCTCAGTTTGGGCTTTGACTCGAATTTTGACCGAGTCTGGGCTTTATCTTGGGCTTGACTTGTGAGTCTTTCGGGCCTGATTAAATTAATTAAAACAGTTGGCCCAATTAACTAATTTAATTTAATTTTGGTACGACAAGAATAAATTTCCGTGCTACAAATTGCCCCCTCGAGACTAGGTCACGTACGAGACTTATCGTTTAAGTGTGACCAATGTCTCGATTCTCATCTATCATAGGTTCATGATAAATACCTTGAATGAAATTTCAATATGGTTTGATTTGCTTCTTTTTTTTTTTGAAAATATTGAGTAAATGACAATTTCCTTTGTCAAGGAATTAGAAAAAAAGAAAGAAATTTTGGACCATGTAAGTCTAGCCTTTCTTCTCACTTTCGAATGTGGGCTTGGCCCAGTTTCCTTCTTCCTGCACAGGCCTGGCCCGATTTCAGCATGCCTTCATTTCTCTCTCTCTCTCTCTCTCTCTCTCTCTCTCTCTCTCTCTTTTGTGTTCGCATGGACCTAAGCCCAAGAGGCCACTTCTTCTTGGGCTGGCCGAGCCCAGTTCTGTTCCCTTTTTTGTTCCTTTCTCCTTTCCTTTTGTTCTAGCGTGGGCTTGGATAGTTTCAGCCTCCCCCTCCTTTTTTTCCTTGACCTTTAATTTGCATGGGCTTGGATAGTTTCAGTTTGTTTCTACCTATAGCCCAGCCTGTTTTGTTTCACTTAAGTGACCATGTGAGCAGCACCTGACCCTGGCTGCCTCTTCCCTTCCCCTTTTCGCTTGGGCTAGGTCGTGATTCATTTCCATTCTTCTTTTTTTTTTATCTGCATGCTGGCCCAACCTGCCTCTCTTCATCTCTTGAACCCAGCCTGCTGTTGCTTGTTATTTCATTTAAGGGCCACGCCCTGGTCACGTGACCTGCCCAAACCTTCTTCTTCCTGGCTTCTTTACAGTTGCAACCTGGAGACCCGAAACCTTGAAGCCTTTGCCTTTTGCTGTAGCACTTAGCACCAAAACCCACCCCCATTTTTTACTGCTGGTGGCTTTGTGGTGGGAACTCTTCTCTTGCTTATTGCTACAGTACACCACCACCTCCGTTGCACCCAGAACCAGAGCCCCATTTGCCATTGCTCCATTTGCACAACCATTTTCCATTTGCCCAGACCTTCCCTTTCCTCTTTCACTTGCTTCAACAACCACCATTTGAGCCTTGCTAATCTGACGCCCAGCCGCTACTATTCATGGTGAACGCCTTAAAAGGCTCGACCTTGTACCACCATTTTTCAGCCCTTTGTGCTGTTGGTTTTCAGTGGAAGCGCCCTAAGGCTTCGTCTTTCCACCCTCTTTTGACCAAAGGTATAGACTGTGTCCATCTTTCCTCCTTCCCCTTGTTCTCTTTCCTTTCGTTTTTTTTTGTTTTTTTTTTGAAGGACTAAGCTCTTTTACTTTCACCATTGCTACCGCCCTAGTTTGCTAGGACACTAGAACACCAAAGATTCAATTTTTCTTATTTTCAGATCAAAAATAAGCTCTTAACATCGTCTTGCAAATAACCCAGACTTGACTCTTTTCCTTGCTCTATTTGCGTGGCCTGAATATGCCGAATCCTTCAAACTTTGTTTGCGGTGGTGAGGGGAATATGCACCATCAAATCCCCCTCTTGTTTTTCTTTTTTCTTAATGCGATGTAAAGACCTACTATTGTGTGAGTAATATAATCTGGGCAATATTCCTGAGGAAGAGAGAGATTGAGGGAGAGTGGAAGGTTAGAGCTTGGCTATCAATAGGGTTCTGCTGTTTTGTGCAGAACTTTGGCAAATTGCTCCAAGGTGTTGAATGCTTCACTGTTTGCATACAGGTGGTCCAATTACTATCTACTGCCTCCATACTTGAAACAGGAGTTTGCTAGAATAGTTTTGGTTGTTTGCATGTTCAGACTAGGATAAAGCCAATGACCGCTTGATTTTTTTTTCTTTGAATCAACGTTGTTGGTTGCTTGGTGCTCTGTCTCTTTTTCTTTTTTAGAATGAAAGGATTAAGATGGATTTTGTCTGGGGACCAAAGAGAGGCTCATTGGGCATGACTTGAGTATCACTACTGAGATGGTTGTATTTTTTTAAACCTACTCTTCCAATGCGCTGTTGGTGCTCTTATTGACAATCCATGCTGAAAGGTTGCATTTTTTTTTTTTTGCCTTGCTCTTGTATTATTGCTTGTGCAGGTTGAAGAGTCATTTAAAGAACCACTTGCAACACGGTTCGCTGCTTGGTCAAGGGCCTTGAACGGAACTGATACGCACAAAAGTGGTATGAAGACTTGAAGAACCACAGTTGCGACACGGTTCGCTGCTTGGCCATGGGCCTTGAACGGAACTGATACGCACAAAAGTGGTATGAAGACTTGAAGAACCACACTTGCGACACGGTTCGTTGCTTCGCCATGGGCCTTAAACGGGACTGATATGCATGGAAGTGGTGTGAAGACTTGAAGAACCACACTTGCGATACAGTTCGCTGCTTGGCTATGAGCCTTGAACGGGACTGATACGCAAGGAAGTGGTGTGAAGACTTGAAGAACCACACTTGCGTTACAGTTCGCTGCTTGGCTATGAGCCTTGAACGGAACTGATACGCACGGAAGTGGTATGAGCAGTGAAGAGCAGCTAGTGCGGCAATCAACGAACATTTTGATTGATTTTGCTTCATGCTTCACCCTTCTTTAGCATTTATTTTGTTTAGATGCCGCTTTGCTTAATGATTTCTTTCCTGAAAAAGAATTAACTTTATGTTTGATTTTGTTCTCAGGTGATTTATAATGGTATATCTTAAGGAGTTTCAGCGTGACGAGAAGCCACTTCTTTCCATCGTGGATAAGGAAAACGACAATCCTTGGTCAGGTAGATGCTTCCAAATCTACCGTTCTTTGAGGAGGCCAAAAGCCAATCAGACTCCTGTTATAGAGTCGTCGTCCTTTCCTTCCAAATTTTCCATCCAAGTGGAAAAGGGCACGAAAGATGGTTCTGTCGGGTACTTTCTGCAGAGCACATATCATGACA
Organism: Selenicereus undatus; assembly: GCA_017589665.1. Classification (NCBI taxonomy): domain Eukaryota; kingdom Viridiplantae; phylum Streptophyta; class Magnoliopsida; order Caryophyllales; family Cactaceae; genus Selenicereus; species Selenicereus undatus. The sequence continues at coordinate 22,642,967 of JACYFF010031958.1, read as the reverse complement.
AATCCAGCCTTCTTACTAAATTCCCTGTGCTCGGGCGTTGCATCATACCCAGGCAGTCCAGATGGGGCCCGAACATGATCCTCTATGGCGACTTCAGTTATATTCCCTTGTTCTGGGAATGGACAGAGCATATGTTTTCCTGTTTTGAAGCACGCTTACGAAGGTGCGCTTTATACAAGGCGGTGTATGCCTCGCTCTACTCCTACAGTCGTAATATACATATCGTGCGCGCCTTTTGTGAGAGTTGGTGTCCTACCACCAATACTCTTCACACGATATCTGGCGAAATGTCTATCTCACTATGGGATTTACACAAACTTGGTGGTCTTCCAATTAACGGCAAAGTCTACGATGAGACCATTCCCTGCCTCCAAGCCTTTGAGCACCGGGATAAGCAAAACCTGAGGACTATGCCATCTTCCTCCAACTTTTTGTTCGCTGCTTTTAGACGTTTGGAAAAGATGCCTATATGTGAGAAAGCCATCAGTGCGAAGACGTGGATTGACTTCTGGTGCAATAATAAGCTCATTCATAACCCACCAACGTGGTGTTGCCCGCGTAGCTCGACTCCCACAAGGACGCAAAATCCAAGTGGTTGGATTCAACCTCAAGATCCTTGCTGTAGTCGTGAGGAGTTAGAAGCCTTCAAAAGCTTGGGGGTTCCTAAAGAGAGGAGGGAAAACACCTATCTAGCAGCGTATCTATCATGTTGGCTGTGCGTTTTTGCACTTCCAAACACTAGGGAGAAAGTCATTTGCCTGGGCACTTTTGAGGCTGTTACTGATGGCGTCTGGTACTACCTTCAGTCTAGCTATCCCTGTGCTAGCCAGTATTTACCATGGCCTTAATGGGCTTACTACGGCTGCAAAGCCTTCCCATTCACGGTTATTCTTCCCTTGGCACTATCTCCATGGTTGGCTCGCCCATTATTTCAAGACTCACTATGTCTTGCAATGTCCCCCTCCGGGCCCTTTGATGGTGCGCTACTCCGGGTCACATATAACGTGCAACGACCTTGGAGATGTTCGCGAGCTTATACATGATGGTAGAATATCTGACATGGGTTGTTTAATGCTGGGGAAGAACCGATCAAAGACCCTTGTCGACGATGGGAATTTGGATTCGGATAAGTCAGATTACCTAATCTCTCTTCGAGATGGTTTCCTTCCTATTCGTCGGGATGGGACCTTCTATGTCAAACCCTATAGCCCGCACTGATTTAGTAGGCCATTTGGGTTCTGCTAGGGGATCCCTGGAATACTTCTCAAAGATCCTCGCATCCGGGAGGTGTCATATAAGAATGCCCTTTTATATTGGAAATGGCTCCTCTTTTTGGGGACCGCGTCGCAGGGCTTTCTTCCCTATCGTTCCCTGGCGTTGAATCAACACATCTCTTCGGCTTACAAGATTTGGTGGCCCAAGGTGACCATCAGTGACCTTCGTTCTAGCGCTTCCGTTTTACAGAAGAGTACAGAAGCAAGTTCATCCAGGCAAGACAAAGATGCAGAGGCTGGCTCATTGAAGAAGGTCAAGGGGAAGAAAGAAAAAGATCTCGTGGCCGATTTAGATACTGAGGGCCTAGAGTCTGGTGATGACACTCATGGGTCTTCGAGAGTTCACCCTGCTGAGAGAAACTGAGGTTTGGCACCAGACAGTGACAGCGAGCCAGAGTCTGAGGCGAACTTCAGACATGAGGGCTGTAAGAGGCGCGGGACCGTGACCCCCAAAGCTGCCAGAGTCAACCTTGGGGATGACTTTTTTTATGATGTCCAGAGTTGCTCAGGCGAGCCGGGCAATCTTGAGGACATATGCACCATTCCCTCGCCCTTTACTGTCATTTCCTTTTACTTTGTTGCTTTGGTTTTGATCAGCATAGAATGATTCTATGCTTATCTTGTTCTACCCCTCTTCTTTCTTTTTATTTAGATTGGGGAGTTTGACCTAGCACAGGAGGCGACACCCATTGTCGATGAGCCGTTACTTGAGGATGTCAGTTGTGCTGGTAAATCTTCTGCTCCCAAGGCAACCCCGGGTATTGGCAAGGACATTGAGATTGTGACGAAGCAAACATCCCCTCATGAGGTTGGGAGTTCAGTTTCTAGGGAAACAGAGACCTTGCGCGCATCAGCTACTCAGAGTCATCACTCAGTTGATGGATCTAACTCACCTGAGGTGGCCACTAGGGGGTTACTCTCTGCTGACACTAATGTTGGCACTTCTGGGGGTTCGAAAGGGAAACTTTCCTGTGCTGTTGCTCCCTCCACTACTTCCTTTTGTCCCGGACCCGACTCTCAAAGTATTTTCACTGCCACTATTCGAGTGATGAGGTCCGAGTATTTAACCAGTTTGAAGAATGTAAAATTTGAAGAAGTAGAGGGAAAACTTCAAAGTGCCCCCATGATCTATAAAGGAATTGAGCGGCTTTGTGGAGACTCGACCCCTTTGAAGAAGAAGGTGGAGGATTATGGGAGCGTCGTGTCAGCCTTCTTATCATTAAAGAAAGCAGCTTCCTCGTGCCGCCATCCAAATGAGGTGGCGAAGGAGAAGGCGCTGTGCACCGAGTAGGTCGATCTAGCGCGCTCACGCCTTGCCATTGTGCGCGCAGATCTCAGTGTGGTGACGGAGAAACTCAAGGGGGTGTCACAGAGGATTGTTGATTTGGAGGACACGCTTCACCTTGCCCGGGAAGAGGAGCGCCAGCTTAAGGGTGACGTCCAAGTCGAATCTTCCCTGTTGGAGGCTGCTGAGCAGGAAGTTAATGTGAGATCCAAAGCTCTTGCCGACCTCGAGATGACACCCACTCTTTCTTCTGATGATGCCAAGGAGTTGGAGAGGCATGAGCAGATCATGCTAGCACTGCAGTCCTCGCTTAATCCCGACACTTGGATGGACACCGATTGATGTTTTGCTTAAATTGTCTTATTCCCTTTTTTTTGCAACAAATATTTGTAATAGACTTTGTGTCCTCCTTTATGTGAAATTTGATCGCCATCATGCTGTCTCTCTTTCATTATGTTTGACTGAACTTGATATTTGATTTACCAAGCTGCCTACGTAGTTATAGAAACATTGCAATTCCCAATAAGATCAAGTTATCACGTAGTTCAACAAAATAAATTTTGTATATATTTGTTTTGCCATACACAATTTATACTCTTACGGGCCAGGAGTATTACAACGAAATTTTTTTTGTTTGAGTTTCTTTTTGCCGTTCACAGTTTATACTCTTGCGGGCCAGAAGTGTTATAACGGAATTTAACTTTAAAGAATGAGCAGTTTAGGCTCTTACTTAGGAGCTTTACAATAACCTATATCAAGGGTAGCTCTTGCGGGCCAGGGGTGTGACAACGGAATTTAACTTTAAAGAATGAGCAGTTTAGGCTCTTACTTAGGAGCTTTACAATATCCTATATAAAGGGTAGTAATGCTTCAAGAACTTGCCATTTATGGGTCCTACTCGAACCCCTTGTCCATCTACCGTCTTATAGGCACCATTTGAGTACGCCACGCGGACAACATAAGGTCCTTCCCATTTCGAATCGAATTTGCTTCCTGTCTTGTGGGTCATGATGATTGGCCTTTTCAGCGCCAGCACCTGATCGCCAATTTAAAAATGAGCGCGGCCGAACCTTTTTGTTGAATGCTCTTGTTACGCGAGCTTGGTAGCATTCTAGCTTCTGTTATGCTTGAAGTCTCTTCTCATCAAGGGCCTCCAGCTCAGCTAAGCGAAGCTTGTGATTTTCGTCTTCCGTCAAACCTTCTTGTATGGCAATGCGCAGCGACGGAATTTGGAGCGCTAATGGTAGTACGGCTTCAACTCCATACTGCAGAGCAACGGGGGTTCGACTGTGTTGGCGTCTTGTATGTAGTTCGGTATGTCCAAAGAGCCTCCCCTAGTCTGTCATGCCAATCTCTTTTAGACTTTGCGACAACATTTTCGAATAAGTTGCAAAGTGTTTTATTAAAGGCTTCTGCCAGGCCGTTTGCAGGGGCATGGTACATAGAAGACTTATGCTGGGCGAACTTAAATTTCTCATATAGGCTGGTCAACAGGCTGTTGACGAAGGGCTTACCATTATCAGTGATAATATACCTCGGCACACCATATTGATAAATAATGTGCGTCCTTATGAAGTCGACCACATTTTTTTTTTAACTTCCCTTAGTGGAATTGCTTCCGCCCATTTAGAGAAGTAATCAGTGGCCAAAAAGATGTAGGAATGACCAGCCGACGATTTAGGCGTGATTAGTCCGACGACATCAAGGCCCCATGCTTCAAATGGCCGGGATGCAACAGTTGGGTGAAGAGGTTCTGGGGTTTGATGTATGAAGTTAGCATGGAACTAGCAAGCATCACATCTCTTTGCATAATCCATGCAATCTTGCACTATAGTGGGCCAGCAGTAACCTATCCTTTTAATGCAATCATGTAACCTAGGCCCTAAATGATGCGCTCCACATACGCTTGAATGAGCTTCCACCATCGCCTGCTTTGCCTCTTCCAGGTCCAAACATCGTTAACCAAAGGCCAAGAAAAGAGCATCGATAGAGCGTTCCGTTGTAGTAAAGGAAGCTCGGAGCTCTTCGATGTATTTCCTTCTTATGCCTTGGGTCACTAGGAAGTTTTCCGTGCTCTAAGTACTCAATTATAGGTTGGCGCTAGTCTTCTGTATCTATTTCAAGAACACAGATCATGTTGACGTCTTCCACTGAGTTTTCATCATCTGGCGGAACGACCCAGCAGCTACATATTGGAATTGTCATTCCTTCTTTTGCCCCAAGTGCCAAAGTGGCTATGAGGCTTGCTAGTGCATCAGCCATCTTGTTGGCACTCCTTAGCACATGCTCTAACTTGACCATCTCCAACTTATTTAGCAGGCGTAATGCCTGCCTGTGATACGGGACAAGTTCTTCTTTCTTAACCTCGTATTCGTCAAGTAGTTGATTGATGACCAACTGCGAGTCACCATATATGTTGAGATCAGTGATCCCCATCTTAATGGCCACTTTAAGACCCAAGCTAAGCACTTGGTATTCCACCACATTGTTAGAGCATAGCTAAGTAAGCACAAATGAATATGGGAGAATGTGCTTTTCAGGGGAAAGAAAGACCACTCCTGCACCAACGCTATCACGCCTAGCTGCACCATCGAAATACATTTCCCAATGAGGCGATTATCGATGTAGAGCACGTCTTCTCTTGGCAAATCATCATTTAGCTCCCAATCATCGGGAATGGGATGATCTGCTAAGAAATATGCCAAAGCGTGTCCCTTAACTGCTCTTTGGAGTACATAGACTAGGTCGTACTGTTTTAAGATGACTGCCCATTTCGCCAACCGTCCATTTAAGATTGGCCTACACAAGATATACTTGATAGGATCAGCTTTGGAGACCACTTGTACTATATAGGCTTGTATGTAATGCTTGAGTTTCTAGATGGCAAAGATGAGTGACAAGCACATCTTTTTAATGGGGGAGTACTTCTATTCAGCGCCAACCAATGCACGACTTAAGTAGTACAGGGCAACCACTTTCCCTTCCTCATTTTCCTGTACACATAATGCTCCTAGGGATTTTTCCTGAGTCACAATGTACAGTCGAAGAGGCTTGTTAGGAATGGGTGCCCCCAACACTGGAGGATGGGACAAATATTCCTTTATTTTCTTGAAATTTGCTCGATATGAATCGTCCCATTCAAAAGGTGCTCCCTTTTTCATAAGGTGGATGAAAGGGTGGCAACGTCCTGCAAGATTTGAGATGAATCTTCGGATGTATGCCAAGCGACCTTGAAGTCCGCGAAGCTCTCTAAGATTCTTCAGCTCAGGCATCTCTTGAATTGCCTTGATCTTCGATTGGTCGATCTCAAATCCCTGATGGTGAACGATGAACCCCAGGAATTTCCTGGAGGTGACACCGAACGCGCACTTGAGTGGGTTCATCTTCAATTGGCATCTTCGTAATCGCTCAAAGATTAGACGAAGATCTTGTAAGTGGTCTACCCTCTTCTTGGACTTACCCACCAAATCATCGACATAGCACTCAACGTTTTTGTGAAGTATATCGTCAAAAATTGTTTCCATTGCTCTTTGGTAAGTTGCTCTTGCATTCTTAAGTCCAAAGGGCATCACCTTATAGCAAAAAATGCCTTTAGGTATGCAGAAAGCTATGGCCTCTTGATCCTCTGGCGCCATCAAAATCTGATTGGATCCTGTGGTACAATCCATGAACGACAGTGCTTCATGCCCAGTGGTTGAATCGATCATGAGTTCTGTGATAGGCAACGAGAAATCATGTTTTGGACAAGCGTCATTGAGATCCCGAAAGTCCACACAAATATGAAGTTGCCCGTTTTTCTTCCTAACGGGCCCGACATTTGCTATCCACGTTGGGTATTTGACCTCGCGAATGAATCCTACCTCTATGAGTTTGTTGACCTCTTTTTCAATTTTCGGTACCAACTTCGGGCAAAAAAGTCGCTGAGGTTGCTTCTTAGGTGAAATACCCCTTTTGATAAACAGACGATGGACTGCTACCTTTGGATCCAACCCATGCATTTCTTTATAGCTCCAGGCGAATACGTCCTTGTACTCGAACAGGAGTTCCAAGTACTGTTTTTCCTCCTCGGGTGTAAGTGATGAACTTACGTAGATAGGACGAGGCTCTTCATTGGTCCCAATATATAACTCTTTTAACTCATCAACTGTAGCTTGCCCCCTATCTTCGAAGGTTTCAGGAGTTTCAGATAGCTCTATCTCTAAGTCTGAGTCATCACATTCATGGGCTGTGATATGATTGGAAGGAACAACTTCTTCTTCCTCCGCCTCATTGCTAGAGTTAGAGTTGTTTTGTTGACCTGTAAAGATCATAGTACGCCTCTTTACTCTTAATGAACCGTCCATTTTCACATCCAAGCTTGTGAAATGCTTCATATGAGAAGGGATAGAGCTCTAAACTTCATTTATCACTCCCAAGCGGCTAAACGCAGAACTTTTCTCCTGCTGAAGCCGTGAACTTGAAGACTCTTCACCAGTTTTTATCCTAGCAAACAATAAACGCCTTGGCTGGGGAACATCTTTGATTCTATTAAAAACGGAGATTCTGTGGCCTTTTCCTTTCTCCATTTGGGTGAACACTGATGGACGTTTTCTCGGAGCGGGTGAATGCAGCCTATCAAACACAGAGGGTTTTGGGTTAGGTGAAGCACTTTCCTCTTCACTCTCATCCACCTGTTCAGCTGAGATATGTTGGGTCGCCACCTTCTTATCCTTTAGTCGCCCTGAGATTCTGACTGGTTGTGGCGGCGTGAAACCCAGTCCAACTTTTGAGACGCCTACCGAACCTCCTTGCTCTTGGATCTTTTTCTGAGCTTCATTAAGTCCATGAGGCTTGACCTCGACTACCTTCCCTAAGGTAGCTGGGTTTTGAAAGTCATAACCAGCCTTTTCCATCAGCTTATAGGCATTGGGATCAAATCCTTCTTTAGTCCGCACACTTGGCAAGTCATCGTTTTCCTTAGAAGAGACGACGAACGTCGGAATAGGAGGTTGACTCACCTTCGCCTGCCACATCTTAAGGGTTGGAACTGTTACACTCCCTTTTAGAGAAGTTATACTAGCTGCATCACCCTTAGTAGCTTTGGTCTCATTATTATGGCCCGTGCACTCGCCGAAGGGTGATTCGCCCTCCTTGCAGCGAGACGTAGGTATGTACCTTAAAATTAGCAGTATTGATCCCGTTGAAGCGACAACTTGTTTAGCGACCGGGTCAACACAAGAACTGGTGCTAACTTGTTTGCTTGCTTCTTTCTCGAGCTGTTGCTTAGGAGCATAATCCTTTGTTGTTTGAAGGGCTTTCTGTGCGACACCCTTACCTGTGGAAGAAATGGTTGACGGCATGGTTTCTTTAGGTTCAGTACCTTCTTCAAACAACCTTGCGTCTGCAAAATGAGATTCAACCTTGGTGAATGACTTGAAATCCCCATTTATTTTCTTGTCCCCATCACGGTAATACTCGAGACATTGGTGTAAAGTGGGCGCCACTATCCCATGCTCATAAAGCCATGGCTGCCCAAGTAATAACCTGTAGGAAGTCTTGGCATCAATTACATAGAAGATGGAAGATGTCATCAAATCTCCGATTACTAGCTAAATGCAAATCATGCCGATTGCACGCTGACCTTCAAGGTTAAAGCCTTGAATCATCGTTCGACTCTTAGACAATTCTTCTACTGTGATTCCTAAGTCATTCATTGTTGACTTGGGCATGATGTTGACGGCTGACCCTCCATCCACGAGAATGCGCCTGACTTTTTGTTCCCTGATATAACCAGTCACAAACAAAGGACGATTATGGGGCTTAGATCCTAACAGCAAATTATCGTCAGTGAACGTGACTGCAGCATTGTAAGAGGCACATTGAACAGGGTCTTCTGTTGATGCTTCAACATCCTTTCTTTTATCAGCGTAAAGTTCTAGGTGTTGTAAGGCAGCAACAACATGTTGGTGTATCTCGTGAGGCAAACAAAATATTTGCCCCCAACCTATGTGAGATGGCAAGGCTTTCAAGACAATTAGGGTTTTATCAGCTACTTGAGGAGACTCCTCTTGTCTGTTGCTTCCTTCGTCTTCCTCTTCTTCGAGTTCAGAACATGAGGTCATGTTGACCGTAACTTTCTCAAAGAAGTCTGTTGGGAAAAACTCTTGGAGTGTGACAGGGACAAGCGGCTCCAGCTCAAGGAGGTCAACAGGCAGAATTTCGTGCCATTTGACGTTCTTGGACTTCTCCTTTCCTTTTGAGTGATGAGGGCTCTTCTTTCTTCCTTGTCTCTTCTTGCGGCGGAGACGTGGCAACTGCCCTTGGCTTTGCTTCCTTGGCCTCCGACGAGTGACGAGAGTCCATCCCTTTTCATCAACATCAGCCTTATTAGAGACATCCACAAAAGGACCAGTCTCTGTCAAGGATCCTTTATATTCAATTGGAACCACCACAGGCTCCAAAATTCCAAATTGGATTGTAACTAATTTCTCTCCAAGGGAGGAAATCAATCCAGTGTTTACTCTACCACTGGGTTGAGTATGCTTTGGCTTCCCGGGCAATGAAGAATATTCCAGTTGAGTAGAGATATGATTTATCTCGGCAGTGTCAAATCTAATATTATCTTTCCATCCCTGGCAAGTTGCATAATATGCTCCTTGAGCGTTATGCACTTCTCAAGAGGGTGACTAACCACCCTATGATACCGACAGTATTTTGGGTCGGTAACTCTTCCAGCTTCTTCAGGGCGTTTTTGGATCTGGAAGCTCGATAACCCCATTTTGAAGGAGATCATCGAGCATTCCTGATAAGTCTGAATCAGGGAAGGGGTATTTCTTCTCCTATAATTCCTTCAATGTAGGACGCTTCTTCCCAGCATTCTTGGGGAATTCACTTTTCTTGCTTTCATACTTGGGCTTTCCGGAGATTCGAACTGGTTCCACAGTTGAAGCAGCCATGGATTCCTTGTTTGAGGATTTTGAGGACTTGGGATTTTTCTTGAATTCACCCTTGTCCTTTCTAGAGTCAGGTAAGGAAGAAGACTTGCCACAATGACTTGCAATTGTCATCTCTATATCATGAGCCTTCATTGCCAATTCCTGGAAAGTCCTTGGCTTGCTCATTTGCAAGACATACAGTAAATCCCACTCCATGCCCTACTCACACATTTCAACAGCTGAAGCTTCTGTCATACGGTCTGTGCAATCAAGACTAAGGGATCTCCAGCGATTGATATAATCAAGAACTGACTCGTCCTTCCATTGTTTGGTGTTCGTTAGCTCTCTCATGCTAACAACTCATTGAGTGCTGTAGAATCGATTTAGGAACTTCAGCTCCATTTGATGTCAGCTATCACTAGACTCTGGCTCCAAGTCTGTGTGCCAGCTGAATGCAATCCCTTTTAGAGTACAGACGAACTGCTTCACCAGTCGGTCACCCTCTGTGGCAGCATTGCTGCACGTTTCAATGAAGTGTGCGACATGCTGTTTGGGGATGCCCTTGCCATCAAACTGGTTGAATTTGGGAGACTAATAGTCATGGAGCATGCGCAGCCCGTCAATCCTCTTTGTGTGGGGCTTTGTGTACAAGTGGGTCTTGTGACACCCTCCTCCTAGCTGAGTCTTGGCTGCGTTCACTATCAAGCTCTGAATCTGCTCAATTGACATTGAGCTTAAGGAGTGATCCTTCTTAGCTTTACGGTTATTGTCAGATTCCTCGCTGTGATGTGACTCTTTGTCAGAGTCTTCAGTGCCCGAACCCTTGTTAGAAGCTTCAGAGAACTTCTTTTCTAGCCTCTTTGTCAGTGCAGCAATCTGGTGGTTCTGGCGTTTTTGACTTGGGCGTCCTTCTTTTCACTCTCTTTAGAGAGCCTATCCAAGGTAACCTTCATACTTGCCAGCTGCTCCTGAAGGTTAGCAGCTCCTGTCATCATGACTGGCATGATGACAGTGTCAGAAGATTTGGCTTCAATCTCTGACATGCGCGCCTCCTTTGGCGAGGGCGCTGAGGAATCACTACTATAGTAGTCTTCAACCTCGCAGATTGGAGCTTGAAGGCTAAGTTTTTGAATTTCATCCATCCCAGACGATGCCTTGTGTTGCATCTTTGAGTCTTGGAATTTAGATGGGGACGATGCAGTCTTCTTAGTAGCGGTCGACGGAGTAGCTTTTGCCATGCTCCTGGTCTTCATGGTATGAGCGCGCTGGCTAGAAGTGATGCTCGCTTCATAGGATTTAAGAAAGAAGGATCCCGTGTTCTTCTTCTTTGAAGCTTGCGCTACGACATTCTTTGTAGCCATGTCTTCGTTGAAGAAGATGTTCTTCTGACTTGAAAGTCTTGATTTTTAAGAGAAAGAGATGAGAGGTAGAGATGTCCCACCGAGCATGCCAAATTTGTAATCATAAATTACAAAGATTGAATTTTTATAGATTCAATTTATTTGAATGAGTACAATATCTATGAATACAATATCCTCTGATTCTTTCTCTCTCAATGATGGATTTTCCAACCTTGAATAAAGAGGGGTAGGGACCTATTTATAGGAAAGCCTCCCCCTTGAAAGTCAAGACAGGCCTTGAGTTGGGTTTTGGGTTTTGACCTGGGTTTTGGATTTTGGGCCTTTCAATTAGGTTTTACCCTAGACTATTTTGACTTTCGTTTGTTTGACTTTGACTTCGACTTAGGAGTCTCCCGAGCTTGAGCAGAGCATTGACTTGGAAGTCGCCTCGAACTTTGACCGAACGTTGACTTGAGAGTCGTTTTTTACATTTAACTTGTGAGTCGATGTAGGTTTTGACCTTTGACTTTGACTTTGACTTTGACTTTGACTGCGCCATGACTTGAATGTCGTTCGGGGTTTAGGTCGTGACTTCACTTGGTAGTCGTCTTGAGCCTCGGTTTAGGCTTTGACTCGAATTTTGACTGAGTCTGGGCTTCATCTTGGGCTTGACTTGTGAGTCTTTCGGGCCTGACTTGTGTGTCTTTTGGGCCTGATTAAATTAATTAAAAGGGTTGACTTAATTAACTAATTTAATTTAATTTTGGTAGGGCACGAATAAATTTTCGTGCCTACAGATATGTCAAAAAATATATATATAATCTTTGTTACTAGAAGAGTGTCTCGCCCAAGAGTGCTATGCTAGGTCAGTAGATCAACAACAGTTAAGAAATTGTAATAGATATGTAGATCTCTTCTTTAGCCTGTATCAGGAAACAACAAAAGTGCGAAGATGAGTGATCAATGTATTTTAAGTTAGTATTTTTGAGGTTGAGATATGACTTTGATATTAAAGATTGTATTTATTTTAGTCAAATACACATTGTAAGTGACATATGGCGTAATATGAATGATCAATGAATTAATCATTTCCCTTGCACAAAAAAAAAAAATCATTTTTGTTGACCTTCTGTTTCTTTTTTTGGAACACTCCATGCAAATAATAAGAACTATAGGGGTAGTGGTCAAAATAATATGATTTTTTTTTGTTGGCCATCAATACTGTCAACTTTGATCTCATTTATTTTTAACATATCACTGTCGAGTGATACGATGATTGATTCAACGGATTTTACTTTGAGATTTTTTGTTTTCTAGGCATATATAACTCAGTGGTAGTATGTGAAAAAGTAAATAGGGTCAAAGTGACTCTGCTAGTGGCTAGAAAAAAAAAAATTGCATTGTTTTATCACCATCACCTCCAAGGTTTTGTATTGTTTGCATATCCAATGTCCCTTTTTTTAATTTTTTAAATATTTTCCCCCCTTTTTGCATTATAATCTACGAATTGCAAATACTCTTCTTCTTCTTCTTCTTCTTAGTCTTTTCATTTGTTTTTTTTTTTTATGTAATTTGCTTTATTTGTTATAGATAAATTCTATTCAAGCAAACTTGGTGAATGTTGCCGAATACTATGCATTGATTGTGCATAAGACGAGCATATGGTATACTTAGTATGTGTATCATGAGAACTTCTAGTGAGAACTAGTATAAGATTGAGTGAGCATTAGTAGTATATTTGGCAAGTCTTTACGCACTTTGCTATCAATTATAGTATAATAATGCTTAAAAACATAAAACCCATAAAAATAATTATTCATAAAAAACATGATAAATATTTGTTTTATTTGCATTAATAATAATAGAAACAACTTCATAAAAAATTATTTGTAAAAAAAGAAAGGAAGAGATTCAAACAAAAAATGCCTGGCCCAAACAAAAATAATGTATGCTTATTCTATTCAAGTAAATTTGATTTACAATGAATACCTAAAAACATAGTGAACTTTCATATTGTATTTAGTGAATATTAGTATTATACATGGCGTGCCATTTTTTCATTTTTTTTAACCCTTTGTGCATATGTTTGTACTAGAGTCAACTACTTTTGGCACATATAAGGGTAGAGTTCTCCTATCACAAATTCTCTCCATTCACGGGACTCGAAGTCAAGACCTTGCTTAAAAGAAATGAGTGCCAAACTATTGAACCAACTTGAATTAGTACAAGGTGTGCATTTGAATTAACTTTAGTGAACATTAATATTATGTGTGGTGAGTAATTACAACTTTTAAGGGAATTTTTTGTCAATTTTAGTAAGTCAAACTTTTTAATTATTTATTTTGTTAGAATGAATGTAAAAAATTGAAAGAACTCATAATTAACTTTTTAAAACTTTTTTTTAATATATTTTCTATTCAACTAAATTTGATTACAATCAATGCCAATGAAAATTTGGCTAGTGTTCATATTAAATTTAGAGTGTATTAATATATATATATATATATATATATATATATATATATATATATAGAAAATGAGAAATTAAGTTATATTCAGTGAGTATTAGTATTATGTTAAGTTGTAAGGCCCTGCATTGCACGAGTTTTTGTAGAATTTTTGTTAAATTACGATTTATTTTTCACATCTTGTAATTAATTTAATAATTAATGTTTATTAATGTTTAGTGATCCAAAGTATCATCTTATCTACGACACATTAGACTTATTCAATTTCCTTCTCTTGTTATAAATACTTCTGTAAATATACTTTTTATTGTTCATTTAATTTTATAATTCATTTAATAATTAGTGTTTAATAATATTTAGTGATAATATTGACATATCAGAATTATTTAATTTCTTCATTGTTCAAATGCAACATTAAATTCATTTTTAATTACGATATTGAATAAGAAATTATAGTGTTATGTTGGGAGACAGTTCGTACACCAAAGAAAATACTAATAATAATGAAAGAACATGGAGAAACAAGTCAAACATCCAAAATATATAGTGTTTAAGCAAAATATATTGTATGCATCAGTCTTATGCTTGGTGTGTGTCCATATCATACTTGTGTGCATCAATTATGCATTTGGTATAGAAACTAATAGTGATCTTATAATTCTCTTATTGTGTATATGTCTTTTGCATATATTCTATTCAACTATGTTTGATTTACAATGAATATTGAAAAACAAATTTGGTGAGCATTGATATTATATTTAGTAAGTATTAGTATTATGTATAATGAACAATAGAGTTATATTTCATGTGCATAGTATAATGTTTGGTGAACACTAGGATCCTAATTAGTGAATATTATCAAACATATATCATTCAGGGTATTAATCATAACATAATAATGCAAAAGAAAAAAAAGATAGATAAACTAAAACCCACAAAAATGATAACTTGCAATATATATGGTGAAGATTTGTTCTATATATACTAATAATACTATAAACAATATAATAAAAAATTGTGAAAAAGAAAAAGAAGAGATAACGAAACAAACTAAGCATCCAAAATATATATAGTGTGTGAACAAAATATATGATGCACATCAATTTTATGTTTGGTGTGTATCACTAATATGTTTGGTGTGCATAACTTTAGGTTGTACTCTTTTATGTGAGCTATGTTTTGGACTGGGATTACATGTATGCTTGTGCTCCAAAGAGTGCGAGATATGAAGTGTTCATGGCCACTGATGGAAAATGATTTCTTTATATACAAATCATTTATAAATATGTTTTGCTATGAATTGAGATAAAATGTTTGTCTTGAGTAATATGTAAGATAATTTTGTTATAAATTAAATTCTTTTATGTTTAAAACACGATGTTGAATAGAACTATTTCAGTGCAAGCCAAGACATAGAACATTTGATAGGCGTCATTTGATATGAGTGTTATAAATAAATCCCTAATTGTCAAAACTTCAAACTGAATGGGGAAGGACCCCCTTGAAAGGTGAATTAGACTTTTAGAAGTTTAACACTATCCAACTATACTATGCCTCCGTTCAACAACAACATCTAGAATAGCATTTAGTATTTTAACCAAGTTAAACATAATTGTTGTAAATTCCGCAAGCGTACGGTTTAACATTATAGCATTCACGGATGTCGTCATTAGGGATGGCTTAGGAAATTAGATTACCAAAAATTCTAAACTAAATGCTCAATTAACCACGTATCATGATTAGAAATTCCGCAAATTAATAGGCTAAATGAACAAGATTAACTCATGAATTTGTGAACAATATTCTAACTTACGAAGAGTCTAGCCAAAATAAGAAGCACTAAACTACAAATGCTTTTAACCCATCAGCACTCTGCCACAATTATTCCCAATTAGTCAGAAATCAGAATATGCGATTGAGCTTCGTTCTCATTGAAGTAGAGCAACACGACCCTTCATTGAGGCAGAGCAAAGCCAACACAACCCAAGTTGAATTCATCAGCTAAACGAAATAGTACCAGAAACCAAATAGCCTAGGCCATTCATGAGCCATGTTAGGAGAGGAAAAATGCTGATCTAACTACCTTTACTTAACAAAATAAGCAGAAATGAAACAGGGGAGGGAAAATTTGCATGCTAAATTTGAACCTCGGGCCAATTGTTTGCAATTTCAATACCAAAACCCAGAATTCCACTCGAATTTAAATAAAGGAGATTCAATTAAACCAAACTCGACAGTCTAGAATCAGATCTAAAATCGAAAAGCAAAGTGAAAAGCAAAACGAAATCGGTAAACTAAACTACTGCTACCTAAATCTGCTACTAATCTACCCTCCGTTGCTCTGCTTTTTAACCATCTTTTTGAAGGCCCCGAAGAATGCTCAACTTCCTTTCGATTGCCCCCATTATTTGATGAATTAATGGTTGTCAACGCATTGTAACGGTAGACTTGATGATGGTGATGATGATGCACTAAATGATATAGAGAGAGAGAGAGAGAGAGAGTAACGGCCGAAGGAAGGGAGACGAGGGGTTGTGGGCTGCCCCACTCTGTTCTTCCTTGCTTTCGGGTTCCCCTGCTCTCGATCTTCTGTAGGTTGCGAATCAACAAAGAAGAAGAAGAAGGCAAACCCAACACGCATACGAGGCGCGTGCAAGCTTAAGTGAAAGAGATAGAGGGGAAAGATGGGACTGGGTCTGGGAGCAAAAGGCGATAGCCCAGTCTGCTGGTGGGCCGAGAAAAGGAGACAGAGGAAAGCAAAGAAAAAGAAAAGAAAAGAAGGAGGGGCGTTTGGGCCGGCCTGGAGCTATGGCTATCGAACTGGGCCAGGCCCATGCAAAGGAGAAAGAAAGAGAGGAGAGAAGGCTGGTCATTTGGGTCACGGGGCTTGTTTGCGCTCGGTTCTTGTCTTCTTTTTTCCTTACTTGATCCATCCCTTGAGTTTGTTGCTTATTTTTCCAAATTTCTCAATTCCTACAAAATGAACACAATAATATTAAAATCCTAATTTTACAATATATTTTGAGCAATTGTTAGACAATAAAAGGGTATAAAATATCATAATTTCTGGTTTAACAAATACCCCCACACCTAAGTTTTGCCCGTCCTCGAGTAAAATAAAACTAATTAAAATCCTAGAAAAAAAAACAAAACAAAATCCTAACCACTTTCGTAGGAATCACGATTGCACTTAGCATGTGCGACAAGCCCTTTAAACCCCTAGGTTATCCCTAGTGGACGAGTAAGCTCTCCTGAGCGTTTGTAGAAGATATACCCACAAAATCTATAAAAGAAATAAATCAAAAAAGGAAAAGAGAGACAGAAATAGACAAATAGTTTGGATTTACAAACATAAATATACAAGGGAGAAGACTATGCACATTCTAACTAACCAAATCACCCATGTAGTAAAGATATTGGCTTGTATATAAATAGAGTGTATTCATCAAGACTCTATATCCCATGGATGACATCAAAGCACTAACTTTTTTCCACATTCTGCATCAAGACTTTGAATCCATCCCAGTGCTCATGTGCAAATGCATCATCATCCTAGGGCTTAGGTTCACAGAGTTAAACTCAATCCCACTTGACTGACACAAACTGCATTATTGACTTATTAACATAGGAAGTAAGCTTTCCCATAGGCAGTATTGCCTCAAAGGATAACATCTAGTGGCACATGCCTCAAAAGGTAATGCCCAGTAGCACATGGCTCAAAGGGATAGTTGTCATTCCAAATTTTATTTCCTTTTTCTTCATTTTTCCATTCTTTTTCTTCATTTTCATTTTTTTGTTTTGCTTTTTTTTTCGTGGAATGCAAACAAAAACCAAACTAATTGTGTCAAAGACAAATGGGAGAGCCGATCATGGAAGACTAAGACCTTAAGATTGTGATGATGGGATAAATAAGGATTGGATTACACATCGATAATGAGCAATTGGGGTTAGAATTAAGGCTTAGAATGACATACTGAGGACGGAGACCTATCATGCACATCTCGCTTATATACAAGCTCAAAATCAAAGCACAGGGGATTTAAGCTGATCAGAATAATACGAAACTTTCCCAAAAACAAAACAAAAATCTTTTTGGATTTTCTAAGTTTTTCAAAAATTTTTCAATTTTTTCAAATTTTTTTCAATTTTTTTCAAACTTTTTCAAAAAGTCCCCACCACACCTAAATCTCACAATATATGTCCTCATTAGAAGTGAAAAAAAAACATTAATCATAAAATAGGAATGTATATACAAAAGAAAACATGACTAAAAAAAAGAAAAATGACAAGACTCTAAATTCAAAAAGAAAACAAGAAAAATGAAGCAATAAATATATACAAAAGAAAACAAAATAGAAAGAAAAGAAAACGAGGAACGAGTATACCAAGTCGGGTGTTGAATGACACCTAAGCTAGAGCCTTCAGAAGTGCACTCAAATATAGGCATATGGAGCATCAGCCACTCCATATCAAATGAAATAGCGCTACGCAAATCAAAACCTATTAGAGCAAGAAGCATCTTATTAAACATAGATGACCAACTCTCAATAAAAGTAACGCAATAGAAATTAAAGAGTTGGAGCCAAAAGGAGTACATCCACCATGTCACTGAAGCACAAGTAAGCGCCTGCTTCAACTTATCAAATTGTTTGACCCAAACATCAAATAGGTAGACGTAGTTAAAGTTAGCCAGTAAGTGGGTGATTTGCCTAGACACTGGGTTATCGTGAATGAGCAGTCTAGGCAAAACAGTGGGTCTGGAATCTACAAGTCTCTTAATATCAAAATGCGCAAGAGTTTGGTCTTAAGCAAAATTCTTAATGACAATGATCTTAGACTCAACCAATTCAGACTTACATGATTCAAAAAGGAGGTCAATTTGGATGGGGTCAAAAGAAAGAGATTCATATTCAACACAAAAACCCTCATTAAAACTTCCATGGATATCAAACTCACAAGAAAAAGATTCATATTCTACATAAAGAATATCATCATTAAATTGCAATTTAGTGGGCTCAATTACCTCCTTGCATGACTCCTGTGAAATATCTTTTGAATCATCTAATTCACGAGGCTCAACTTCAGGTGTGATGCCTATATCTAACTCACCAACAATGTCAAATTGCTCACCCACCTCAAACTCACAAGAATCATTCAAAGGGGCGGGTGGGTCGGCATAAATTAAGACATCATCAGTGATGTCCTTATGTGAGCTCGGTGCGGGTGCAAGGTCATGTGATAGAGACATTGGGAGGTCACTCTCTTGGTCTAGACTAGGAAAAGGCATGGCTTTATTCACATTAGGCTTAGACTAATAAGAAGGCTCAAAACTATCATAAAGACTAACTTCTAGTTTAGGAGATCCTAAACTAGAGTCAGACTCACTATAATTCTCCCTACTTTGATTAGAATGGTGAGAATACTCAACAATTCTCACTTCCATAGTCTCTATCATTTTATCAGTCATATTATTAATCGTCTTTTCCATACTTGCACATTTAGCATCTACATAAGCACAATATGGGCAATTACAAGCATCATGATCAAAAGGTTCACAATAATCGCAGAAAACAGGAGGTGCAGAAGAGTACGATGGGTCATATGAGCTCATAAAGTGGTCCTAATTGTACGGACTAGCATGAAAACAAACTCGCCATGAGTTGGGTATCTAAAATTCTCGTTAGCTTGTTCAAACGTGTAAGCATCCCAAGTTAGTTTTTCAAAGAAATCCCAAACTTCATCTTGAGTTTTAGTTAATAATTCTAGTACACCCCCTGGATAAATAGACTCAACATAACCTTAAGATGCAGAATTCAAACCCACAGTGATGACCTCACAAATTTCCCATTTTTTAATATTTCAATTCAATTGAGCACGGTAATTATTAAGTCTCGAAAGATAACTCCAGAAAGGTTCATGCTCATATTTTGGAAATTAAACATTGCCACTCTTGAAGCTTGTGTTTTTTTTTTCAATTTTAAGAATTTTCAATTTTTTTGGATTTTCAAGTTTTTAATTTTTTTAGTTTTTTTAAGAAAGAAAATGCATCTAGGACACTATTTACACACTAATGACTACAACAAAAACAAGAGACTCAAATAATTAAGTGAACAAAACAAAATAAACTAACCAAAATAAAAGAAAGACAAAAAAAACTCAAACATCAAATAGTACCCTAACATAGAAAATAGAAAATAAGCGTAAACACAAAATAAGGACATTCTATTTTTTTTTTCCTGATTTTTCCTTCTGTTTTTGCTTCCTACACAAGTATCATAACTGTTAATCCTCTTATTTTCAGCAGAAAATAATAACGAAGATTAAATTAAATGGATGAAAATAAAGATCAAACGAATAAACTCTAATCAAAAATCAAAAATAAAAGAAAGCCCAACTAAACTAAACTAACAAACATAAAATCAAAAAAGCAATGATACGAAACAAAAATGAAATTGATGCAAACAACTCAATGCCACCTAATTTCACAATGTCATCCCCGGCAACGGCGCCAAAAACATGTTGTGATTTTTATAATGATTAGTTCTAACCGCAAGCGTACGGTAGTTAGTCGTAGCATTTGAGGTGTTGATCCATGGAGATGGTTTGTGGAATTAACTAAGTCGTATATGTTAACCTAATATCGAAATTAGTACAGATTAAATTGAGCTAGTTACCAAATATTTAAATTAAATGCAAAACTAAACTATCAAGATAAACTTATGAAATGGTGACCCATTCACTAACAAATGCATTGTAAATAATCTAACCAAGGTAAGGGCCCAAAAACTGCAAATAAGGTGAGCCCACCAACACTTAGCCGTAATGGGTTGCCTATTCTAAATTCTTGATTTAGCAATGGCTTTGAGGCAAAAAAACAGGGGATGCTACAATCGCTTAAACAAAAAAAATCCAGAGTAATTCAACTCCAAAGCCTAAAATCTCTCTCTTAAATTGAACAAGAACATGAGTGAATTATAAATTTTTCGAATCTTGACAACCAAATCTAAAGCTCAAAACAAAAACGTAAATCCAAAAAGAACAGAATGAAATCCCTTATCTAATCTCTGCTACTCTACTCCTAATCTCTGTCATGCTGTCTCTTCTGTTTCTCCTTTAAAGGCCGAAAAAGAACAGCCCCCAACCTGTCCCCTTGAGTCCTTCAATCTCCCGTAACCACCGGACTGATTTGATGATGGATGATGAGTGAATTGAATGAAGGGGATTATAGGAAGAGAGAAAAACAGAGCAACATTCCAATGGTGGCTTTCGGGTTTCTGGGTTGGTGAAGAACGAAGAGGAAGAAGAAGAACGTTAGGGTTCACGGGCTTCTTCAGGGCAGACAGCGAGGAGCGAGAGAGTGTAACGGATGAAGGGGAGGAAGACAAAGAGTTGTTGGGCATGAAGAAGCACAGAAGCACGAGGAAGTAGAGCACGACTAAGAAGAAAAGGTTGGGGGGGAAGGGGGGTTGTCACGTGCGTTGCGCGTGCAGGGTTAAAATAAAAGAAGACGGGCTGGATTCATCACATAAGCAGGGTTTGGGCCTGGCCCAGCGCGAGATTAGAAAAGAGAGAAAGTCTGTGAAAGAAAGCAGCAGGAGCTCGGGCTGGACCTTGGTGTTGGGCTTTGGTTTGGCCTGAGAAAGAAAGGAGGGGAAAAACACTAGACCCAAAGCTTGCTTGGGCTCGTATTTGGGCCCCTGAAGAGGGCTCTAATCCTCTTCTCCTTTTTGGCTTGATCCAAAGCTTCTCTTGCAAATTATTTATTATTTTTCTCAAGTTTTTCGAATTCCTACAAAATAAATAAAAATTATATTAAATTCCTAAATTAATTATTTATTTCGAGCAATTATTAGATAATAAAAGGGAATAAAATATCATAATTTATGGTTGAACAATAATCAACCAAATATTAGTGTTAATTGAATTAGTGTAGAACTAGCATTTTTAAAGTGATATAGTGTTTCAAGCACACTTTTTTGCAAATTTAAGAAAATTAACTTTTGACATTTGAAAGTAGCATTTTTTTTTTGGGTTCATAATACCTTTCATTAAATTAATAGTTTAAAATTATCCAGCTTCTTTTATGTCAAGTTATATAATAATAAACTACCCTTCAATAGTTAAATTTACCTGACACATTTTCTTCAATCCCTAATTAGTTAAATAGATATATGCCAACAATTAAATTTTAATAGTTATTTGCTAATAAAACAACTATTCACAACTTAAAACTGATATTTGCTACTCAAATTGCTAATTTTGCTAAACATAGTACCTATTATATTGTAATTATATTTGTCTTAGGTGAAAAATTCCTTATTGAAAAGGAGAAATCGAAGGCAAATATATACGGTCTAAATTGTTACTTTTTGAATAAAAAAATAAAATTAAGAGCATGAGCAAATCTTTTACCTTTTGTTTGGGGGGATATAAATTAATGATTCTTATAGTCTAGTACTAAAATCTGAGACTAAAATAAATTAACATAGAAAGGATACTCCAAAATTCATCAGAATTTCTCTTACTATTTTACGTGATAGAAATTTACTGTGTTTGACCTAAGATTCTCGTGTTTATGCTGAAAATTACTAAACCAATTGCCAACATGCATAATAGTAGGTAGATGTAGACAAAATAAGGTAAATTTCTTTATATTTAACTAGAATATAAGATGCAATGAAGAATAGAAACAGACCCGTTAATATATTTCATTGAAATTGCTTAAAGTTGAGTCTCCCAAGTGAGACTTTTTCCTCTCCAAACCCTAAGTGCAACTATAGCCTAGTTTATGAGCATTTCTCATCTTTGATTGTGTTGTGAGGATGTTGTTGATTGAGATCACCCCTGGTAGGGATTTTCATCAACTCATTTTATTTCTTCTTCCCTGTACTGGTTAGTGTGTTAGCTTTGTAGCGTGACAATTTTAGGGTTTTGTTGGTAGGGTTTTTTTCGTGTCCAGCAACTCTTGTGGACAATGGACACAAGTTTGAAGGAGGATGGAAACATCTTACATTAACTTATGAGGAAGAAGTTCTGATGGAATGTGATGATGAAGTGTCAGAAGACCGAGCCAAACAAATATCCCTTTATCTATGGGGTAAACTTCATGCGAATAATTATTTTAAGGCGGGAGCAATGAAGAGCTTCTTCAAGAATGTATGGAAGCCCTCTAGAGGTGTGATTTTAAGAGATTTGGATGAGAACTTGTTTGCCTTCCAGTTCTTCTTAGTGGCGGACAAAGCTCGTGTGTTGAACAACGGGTCTTAGGCTTTCAATGGCAACATTCTCCTACTCAAAGAACTAAACCTTCTGAAGTTGTGTTTCCAAAACCTCAATTATGGGTTAAAGCTTTGGACATCCCTCCATGAAGCAGAACTTAATCTTTGCAAAAAATCTTGGGATACAATCTTAGTGACTTTGTGAACGGTGATGAAACCAATTTGCTTTGTATTCTTGATAGGTCTATGAATTTCCAAGTTGAAGTAGACATAACTAAGCCTCTAAGAAGGGGGATGTGGGTGGTATTTTAAGAAAACCTATTCGAATTTCCTTCAAATATATGAAGTTACCTGAATCTTCCTACGGTTGTGTGAAGGGGGAAGGGTTGTGAAACTGTGATGACTCACTGGAGCATTTGAAGCTTCAATTTGGTGGTTAGCCTAGTGGATCTCCCATTAAGCCCTTAAGAAGAAGCGTTGAACAAGTGAAGGCTGAGAAAAAGAAGTTTTGCCTACCTTTTCGAAACAATAAGTTTGCTTGTAAAGCCCGTGTTAAGTTAAACTTTGATGGCAATTCCTTATCTTCTGTTGACATTCCTATCCTTGGTGAACGAACCGAAAATCTTACTTCTGACAATATGGCCATTAATGATGACACAATTATCAAGTACTGGAGCATTCAAAAGCAAACTCATGGTCAAAGGAAAAACTATTGATGGTCCTGTCCCGGGTGAACGAACCCAAAATCTTACTTCTTACAATATGGCCATTAATGATGACACAATTATCAAACTAGGTACTAAAGCATTCAAAAACAAACTCATGGTTAGAGGAAAAAATATTAATAGTAACAAAAAATGAGGTCAGTGACTAACCAAGACACTAGCTCTTTCATTCCATATTCTTCAACAGTTGAGGTTGTTGAGCAACTGTGCCAAGGATCATGAGTCTCATATACCAAAATTGCCAAGGGCTCAAGGACCCTAAGGCAATTAATAAGCTCTCTCTCTATATTTGTTTTACAGAAGTTCTCATTGAGCTTAGTTTTTGCTCCTAAACTAAGCATAGTATTACTAAAATAGAGTTTGTTAAAAAAAAGTTGAAGGATTTTGATGGGTTTGCAATTGACTCTCAAGGATGTTTAAGTGGTGTGGTCATGCTTTCAAACAAAGGGTTGGATATGAGACTTCTCTCTATGTCCCTTAATCACATAGATGTAGTTGTCGAAGGGGTGGGGGTACAAAATGAATGGCGATTTACAGGTACTAATGGCTATCTGAAAAATCATAATAAGCTCCACACTTGTGACCTTATCAAATACTTACATGCGAACTCAAGCCTTCCATGGTTAGAGGGAGGTGACATCAACGAGATTTGGTTCAACTTCGAGAAAAAGGGTGGTCCAAATGAAGCCCAGACTCTACTTGATAGTTTCGGGGATCCCTTTTATTCTTGCAGTCTATATGACATTGGCTTTAATAAGTATGAGTACACATGGTGGAACAGAAGGGATGCTGATCATTTTGTTAAGGAGAGTGTAGGTAGGTTTTGTGCTACAATTGACTGGTCATTACTATTCCCAGTTGCGAAGATGTTTTACCTTGATGTCAAGTTCTCGTCCTCTCACCATCCAAGTAAATCCGGTAAAAGTTAAGAATGGTGCTAGGAGTAAGCATGGATTTAAATTTGAGAATATTTGAGCTCTTAACGAGTATAGTGAAAAGATGATCGAAGCTGCCTGAGAAGAGGTGCATGAACCCAACAATGTTTTGGCGATGCAGAAGAAATTATAGGCTTGTGCCAAATCCCTTAACTAGTGCGATACCTCCTAATTTTTTGTTGTTCAAAGCAAAATCAAGTCCTTAGAGCTCTCTCTCAGGGCGGTTTTCGACATTGAAAAATAAAGGAGATTCTTTAAGACATCTCCGCATGGCGGAAAAAAGAAGAGATCCTTTGGATTCAAGGATCTTTAATTGAGTTCCATAGACACGATGACTCTAATACTAAGTGGTTTCACTAGCACGTCAGCCAGAAGAACTACATATCATATAGCCACGCTTGTTGATGTTGATGCTAATTAGAGAAGGGACATTTAGGCCATTGACAATATTATTGTCAACTTTTTGCACAATTTATTTTCTTCCACTAATCCTACTAAGAGTGATAAAGTCTTGCAACATGTGAACCCTCAGCTTAGTAACAACATGAATGATATGCTTTTAGCCTCATATTCTGCGGAGACTGTTCAGACCGTCAACCATATGCATCCTGACAAGGCCCTCAGCCCACGCGGTGTGAATCCTTTTGTTTATCAGTATTACTACGATGTGGTTGGTGAATCTATCTCTAAAGTTTTTTTCGACATTCGAAATGGTTCCCAGTGTCCTGCTAGTTTCTATCATACAAACATTGTGCTTATTTCCAAGAAGCCAAATCCAAGTGATAAGACTGACTTCAAGCCTATTAGCCTCTACAGTGAACTCTATACTTCCCAGTGTGATCTCTGAAAATCAAAGTGCTTTAATTCAAGGCAAATTGAGTAATGACAATATCTTGGTTGCTTATAAGTTGTTTCATTGTATATATGGTTATAATGGTGTTAGCGATTTCATGGCTTTGAAATTAGACATGAGCAAAGTTTTTGACATAGTAGAATAGATTTTTTTAAAAAAAAAAATCATGATGCAATTAGGCTTCAACTTGGGCCAATCTCATGGTGAAGTGCATTCAAACTGCCACTTTCTCCTTTGTCATAACGGTGTACCGTCTCATCTACTTATTCTAAACAGGGGTCTATGTGAAGGGGATCCCCTTTCCCCATTTTTATTGTTGTGTTATGAGGGCCTCTCTTTTTTCATATCAAATGTTATGAAGTCTAATGTCCATTTCATGTTGAGAATTTGCTCAGGTGCGCCTACCATTTGTCACCTATTATTTGTTGACTCCATCGTCTTTTGTAAAGATTCCACTAACCAAGCTCTGGTGATTAAGCATATCCTCGAGAGTTATGAAAAGGTGTTAGATTAGAAAGTCAACTATGACAGGACGAATGTTATGTTCTCCAAACGGGCGCCTGTTCAATGCGAAGAAGATATTGTTAATTTCCTTAATATTAAACAAGTTCTGGCACATGACAAATATTTGGTATTTCCAACTTTTGTTAGAAAGAAGAAGAAAAGCCTTGCCCTTGAAGGACCACATTAGCAAAAAGTTGTCTTCTTGGATGGATCATTCAGTCTCTTGGGCGGGTAAAGAGGTACTAATAAAAGTCGTTGCCCAAGCAATCCCTACATATGCAATGATTGTCTTTAAATTGTCCAAGGATTTGTGCTCATGTATCAAGTCTACCATCCTTATGTTTTTGTAGGGAAACAAAAAAAAAGGTCCAAATATTAATTGGGTTCAAGCAGATAAGTTACATGATAAGAAGGACGACGAAGGGCTAGGATTCCGTGACCTGAAGTCATTTAATGAGACACTCTTAGCCAAGCAATTCTGGTGTATTCTGAATCATCCGAATTCTTTGCCAAGCCGCATCCTAAAAACCAATTACTTCACGGGTTGTTGTATCTTTGAGGTAAGAGTAGGTTATAGACCTAACTTTACTTGCCAAATTATTCATGGGGTGTTGTATGGTCGGATAAATGGCTTCCAAGACCCAATTCATTTATTCCCTAATGCCTGATGGCTCATTGATGTGTCGATGAAGGCTGCTAATCTTATTAATTTTGACATGGGTCATTGGAATTTGGATATTATCGAAGGTATTTTTAGACCCTGTGATGTTGAGGTAATCAAGAATATTACACTGTACCATGCCTAGCTTAACGATATTTTCATCTGGCACTTTACCCCAGACCGTAAATTTCCCATCACTTAGGCCTATCACCTTGCTAGGTCGCTCAAGTCAGCTTACTCCCCCCGCCTAGCTCAGCTAATGGAGCCAATCCTTGGATGCTAATTTAGGCTCTCAATGTCCCCTCTAGGGTTAAGGTATTTGGGTAGAAATTGAGTGTTGGGCCTTGACAACCTACAGTAATATTTCTTGCGGTTAAAGGATTTCAATATGTCTTATCAAATCTATGGTGTTCTCGAGCATGCAGCCATTCACGCTCTCCTTGAATGTCCACTGGCTATGGATATTTGGTCATCCAGTCTCCTCCACTCTGACCTTCTATCCAGCAAGCTCACTTCTATTCTTAATTGCTTTCTCAATGCCCTGGTAACTCTGGATAATGCAGCTCTGGGGAATTTTCTAATTTTGCTTTAGGAAGTATGCAACTCAAGGAATAGATTTGTTTTTGGCTCCACTGATCGCTCTTTTGAAAGGCTTGGTACAAGAGCCATTGCCTTCATTCAAGGTTTTCGAGATACCAAGCTTAGAGCAAAGTTAGCAACCCATGCACAGAAAGCTGTGTGGAAGCCGTTAGACCCTAAGTGTTGGAAGTTGAATTTTGATGTTGGTAAACTTGGTGAGTGGAGAAGATGCCTGGGTTTTGTGATAAGAGATTCAATGAGTGATTTGGATATAGAAGGTTCTAAGCATGTATGTGGTTTCCATGGTGTTGACGTTTCTCAAGCTGAGGCTTGCCTATTTGGCATCGAAATGCCCTAATCACTAGCTACACAAATATCATCATTGAGGGTGACAGTCTTTTCATCATTTCCAAACTTTGTAATAAGTCTCAGTTAAGCTATGTTCTAGGTCTTTCATTCTTGAGATGTTACAAGTTGTTATTAGTTTTTCATTTTACGCTTAGAGTTGTTTAAGAGGGATGGGAATAGGGTATCCCATGAGGCTGCCCACCCCTAACCTTATGATTTTGATGCTCGGATCTAGTCGGAGGTCATGCTAATATCGATCATGGACTTGGCCTCAACTGATGTGTTTAATTTTGTAGATGGTAATCTAATATAGGTCCCCGCCTTTTTGTGCAAGGAAGGCGAAGATGTATATCATTAGTAAAGACCGAATTCCTGTATTTGTGCCACTTAAAAATGAAGTTTTCATGCATTATGGGACTGAAATAGAATGGCAATATATAGTATAAGATATTATGTACAATCATCATATCATTTTCAACTTTCCATTTTTAGAATATTACATGTATAATTTCTCTGAATGGCTTTATTTGATGTATTATGGTCTCGTATTTGTTCGTTGGAATAAACAATCATTTTCGCAACTCAGAAATTGATATTGAATTTTGTTTTTGTTAACACTTTGATGTTTTAGTTCATCTAATACCACAATTTAATCAGATGAAGCATTTGATGCTTAAATGGTATGGCACATCAAAGCAGATATGTATACCACAGTTCATACTAGAATAAGATTGACTAAAACTTTCCTTCAAAGAAAAGCATAAAGATTAACTAAAATTTAAACTAGCCTAATTAAACATTATTGTTGGGGAACTCCATGTGAAGAATCATTGTTGCCTTTTTTAATGGTTCTTGTTGACATTAATGCTCTTAATTTGTTGTCTGGATGGAAACTACAACCAATCCCGAACCCAGTTTCGACCAATTCAATATTGAACAAAAGCTAGAGAAAGTGAGTGTAACTGTTTATCGATGTCATGTCTGAATGTTGCATCTATAGAGGTATATGGTATAAGAAAGAAGAGGAAAAAGAGAAGACTTTGATCCCTCATTTTGTCTCCTTGGGAGCTTATCACTATGGGAATCTGTAGTTGGTAGACATGGAATTCACAAATATCATGCGCTTTGTTTTATACTCAAGTGCCACAAACAAAATAGAGACATCTATTGTAGTTCTGCCAAAGAGCTTGAGTAGTAGGCTCGTGCTTGTTATGAAGGTAACTGAGACCACTTTCCTTTTGAAAAGTTTGTGGAGATGTTGGTTGTTGATGGTTGCTTTATCATTGATAACCTCATAGCTAGGATGTACGAGCTTGTTGAACTTTGTTTTCCTCAATTACAGTCCCACCCTTGGTGCAATCCTCTCTAAATACTCACCCACTTCACCTAAACACGGTATTGAATACTACCCATGATTCGAGACTCTGATGGGACCTACTATTAGAAGAATATTCTTTGGAGCTAAAAGGCTCCATCTTTACTCCAAAGATCGAGCCTTTATTTTTCTTTCTTTCTAGAACCTTTTCGATCCCTCCCCTTTTTTAGCAAACTAACCTGGTTATTGAAGGGGCATTCATCAGGCTGCACACCCAAGGATGCCTTCTCGCAGGAAAGAAAGCCAGAATAAGACCGGTTTGGGTCGCCTGCAAATACATAAGCCCGTTATTTTGTCACCTCATCAACATTAAACTATGTTCGAAAATATATGGATGTCGTCTTGGGAAGTGATGGTGAATGATGGCAGCTAGCAATGTGACTAGGGTAAAGACTAGACGAGATATGATGGACCCGATGAAGGTTCATAAAGGCACTTTAGCTAGGGGCTCGGAGGTTCTGGTTGTATTTCAGAGCTCCCAGGAAAAGCCCCGCTCGATCACATAGGGGATGCCTAAATGAGAAGTATACATGACAATTTATGCTCTGAAGAACTTCATGTCAAGTATGACTGACACACTCTTTCTACAGGTCACTAAGCAAGCTAGCTTTGTGTAGCCTTTTTCGAGATTTCATTACCACCTGACTTTAGGAAGTGAGCCTTTGAACGGCCAGGATCGCCCCAAGCAAGATAGGTGAAACACTTTGCCTCACAGTAACATTTGACCCGGACCAGTGATCAACCATGTTGAACGCACTGAGAGCACACAGGAGGCGTCGGCGCTAAACAGATCATCCAATCAAAACGAGTCTTATAGATGGCAAATAAGAATGTGGCACTCTATAGGTCCTCATTAACCCCCCCACACTACCCAGTCGCAACGCTCAATCTGATTCAAGGAGAAAGAGCATCCTTGAAAAGGGTCATACATTAGAAAGATTGGTGATAAGGGAGCATACATGAAGCCCTATCCCATGCACTATATATGACAAAGATGCAGCAGCAAAATAAGTCAGACACTCCAGGCAAGCTGTCTAAGGATGAAAGGCACCATAGGAGCTCCTCAGTCGCGGAAATCATGCGAAGATTGTCCTCACCCATTAAACTTTTAGAACGATGCCTGCCTTAGCGCGCTATCCTTCATTATTCCCTTCATCCTTGATATCATGGATGCCCCACAGCTGAGAATGGTAAAAGTCCCTTGCTTGGACTTATATGATGGAACCACCGACCTTAAGGAACACTTCAGCTTGGAAAAAAGCTTAAATGTACATCCAAGACATTGACGACGCTACCTATTGCTGGTACTTCCCCTATAGTGCTAAAAAGAGTCACTGAGAAATGGTTTAACGGTCTCATGCTAGGCAGTATCACTTGTTTACATAAGCCACACGACCACCTCGTGAGCTAGTTCATCACAAGTGTTTGGTTCCTCACCGGGCAAAGTTTTGACCCTCATTACACTAGATTTTAGCTCACAAATAAACTTTGAATTAGCTAAGTAATGGTGTTTTATGTTCTGTAGATATAAATAAGAGAAAAAGCCCAATTGGAGCAAAGCCCAACCCATCTTGAAGAAAATCTAAGAGGGAGTGCCAAAATCCAAGAACGAGTGCCAAAACCCAG
This sequence comes from Selenicereus undatus, assembly GCA_017589665.1. Taxonomy (NCBI): domain Eukaryota; kingdom Viridiplantae; phylum Streptophyta; class Magnoliopsida; order Caryophyllales; family Cactaceae; genus Selenicereus; species Selenicereus undatus. The sequence continues at coordinate 22,612,862 of JACYFF010031958.1, read as the reverse complement.
CGTGAGCTTGCCATGAAGTAGTGCAAAGAAGAACTAGGACAAAGATTTGGCACGGGAGGCACTGTGCCACCTGGTACGACCGTGCCCCCCTCTGCTTTGTTGTTTTTATTTATTTCATGATGTATGGGCTTTAAAAAGGCAATTTTTGGAATCTTTTTAGGGTAACTTCATTTTTAGCAGCTATTTTCTCTCTATAGCTTAGTTTTGTAGACTCTCCTACCTCCATTAATGAAACGCTTTATAGTTTAGGCCTTGCATTAAATTTATTACAAATTTCTTATTTCTTTTATTCATTATTGCATAATCTCACTTTCTCTCTCCTAACTCCCTTCAAAGATTTTGGTTTTAGTCTCAAAGGATTTGAGACCTAAATCTACCTCTCAAAATGCAATCATACCTTCTTTTGATTTCCCCTTTTTCTATATTTTATCATGAACACCATCAGGGTGATCAAAGTTCTTGCAAACTTGAAGACTCAAGGTCACTCCAGGTTAAAGGAGATAATCAAGACTTGGTGATGGTTTTAATGCTTAGTCTTGGTCATTAATGAGAGAAATCATATTGGTAACCTTCTATTTCTCATCTTTTTATTGAACTAGTTAGGGTTAGAAGTACTTTAGTTTAGTTAGTTTCTTTTTGGGGTGATCCTTTGAGGAATGTTGGTATGTTGTTGATGGTCATGTTGTGCCAAATGGCCATGTCAAGCCCCGATCACCCGCTTTCATAAGCTATGTGTTTTTAGGTTAGTTTATTGTTCATTGCCATTATTTCTTGGGTAAGTCCTTTCTAGAAGAGTTTATTAAATTTGCATGTTAGATTAGTTTAGAGTAGTTAAAATTGAAATCACACTCTCAATTAAGTCGATCTTAAGCTCATCACAAATCATCCCTAAGGACGACTTTTAACCCCTCCTCAGCACACAGAAATACTACCAATAAAACGGCACCACTGTCGGGGGACGACCCCATGTGATCAGGTCACATTCTCATTTTCTTTGTTAATTTCTTCTTAGGTTTATATATCTTTACTTGCTTTGTTTATTTTGTTATTAGTAGTGACTTAATTTACTTATTTATTAAAAAATCCCAAAAAAATTAGAAAAGGCTAAAATTGGAAAAAAAAACTTTGAAAACCCCTAAAAATTGAAAACTTGAAAATTTTTAAAACAAAATGGCTATTTTCTATTTCCCTTCATTTGAGCCTGAAGTACTTTGGCAATATTTGAGTAGATTGAATGACTTCTAAGTTTAACGTGTTGATCGATATTTTCAGAAATGAGAAATTTTCCAAGTGATTTATAAGGGTGTTAACGATGAATATTGGGGTCATGTTGAGGCCATGTACCCCGAGGGTTTGGGATATTTGTTCACTAAGACTCTTGATGAAATTTGGAATTTCTTTGAGTATTTGGCTCATGACACACGGGAGTATGATAATGCTAAAGGGACCTTTAGTTACCCATTCCCGACCCTCATATGATGCATGTTACTGCTTTAGATGAAAGTAAATTTGGCGGTATATCTTATGAGCACTTTGATACTCCATGTGTTCCTGTTTCATGTGATTATTGTGGTTCCTCTAATTATGATGTTGACTCTTGTCCATTGCTTATTAGACCACACAGATTAGAGGCATTGACTGCTTTTAATAGGGAGTTTTACTTGCATAGTTTACTCAAGACTAACCTTAGTTTAGGTTCTCCTATACCTGAGGTTGGGTCTTATGATCACTTTTGATGTTAGAAGCGAGACACCGATTACTTTAGGGCATGGTTTTCATGATGATACATCTTGTGATGACGTTGCAGAAGTAAGTGGTCCCTCATCTCCTTTAGCAGTTGTGCCCTTCCTACAGTTTAGTACAGTCAGTGACCACCCCCAGGGTAGTCTGACCGTTCATGACCCCTATCTTCTTTTGGTTGCCTTAGGAGAGCTTGAGGAGGGAGATGGATTTAAGACTAATGCTAGTTCTGATGATTAGTGTGGCATATTAGTTAAGTTAGAGGATACCTTTTCTGAGGAGTATTCTCTTGATGAGCCTTCTATTATGGAGTTTAGTGAGGTCACACCTCACATGGAGCTTGATGATTCCATTTCTATTGAGTCTTCCCCTCACTTAGTTCCCACCCCTCCCATATCATCCCTTTCTTCTTCCCTTCCCATTCTTCTCCCTTCTTGAGACTCATTTGAGTCTATTTTTTTAGAGTCTGAGACTTTTTTGCTTGGCAGTTTTGTTTAGACCAGACTCTTGATGATAGTAACATAGAGAGACTCATATCTCATTCGGTTAGCCTTGCCTTGCACTACTAAAAAACTGCACTTTTTCGACGGATTTTCCAACAGAAAATGACGTTTTTTCCATCGAAAATGTATTTTTCGGTGGAAAATCTGACGGACATGTTTCGTACGAATAGGGTCTGTAGACCCACCTTTCCGACGGAGAACGGATTCCGTCAGCCATTTCCCGACGGTCAGGGCGACGGCCGGCCAACGGAATTTCAGGCGTCCGACGGACGCTTCCGTCGGCATACCCGGTGTAAATGTCCACGAACTGCCGGACTGACCGACGGAATGGCCATTTTCCGTCGGATATCTCCGACGGAATGACCAGTTTCCGTCAGAACTGTCCGACGGAAAGACATAATTCCGTTGGAAATTTGGGGAAAATAAAAAAAAATATTTTGAAAAAGTAGTTCCCCAAATACAAATTTACAACCTGCATATACAAACTCAGGATAACCATATGTTGACCGAACCAAAACCAGCACACGTGGTACATTAATCGCAACAAACATAACCACCATACGTGGTACACAAATCGCAAAAAACGTAACCACCACACGTGGTTACTTTCATTCAATAAGTATAAATAAAGAACCACACCAAATGAACATTCTAATAGTAGGAAGTACAGTAATAAGAAACAAAAGCAAGGCAACAAAAGTAAGAAAACGTAACTGTTCAAATGAGTATCGAGGAGGAAGGGAATGGTCGAGGGACATTCTAGTTGAAATAATCCCTGTAGTCATGAGGGCGATCATCATACCCAAGGTTGGTGCTACCATCATCATCATCGTCGTCGTCGTCATCACAAGGTTGCGGTTGAGGAGGAGGAGGTGGAGGAGGGACATAAGGAGTAACGCGGCGGTGTTGTCGATGGCGCATAGAAGGGCGCGGACGAGATCTAGACCCAGATACTTGTTGAGCTCTCATAAACTCACGGAATGTATCTTTCAGACCAGATAATTCGGAAGTGAGTAAAGTCACTTTCTCTTCTAAGTGACGGTTTTTCTTTGCCATCGTACTGAGCTCGCTGTTCAGCTGGGTGACCGTTGCTCGCACATCAGGGTCATGATCACGGTCCTGGGATGTCACTGTGGACTTCACCAGGTGCTTCAGTTTCACCCCTTCTGATCCTAGCCCATACACACGGCCCTTTTTATTGTAGTTAGCTTGTACCCACAACTCGACCTCATATGGGACTTCAGTTGGTTTGGAGCCAGGATCTATGGAAGATTGCGAGTTTCGAATGTGGTCCCACTTCAATTGGTGCTCCGTCTACAAAATCAGATTCAAAAAAATTACACATTCCAAACATAGCATTCAATCGTGAGGACACTGAGCTCATTTGTTAGGCAAGCAAGAAATCATGCAGGTGACTTACCCATCTTTTTTCAGATTTTTGTCCACCCATTTGTTAGCCGCGTCTACATGAGTGTCCTTAAAAAGTTCGAGGTCTGTAACCTCCCTATTAAGCTTCTTCTCCTATACAATATCAGAATACGTTAACGTACAGGAGGATTCTTCTAATTGGATAAGGCGTTGGGAAAAATAAGTAAAAGAAATAATGAACCACGCACTTACCATGCGTCTTCTGTGCTCAGTAAATGGGAGCGAACCAGATCTATGCAAAGAAGGACCTAACCTATCCTGCTCGCTATTCCGGTTCTTCTTTGCCTGGGAACTCACATTCAGAAATTTATCGGAAGCCCAATATTCCTGTAGCGACTTCCAAGTGCTGTCAGACAACCACAACGGTTGCTTCTTCCTCTTCCTCAACTCCCCGAATATGTCCCTCAATCTACTTGCCCCTTTCTCCTTGAAATTCCTCCGTATCTGGGTCTCATGCTCTGGACCCCAATGGTAACGCTTCTGCATGAACACAATTACATGCCAGAAAATGTAAATGATGCTAACAATATGAATATATATATATATATGTATGTATGTATATGTAGATAAATGTACAAAAATTTGGAAAAACTCTTACCTTAAACTCACCAAACCACAAGTCCCGCTGTTGTTTAGGCACTTTCCCCCATGTTGGCCATGGCTCAGGATATTTGCTCGTAAATATCCTCATAATTTCTAACACAACATCGTACGGATAGAAATTTACAAATTAAGAAAGAATGGATCCCCGTTAGAAATTGCAAATTCATAACACAGTTGGTAGGACATAATTACTTACTCTTTGCCGTCAGGTGTGATGAGTTGCTTGTTTATGGTACTGCCATGGCTAGAAGCATGTTCACTTTGTTCCTGACTCCTTTCTACAGATTGTTGTGGAATAAGAGGTGGGTTCGGGATCATGTAGCTGCCAGACATGTGTACATGGGGGATGTTGGGTGTCATGTGCTGGGTGAAGTGTATGGATGGAATAGTGCGAGGGTCTGGGATAATGGTGTGGGGACCCTCAGGGGTTTGATGTCCCTGATATTGCTCTTCTTGCTGACTGGTGGGGTCCTGTCGGTCTGCTCCCCGAGAACGCCCATGGCCACGATGTGTACCTGACATCTTTAAGATAAATATACAGAGCGTAGTGATCAAATAATATAAGGGACAAATAATTAATTGCAGTTAAATCAACAACAAATGTCGTGTGTGACCATAATTACAATGTCATAAGTGTCAAGCATACAATGTCATAAGTGTCTAAATTAACATAGAACACAATTTGGTTTTAGGTCACAATCTACTCATTTATCATTATCACTTTCATTCAGAGTCTTCAATATCGTCGTCATTATCATCTCACTCCTCCTCTTCACTTCTCTCAGCTGGAACGTCTTCGTTTACCTCCTCAATTTCTTCCTCTTTATTCAACAAAGTTGCAGGGAGCATGTCAGTTACTGGTGTCATGGAACACTTGTTCCTCTTGAAATGCAACTGGTAAAGTGAATTCATTATTCACTTTGTGTCTAGATTTGTTTGGTACGACAACCCACCAGTTAGCTTTATCTCTTATTCCATTTGTGTACCTCATGTACACCACCTGGATTGCAGAAGCAGCAAATATGAATGGATCATATTTTTTGTATCTTCTTGTTGCATTAACCTCAACGAAGGGACATAATTTGGGGCTACGTGTTCCTCGAGGGGTGTTATCAAACCAATCACACCTAAACAATGTACATTGCTTAAGTGGTTCTCCTAGATATTCAACACGAATAACTTCTTGAAGGATTCCATAATAATCATCCTCGAATCCACCTTCCCCGCTCCCTCCAAACCCCATAATTATAACTCTTTTTTCCTTCACACCTTTTCTGTGTATGAAATAAGAATCCATTCACCCTAAATGCAGACCGGCTTGTGACCTTCCTCAAAGGCAGTTAAGCCAAATGGTACAGGTGTGGCTGACGTTCATCATTGAACATTTGAACAATGTCAACCTACAAGTATTTGTGTTTCAACTCATAAGGTCGGGACCATATGCTACAAATAAGTTCTGATGAATTAGTACAGTAATTTCCAACGCAGATGGCAAAATTAAAAAATCTTACTACCTTTTTGAACCACCAAATAACCTCAGACTTTATCAGTGCATCTAACTCCACATGTGTGAAATTTGGGTTTCCTTGTAATTTTTGTTGTTTGAATAGTCTGTACAAGTCATTATTCACTGATTAGCACCATGTTTCAATTCATAAAATGCCATTCGTTCAATGCATGTAATGGATGAAAGGTGTACTTTTTTTTGTAACTGACGCGATGTACGGTTCAACTTTATTACAATTCAACACAATATCAAGTTATGCAGTGTTCATTTCTTCATCAGTTAGGTACCTCTGTGTCTAACTTCCCACAGCAGTACCTTTGGTTTCTAAAACTGACAAAATTGGCCCACCTTCTGGCTCCACATTGATTTCCTCATTTCATTGACGTCTTGTGCGCATTAAAGGCACATTAGCGCCGAAGTAGAACGAAGAAAACTGTGATATCTCAAACACCAGATATGCTTCGGCCACTGACCCCTCAGGGGATGTTTTATTTTTAATTTTCTTCTTCAGCCACCCAAAGTACCTACATTAAAATTTTATGAGTGTTTGAAGCACACTTTAGTTTTACATTTACATTTGTGACATAATTTTTCAAATGTATTTACCTTTCAAAAGGATACATCCATCGATATTGCACTGGACCCCCAAGGTATGCTTCTTCTGCCAAATGCACAGGTAAGTGCTCCATGACATTGAAGAACCCAGGAGGGAAAACTCTCTCCAATTTGCAAAGGATGATGCTTATATTGCGTTGCATTTCTTGTAACTTATCGACCCTTAACACTGTTGAGCAAATTTTTTTGAAGTACTCACTTAACTCAACAAGTGGTTCAAGTACATCGGCTGGTAGCGCACAAAATGCTATTGGCATAAGCGTCTGCATGAACACATGATAGTCATGACTCTTCATATTTTGAAACTTTGCAGCCTTCATATCTACGCAATTCCCAAAGTTGGAGCAATAAGCATTAGGCATTGTAAGCTATTGGGCCCACTCACATACCTCCTTCCTTTTGTCCAAAGAAAGGACGTACGAAGCCTTTGGATTCAGTGTCCTCCCGTTAACACCTCGTTCAACATTTAGCTCAAGACGATCACACATGTCTGTCATGTCCAACCTCGCCTTTACATCATCTTTTGTTTTTCCCGGAACATCCATGACAGTGTTAATGATGTTGTCGCGGAAGTTTTTCTCTATATGCATAACATCCAAGTTGTGATGTAGCAACTGGTCTTTCCAATAAGGTAAATCCCAGAAGATGCTTCTCTTGGTCCAGTTGTGAACATTTTCCTTGAAACCCGGGATTATAAAATCTCCATCGGTGGTTACTTTTGGAAGACTACGCACCTCATTCCACAGTTCCCCGCCAGTTCTCCTAGATGGAGGGCCCTCTTTCACCAGTTTTTCCTTACAAAACGCGATGCGGTTTTTCCGAAACGCATGATGTCGAGGCAGGAATCAACGGTGACAGTCAAACTATGATGCTTTGCCCCCATGTTTCAAATGTGTCGCCCTCAACTGATCCATACAAACAGGGCAACTCAAAACACCATGAGTGCTCCATCCAGATAACATTCCGAGCGTCGGGAAGTCATTCACTGTCCACTTTAAGGCAGCTCTCATCAAGAAGTTCTGCCTTATGGAAATGTCATAAGTCTGGACACCACCCCACAGACTTCGAAGCTCATCAATCAACGGTTGCAAGTACACATCTATTTTATTCTTTGGATTTGATGGCCCGGTATAATGCAAGCCAAGAACATATATGGCGTTGTCATGCACATATCTGGAGGAAGGTTGTAAGGTGTCACAACCACAGGCCACATTGAATAAGAACGGCCAGATTGTGAGAAAGGGCTAAACCCATCAGCACACAAACCAAGCCTCACATTACGAGGCTCAGAAGCAAAATTTGGGTATTTGCGATCAAAATGTTTCCACGCTTCCCCATCTGAAGGGTGACACAGAACACCATCCTCACGCCTATTGTTATAATGCCACCTCATGTGCTCAGCTGTGTTTCTAGAAGCATAAAGGCGTTGCAACCTTGGTATCAAAGGGAAGTAGAACATTTTTGCATATGATTTTAACTTCTTCCTATTATCGCCTGACTTAATCGGCTTCCATCTTGGCAAATCACAAAACTTGCAATTTTTAAGGGCCGAATCTTCCTTAAATTAAAGCATACATCGACCGTGGCAACAATCAATCCTATGCACATCTAAACCCAAACTTCGGACCTTCTTTTTCAACTCTGAGTAACTTTGGGGCACACGATTGTCTGGCGGGTAGCTCTCATGCAGTAACTGCATCACCTCATTCATACAATTCTGCGACATATTGTAATCAGATTTGATACTCATCAACCTCACAGCATTGGACAACTCAATTTGGTTTGAACATCCCTCCCACGAAGGCCTCTGAGCAGTTTGAAGCATATCATAAAATGCTTGAGCTTCTGCATTTGGTTGCTCACTAACTTCAAACTCATTAGTAACAATGACATCATTCACCATTGCTCCAACATGATCGACAAACGAGTTCGTGTTATCGAAATCCATAGGACTTGTTGGAGCCATATTATCATAAAAGTTTTGTTGGTTACTACTGCCAACATTTGCATATTCAGTTGGTTCTATCTCCCCATGAGATGTCCAATACCAATACCCCTTAGCAAAGCCGTTTTGGTACAACTGTAATTTAACATTATCAGGTTCCCTATAAGCTCTATTTCCACACTTGGCACAAGGACATCTATAATGCCCATTATTAATGAACTCTGTTTGACACCTTGCAAATTGATCAAACATTTCTACTCCTTCTAAGAACTCCTGCCTATAAGATTTTCTTCCTGATAGAAATCCTTCATACATCCACCTCCGATGGGGTGGTCCACACAAATTATCCACTGTTCATCATTGACAAAGTAAGCAGTACATTGGTTACTTTAATCATCAACGTATTTATCACATTTTAATTCGTATATAACTGAATGCATGATGGATTTATCATTAAACTATTTCGTCGTACGCTACGATTAACACGATACCAACAAAAGCACATATTTTGACAATTAAGTCAGGATATAAACTTGTTTGAATGTCTGAAGTGGGAGCCAAAGTTATGACATGCACACCGACAATAATGACACTCACAGCAACGATAACGAATTTTTTCCCCTTTCGCAATACGTTTTCTCTTATGACCCATTTCCTTCATATTAATAATCCATAAAAATCGTTCTCATTAACACACAAATTAAAATAACACCCTTCCCTCAAATCGTACACAACAACATATATGCACAACTTTTTCACATTTAACGGAATAATATAACCTCATAGTTGCTTATTAATTGTTCTCTATCAATCCTCAACAATGAATTTCACAACTAATTATGCTCAATGTCTGTACAAACACATTCTTCACTTCACTATAATTGACAACACCAACAAATTACTAATAATAGCACTTACCTAACAATTATATATTAATTTACACAAAATTTCAACATACACAAACCATTATCAACAAATTAACACATATCACATAATCAATCCACTTTAATTTAACAATCAATTTATATATTTTTTTTAAGATAATTTCTAAAAATCACTCAATATAAATCTACCAATCACTAATTACCACAAAATTAACAAAATTATCTCTTCAATTTCACAAATCTACAAAATATTTAGGTTTAAATAATTACTTCAAAATATCAAAATTAATGGGCCATAAATGGCAGTGGATGTTGAGGTCAGCCAGCGGTGACGAGGCGGCGGTGACGGCGGCGAAGAGGCGGTGGCAACGGCGGTGGGAGGGACCGGAGCTGGGCGGCTGACTTGGCGGTGGTCGATGGGCAGCAAGGAGGGATCGGAGCTGGGTGGCAAGGAGCCACGCCTAGGGGGTGAAGAGGCGCCGGCAGGGGCTGGTCGCCGGTAGAAGCACGGGGACAGGCGGCACTCGACCGCTGGGCGGCGACCGGGGGGAAGCGGCGTGTGCGCAGGGGGGCGATTTCGTGGCTCGAATTAAGGGGAGAGAGAGGATGAGGACTGGAGCCGAGAGGGGCCTCTTTTAAAGGGGTTCTGACGGATGTGCCGACAGAACATCTGCCGGACATAAATGTCCGACGGTTATTCCGGCGGCCCTGTCCGTCGGCGTCATTTGAAAAAAAGGAAAACTTTTAAAAAAAACAGAAAAAGGCCGGCATTTTACAAAAAAGGGCTTCCGACGGCCTAGGTCACCGGAAAATCTGTCGGCCGCTCCTTTTGAATTATCCGACGGCATTGACATCGGAATATCCGCCAACATCCCCGACGGGTCAGCGGGCCGCCAGAATATTCCGTCGGAAAAAGCATGATTTTCAGTAGTGTTGGTCCTCTTTCCTCCCCCTTTAAAGATGTCACATTTCATTTAGGTCATTCAGACCACTCTCGATGGTCTATGCATTCATATAGTCACATCATTGTTCAACTACTGATTTGTGCATCTAATTTTGCATATACACATTTCTCATTTGATTGGGCTGAGAGTTTTGATAAGCTCAAGAGAGCCTTGACTTGCATTCCTCTTAGGCACTTTATTTTGGCTAGACATCTTGTTTCTTACTACTTTCATTTTTGTGAGGAATGTGCCCAAGCTGTTACGAACATTGGTGGGTTTTGATATGAGTAGCAACTTCTGAGCAGACATGGATGTTTGCTGCTCCATAGGCCTTCTCTACATTGGTTTGGGTACAATCAGTACATAACCTGATGTGATCGTTCCAACCCTTCCCTATTCTTCGTTTTCATTTTCGTTTCTTTTCTTGTTTTTGTACATAGTTGTGGATATTTAGGATTGTAATTGTATGGGTGATCAATCTTGAAGAGAAATTTGGGATTTGTTGAGCCAGGTTGGTTGTGATCACATTTGGTTGTGTTGATGCATTTTGTTATTGGTGGCGTATTTTGTTATGTGAATACCTGTTAGTTCTTCTGGTTGAGTAGTTGTGGATATCTAGGACTGTGATTATGTTTTCTATATTGGTGGTATGTTTTTGTAAATATGTGATTAGTACTTTCTTTTTATTCTATTGGTTTTATATTTTGTGTTTATTTTGTGTCTTGTTTTGTTTAAGGCTTCTTCTTGTTTAGTTTTGTATTTAGTAGCTCCTTGGTCTTGTTTTATTTTTAATTTTGGTGATTAGGTGTGCTTTGGTCTTGTTTTGTTTTTGTTATGGTTTGGTTTTGATTTTGTTTATGTTTTATAGTTTGTTTTTGTTCGCTTTCTTTTGTGATTTTGATTTTGGTTTTGTTTTTCATTTCAATGTCCTAGTTTGCATATACTTGTAAATTTATGTTGTTTTTACGATTTTATAGCCTATGTGATTTCTTTTTGGCACCTTAGTTCCCACAATGACGATATTGTGGAGTTTTGGCGCGGAAGTGAGGTGTCCATTTGTATATATTTTTCAAAAAGTTTTGAAAATTTCATAAAGATATTTCTTTTTCTTTGGAGATTTGTGTGCTTTCTTAGGTGATTGTGATCCCATGTGATAGGTCATTGAATTATATGTAAATAGAGTTTGCATGATGAGATGTCTAGTTGGGGATGTAGATTTGATATTTCATAATAACCCCATCTCATATGTGTGATTTTGTGCCTATCTTGCTCACTTTATCATCAGTTTTTTGGGTCTTGTTGTTAAGTTGCTCTTGAAAAATGTGTGAAAAAAGAAGGAAAAAGTCTTAAAAAGTGAATAAAACTCCGACCACCAATGCTCATAGCCACCATCTTTATTTGATATCTTTAATTGACTTGAATATGTGCTATTTTACTTGATTACACATCCATTTGGACAATGAAATAAGTGCTTTGTACAATCTAATAAAACCGTTTTTTGGGGAAAGCCCGAATATTTGTAAGTCAAGTGGGTATTATTCTTGTTGAAAAAGAAAAAAAAAAGGAGCATAGGAGGTAATTAGGAAAGGAAACAGGGATCGTGTCAATGTTAGCAACCTGATTCATAAGATCGATATAGACTTGCATATGCACCAAGGTGTACATATCATTGCATATTGTGTATGGGGTGAAAAATGAGAGTTGAGATGCTTCTTTTGACTTAGTTATCTCTAGGGGTGTTCATTATTCGGTCCAAACCCAGACAGGACCGAAGACCGGACCGGACCGAACCGAATGAATTCGGTCCGGTCCACGGTCCACAAATTTTTTTGATTCGGTCTCCGGTCCGGTCCACCAGTCCGGACCGAGGACCGAATAAAAAAATTTAAAAATCGATTTTTTACTTACTAAATTTTAATTTTCTTTTGCAACTTATAATTTTTCAAACATTCAAGAATATTGATTTGTTTTTCATGGTGAAAATATGTAGAAATTGTTCATATTGAAATAAATATAAGATGTTCATATTGTAAAAATTTGCTAGCTTTACAATTCGGTCCGGTCCCGGTCCGGTCCTTGACTTATTCGATCCGGTCCACAGTCCGTAACTTCCCTCTTTTTCGGTCTTCAGTCCAACCCGGTCCGGTCCGGGTTTGGACCGATGAACACCCTTAGTTATCTCTTGATTGTCCATTTTATTTGTATACAGTTTGGTGATTTGGTCACTAGGTGATGCAATTGCCTAGATTGTGCACATGATTTTCCCATTACTTGTATATGTTCATGTTTTGAAAAAAAAAACCAAAAATATTTTTCTTTGTTTTGAAAAGCTCTTTGTGTTATTTCACTTGAAAAACCTCACGATACCTCACTTGTCCACTTCAGAAATCGAGTGGTTTAAAGAGTATGTTGCATACGCTAAATGCAACTGGGATTGCTATAAAAGTGAGACAGGATTTTCTTTTTCTTATTTTTCATTTCTTTTTAGTTAGTTTAATTTGTTTTACTCGAGGGTGAGCAAAATCTAGATGTAGAGGTATTTGTTTGTGCAAAAAATATGATATTTTTACAATACCTTTATACCTGATTTGTGCTCAAATAATTATTATTTTTTTATTTTTATTTGATTTTATTTGATTTTGTAGATGAGGGAAAAAATTAGATAAATATGAAAACGATGAAGAAAAATTTTGGAAAATGAAGAATTGGGCCATCAATGGTGGAGTGAATTAGCAGGCCAAGACATTGGCCAGAACCGGTGTTATCCATTAATAATAAAAAAAGAAGGAAAATTAAATAAAAATAAAATCAGCTCCCCCTTAACGTGGCACATGACCCACTCTGCTCCGCTTTATTCCTCCTTCTCTCTCTCCTCTCTTAGTTATGGCTTATCAAACCCCGAAGACAGCCCCCCAATCTCGGTCTCTCTCTCTGAACTCATCCCTCTCTCTCTCTGTCTCTCACATTTTTTGTGGTGTGTTGTGGTTGTGATGACCATTTGAGGAGAAACTTGGTTGTGGTTGGCCAAATGATTGAAATGATGTATGAATGTTCAAGATGCAATCCGCATGTAGTGGATTTGAGTGCTTGAGTAACGGGCTCCGAGGCGCATAGGCAATGTGCATAATTGCATTTAGTGTAGTCATGCATTTGCATTGTATATATAACTTTGTTTTTCACCATTTCCGTGTTCCTTCAAGGTATTCTTTTTCCTTTCCCCTTGTATATATTCTTTCTTTTCTTCCCTTTCTCTTTTCTTTGTTCTTTTCTTCCCTTCATTAGAGCACCTTAGATTCCAAAATGAGGACATTGTGCATATTAAGTGTAGGGGTGAGGAAGCTCTCTTCTATGATTTTTGAAAAAAAAAAAAGAGAAAGTTTTTACGAAAATTCAAAAAGATTTTTCATTTTCTTGTAAATAGAGAGTTTTTGGAGAAAATGTATGACTTTTGTTGGCAATGACCTCTTGTTGCTTTGGAATCAAATAGGACACAATTAGGCTGTATGTGATGGATAGAAGGTCCAAGTCTTTGACAATGCATGCTTAATTGGACCTAATAGATGAGAGTATGCATGGTTGATGGACCCTTGGTGTCTTTAAGCCTAATAGGATCGCTTCCTCACTTGCGATCATCTTGTTCCTTTCATGAGAGGCTCACTCAAAATCACCATTTTGTAGAATTTGCTCTAACTCCCTTTGAAACCGCGTATCCGTTTGCATGATTGATGAGAAGAAAGAAGCATTCTTTGTGCATGATTGTAGCCACATTAGCCAAAAAACTTCCCTTGTGCATAATTGTATCCCTTTTTACCCCTTTGAGCCCTACCCATTGGTATTTTTGTTGTGACCCGCTACATTAACCTTTGGCCTTAATGTTATCTCCACTCAAGCCAAGACTAATGAGTATCACTATGATGAGGGATTTGGATAATAATCAGCGGGAGTGTGCATTTGGTGTGGTTTATGAAAAAGGAAGAATGGAATGTGGGGATTGACTTGGTACCTTGTATATAAAAACCTTCTTGCCAAGTGTCCTTTGTTTTGAAAAAAAAAAACAAAAAAAAGAGACAAAAAAAAGGAACAAAACACAACAAAGCAAAAATGAGAAGCTTCGTTTTGGGAAAAACAAAAGAGAAAAGAAAACAGAAAACGGAATAAAAGTCTTTACATTGATGGGTTAGGTGAAATCTAGACATCATTTCAAGTTACAAGTTAGGATGCGATTGTAAAGGGTATGTTTTGATGGGGTGAATGTGATAACTCATTAGTGCGGCTTGCTAGCTCCTCATTCCCAAAATGTGATCCCTTCCTCAACCCTGAGCCTAGCTCCATTACAACCTTCGAAAAGTCATCTTGATCATCAAAGTGCATGTGCAATTACGGGGTGGAGAATGAGAGCTGGATCAAAATTATAGTAGAGTGCATTTTTGGTGTTGAGCATGAGTGAATCCATTTCCTTAACCTAAACACTTGAGAAGAGAGCTTCGCATAACTTAAAGTGAATTAACCATTCGCTTACTTCCTATTAAAAATGGTTAGAATGAAAGCATGGTTGTCATTTAGGATGACAAACCACCTTGATTGTGCACCCTATGCACGTGTTGCGTGATTCTTGGTGATTAGGGTGAGTTGTTGGCTTAAGAAATGCATGATTACCCCCATTGATGTTGTTTTGCAAAGATTTGTAAAAAACTCAAAAAAAAAAAAAGATTTTTCCTTTTTCCCCTCTCTTTCCCTTTTTCTTCTTCAAAGACTTGTGGGTTTGTCTTCCTTAAACCCTCACAAGACTGCACTCGTCCACTTAAGGGACCAAGGGGTTCAAAGGGCTCGTTGCATATGCTAAATGCAACCATCACACCTACGAAAAGGTGATTACCTCATGTTTTACTCGAGAACCAGCAAAATCTAAGTATGAAGGTATTTGTTCGGTTCCTAACCGGGCAAAAGTTTGACCCTCATTACATTTGATTTTAGTTCACAAATAATCTCTGAATTAGCTAATTAATGATCTTTTATGTTTTGTAGGTATAAATGAGAGAAAAATCTCAATTGGAGCAAACCCCAACCCATTTGGAAGAAAATCCAAGGGGGAGTCCCAAAATCCAAGAGATAGTGCCAAAACCTAGCACAGGGGTGCACGAAGCAAAGCAAAGAAGAAATTGGGACAGAGATTTAGCATGGGGGCACCCTGCCCCCTCTGCTTTGTCGTTTTTATTTATTTGATGATGTAAGGGCTTTAAAAAAGGCAATTTTGGCATCTTTTTAGGGTAGCTTTGTTTTTAGCAGCTATTTTCTCTCTCTATCTTAGTTTTGTAGACTCTCTTACCTCCATTGATGAAAGCTTTAAAGTTTAAGCCTTGTATTAAATATATTGCAAATTTCTTATTTGTTCTCTTCGTCATTGCATAATCTCAATTTTTCTCTCCTAAATTCCTTCAAAGTCTCTACTTTTAAAGATCCTTAATCTTCCTCAAATATGAGCTTGATGTATTAGGGGTTGTTGGGAGATTTGGATTTTAGTCTCAAAGGATTTGAGACCTAAATCTACCTCTCAAAATTCAATCATCCATTCTTTTGATTTTCCCTTTTTCTATATTTGATCATCAACGCCAGTGGGGTGGTCAAAGTTCTTACAAACTTGAAGTCTCAAGGTTAAAGGAGATAAACCTGACTTGGTGATGGTTTTAGTGCTTAATCTTGGTCATTAATACGAGCAATCACATTGGTACGTAGTCTTCTATTTCTTATCTTTTTATTACAGTAGTTAGTTTTAGAAGTAGTTTAGTGTAGGTATTTTCTTTTTGGAGTGATCCTTTGAGGAATGTTGGTATGTTGTTGATGGTGAAGTCATGCCATGGGCCATGTCGAGCACCGCTCACCCCATTTTTATGTGCTATGTGCTTTTAGGTTAGTTTACTGTCCATTGCCATTAATTGCTTAGGCAAGTCATTTCTGGAAAAGTTTATTAAATTTGCATGTTAGATTAGTTTAGTATTGTTAAAATTGAAATTACACTCTCAATTAAGTCAATCTTAAGTTCATCACAAAACATCCCTGAGAATGACTTTTAACCCTTCCTCACCACACAAAAAATACTACCAACAGCAAGTCACAAGGAAAGGTCGACAAGTATACACCTCTAAAAAATCAAGAAAGGGAAGAAGAGCCTCTCATTGAGTTTGAGATTTTAATTTCTTATTATATCGGACAAAATTTAGATTATGACTCTTCTAAAATTTACTCATAGTTCACCTTGCGATCCGTCTAATGTAGAATCGTAATGTATATATGTTTAATTAAAAACGGGGGAAAACATTGCATAGCTCCCTAAATAGGTCATTTTTTTCCCCTTATGCAAGTTTAGAATTTCGAAATGTTTCTTGAATTCTTATCTACTCTTTAGTTTCCTTATGCACTTTATTTTCACATAGTTTGACTCATATTAGGAATACACTTGTATTAGTGGAAAGTATTTTATGTTCAATGGAAAAGGTTGAAAATTCAAATCTCACCTCCCATCAATGCAAGGCGTGCCTTCTCTCATGTTGCAAGGCTTCTGTCCTATCCTTCTTGCCATCAGCTTCGACTCCTCCCAAACTTCAGATATGGCCTGGCCTTTCCCAAAATGTTTGACTCATATACTCCCTAAGCTAACTAGATTACTAATTTATAATTATTTTATAAAAGTATTAACGATTTTGTATTTTTGGCCCATTGCTGCCCAAAATCTTATTATGATCTACTATTTTTATTTATTTTATATTTGGCGGATCAAAAACTGTAGAAAGTTCCATAATTACGCACTCAATGTATTAGCATAGGTCATAATCTCAAGAATATAGTTTCTTTTAGTACTTATTAATTCCTATTTTTTATTATTCTATTTAAGCTTTTGCACAAGTTTTTTACAATAAGTTATTCATATTATAATTCTAATTTGAGATTTAGTTATATATTCTATCATTGTTTCATTGCTATTACATATTTTTTTCACCTTAGGACTAACTCCTGTGTCCTATCAAATTACGTTCCTTCCTTCTTTAAACTAACTTTATTTAAATTATTTTTTTAAATTTAAGATACCCATGCAAAAGTACGGGCACAGACTAGCATTATAAACATAAGAACTAATTTTTAACATAAAAAGATAATCTGGCTTATGGAACTTCAAACTTTGATATTCAAAGCTTTGTTTTTCAAATATCAATCTGCAAAATTTAGCATTCATTGACCTCTTGGATCATGTTTTCTCAACAACAAAAAGTAAAGAAAAAAAGTAAACACATTGATTAGATATCCAATTGTTACATGCATGGAAATCTCTAACAAAAAATACTTGTGTCTATGCTAAAGGCTAGCAAATGGTCTGCCCCTCATAGTTCCATATATTTTTCCAAGCACGCATTACTTTATTTCATGGCATAATTGATTTGATTAGACAATAGATGTTTGGTTGTCCTCAAGAAAAGGTTAGGTAGAGTTAATAGCAACACATCACAATAGAAGTGATATTAAAGCTATAGAGTACAATAGTGGCTTTAGAGTGAGATGAAAAAAAAAAAAAAAGGAGCTTGAAAGAGGGTGGAAAAGAATGAGTTTGGTCTATTGAGGCGAAGATTCAATTTGCCATGTGTTCCTCAATTAAAAGACAAAAATGGAATAATTAGATTAGTAGAAGTTTCACATAAAAAAATCTTTCGCAAAAAATTAGCCCAACGGAAATGGGTTGCCCCTGCCCTAACGAGTTTGGTCCTTAATTCTTGTCCAAGGCCGTAAATTTCGTGGGCAAATTCAAATCAAGCTATTGGGTTAGATACATTTTTACCAGCGTAAATTTTGACCCACATTCACAAATTACTAGATGGAACTATCAAATTAGTTTTCTGATAATATTTCATAGAAATTTGGAAAAATAGAAAATAAAAAATATGTTAAAATTGGAAAAGCATAAGACAAAGAGAGCCTCATTTAATTTTGAAAATAGGGGAAAATCTTTATCAAGACAGAGTATCAAAAAAACTTATTCACTGATCTTTATTGGATCTCCCAAAGTTAAAAAGTTGTGTATTATATGTTTACCACCTATTTATTTGCACAAAATATTTTTAATTTTTTGAAACATATTTGTGTAAAATACACAAGGCCTTATTGCAGATGTATGAAACATTTCCAAAAAATATACCACTGAAAGAGTACAAATTAAAAAGAAATCATATATATAATATAAACCTGAATGAGTTAACATAGTGATGATGTTTGTCATGTAATCATTGGTCGCTTAATTTTTAAATTAAAAATATGATTTTGTGACACCTAATAAATGATCTTAGCCATGTTATTAAATTCAACATTTATTCATCAATATAATATACTAAATCATGCAATTATTATTGGTTCTCTTTTATGTAATAAAGTTAATTCACAATTCAACGCTTACTAATTAGTATATTCACTTTTAATCTAACACAGTGCATTGAAAGATCATTAACAACGTTGAATTGAAATGTAAAAATCGAATCGTATGTAAATTAATTTTATTCTGAATTAAAAAAAAAGAAAAGATTTTTCTCGTATTTTAAAAATGGAACAAATGTCTATTGTTCTTTCATAAAATTGTAACTTATTATTATTTTCAATTAAGTAATGAAACTGAATTTTTTTCCTCCTTTGTTTAAATAAAAAAATATGATTTTTTGACATCTAATAAATGATCTTAGCCATATTATTAAATTCAACATTTATTCATCAATACAATATGCTAAATCATGCAATTATCATTTGTTCTCTTATGTAATAAACTTAATTCACAATTCAGGGCTTACCAATTAGTAAATACTTTTAATTTAATACAGTCCATTGAAAGGTCATTAACAATGTTGAATTGAAATGTAAAAATAGAATTGTATGTAAAGTAATTTTATTCTGAATTAAAAAAAGAAAATATTTTTCTTATCTTTTAAAAATGGAACAAATATCTCGTTCTTTCATAAAATTTTAACTGATTATTATTTGTAATTAAGTAATGGAACTAAATTTTTTTCCTCCTTTGTTAAATTATCATATTCCAATCTTTTATTTACATTTTGTCATTTTTTTTATAAGATGATTAAATGGCTTCAAGTAAACAAAGTTTTTACTTATTTATATTTTTAATAAATTTTCAAAATATATATTAACTCATGACTGTGCGAAGTACGGAATCTGCCCCAGTATAAGATTGAAACTAGAAATAAAGGAACAACAAAATGGACACATTTTTAAGCACTAGTACTAGTCAAAATGACAAAAACCAAGAGCACAGCAGACAATCGTTCTACGGCTAAGAAATTGCTCTCTGAAAGTCCATTTTTTGCAATCTTCAATGCTCCTTTGTCTATGTGGGTGTGATTTTTGGAATTCAACATTTCCATTCGTCTTCCTTATTTCTTCTCTTTAGTGGGCTCTTTATCTTGTTATGAGTAATTGTCTCTTTGGTTAGTTGTTTCACTCGCTAATCGTGAGAATTTTATTTTTAGGTTTGATTAGTTGCTTTTGTGTAGTTTTGTTTCGAATTTTTCATAAATGAATCTGTATTGCCTGGTTCCTAAAAAAGACAGAGAGAGAGAAGAAAAAAGGGAGTTTCATTTTTTTGTAAATAACTTTTTTTTAGTACTTCTCATTTTCTAAAAGACTCCTTTCGACGGCTTGTTGACTACAGAACTGTAACTCTAGTCCTCTTTATGCATTAATACCTTCTTAGAAACAATGCAACTTCCACATCTCTCAGACAGAGAAAAAGAGGAGAGAAAGCGGAAGTGGAAATATGAGGAACCCTAAGGTAGGCACCAAAGTCTCTCCTATTTCGATCAGCGTAGGACATATCTTGATCATGCTTTAATCTTTTAATTGTGCCGTCAGTGATTCCTATACTTTGATTGTGATAACTCTCAACTCATTCCTTCAATTCTCAGAGTCTAACGTCTGCTATAATTACCCTCCAAAAGTCATGATAATGTTTGCAATGTTTGTTAAATTCTTGTCGTCATTATTGATTATATGTCTCTTCATTGACTTTGGGATTAGTTCCTTTCAGCTTTGATGCATCTGTTTCTTTTGTCAGCATCCTCTCAATTGTTCAACTTCAAACTCCTATTTTAATTGTGGTTTTCATGCCTTTATACTTTACTTATTATATATTTTAATGACTTATTAAGTAATTGCTATTTTACTTTGTTGGCCGATTGTAATGCTCTGATGATGCCTTTGCCAATTAAACTTAATTGCCTGGTTAATCTTTATTTGATGCTTATGCCTCCAAAACTTGAATTCAGTTACTGCCAAACCTCAATTTGCAAAGCCAAATTGTTTTCAAATTATTTAGTCACCCATAAAGATAAAAATTGATTACGTCATATCTGTTGATGATGAATAGTTAATGTTTGATTTATGATTTCATGTCTTTTCAATCATAACTATTTAAACACCGTAGTTTTGAACTTGTTTTCAATATCTCCAGAGTTATGGCCTATATTTTGTACTGCTACAAATCTTCTGTATCAGAAGGATAATTAGCTAGTAGGTTTACATCTAATCGTGGCTAGGGTCCATATATATA